>JAZEWU010000001.1:32156823-32187927 GCA_036362915.1 Geotria australis
TCTGAAAATGTGCTTAAATAACGATACATATTCAATATTATTGTGAAAGGTGTCTATTTGGTGCTTTAAATATTTTAACACTTGTATATTGAAGGAAAGGATAGAAACTTGTATCTTTTTACATCAACTATATAAAACTACTTAAGCATTATAAACTGAAATTACAGTGTTTGAGATGTACGGATTAATATATGGCTGCTAAATAATACTTTAACTAAGTGGCATTGTATTTTTGGTAGGTACTTGTTTGCTAATACACATACACACACAAAGGCAATACTGTCATCGCATAACATCAAACACAATTCATAAATCATGAATTTGACCCGTTGGGAAGGAAAAAAACCCACATCCTTCTTCCCCCCCCCCCCCAAAAAAAAATAACAAAACAAAAACAGAATTTGGGATACATTTTTATGGAAAAATTAACAAGTTTACTTCTGAAGCCTTTATTGTTCCTTCTAGATGACACCTGATCGATGGCCTGTCTATCTGAAGGGAGATCGCCTCTGGCTGTGACGTGTGCCAACACTCAGGGCCGTGGGGTCGGAGCGAGCTCGTGAACGTGTGCGGCTGCTCTGCGATGCGTTCCGCGGGGAGCTGTTTAAGCCAACGCGTGGTTCCGCTGCAGAAGCGGAGTCCCCAGGGAGTCCACGGCTGCCCTCCAGTGGCCCGGTGTGATGCCCCGCCGAGCCGGCCCCGTTAGCCCGGTCTGAGCTGCGAAGGTCCGTGTCACGCAGGCCCGCTCGTCCGTAGCTCCGATCCAGGTTAGCAACGCTCCGCCATGCGTCCACGCACGCATCCGTGACCTTTGCATAAGTGAAAAATCGGCAAGATATACACACGATACAATATGGGTGGTTTATTTTATGTCCCGATTACGGCATTTGCCTTAAAGTACAAGAGAAATTTAATGTTTTTTGGGCTTGTTTAAAACCTTTTTAATTAATTCAATAACACATGAAATCATACGAGCTGATTTGTGCGTGCATTATAAAACCCAACTGCATCTGTACAAATTGTTAAGCACATATTCAAAGTGCTATAATTCTAAAGGTACAATGATTAAGGCAGAGAATTTTACCAATAGCTGATTATGGAGTAAATGGTAATAGATGTCATGCCGTTGGAGTGTGACAGAGGATATGACGTACCCTCATTCTCTCCTCTGCCACTGTGGGCCATAGATGACATGAGAGAACAGGGCGAGACTGTATCCACTTTTCAAGCTAGTGCCTATCTATTCGCACATGGCTGCCCAACTCCGAAGTGTCCGTTACTAGATGTCAAGGCCTGCCACGCCCCCTCTACTGCTGAACACCCGGGCACTCACAGCTGTCTAATCCCTCCAATTACGGGCACCTCGGCACTGGTTGGAGGCAGGCAACTACACATAATTGGCAAGATGGTGTGAGAGCTGACAGGAAAGATATTCTGTCACCCCGAGCAGCTCTATAACCTATGTGGTCTTGCATAGTGTAAGATCATTGTATACAGGTGCTCGTGTTATATTAATCAGACAGAGAACAGAATGGGGGTTTTTTTCCTGAAGTTGGGGGGGAGGAAGTTTTATTTTATAAAGTGTCAATGGTAAATGACACCTTCTTGTTATAAACAGGGCTGCCAAGGATCAAATGTTAAAATAAAGGTTGGGAAGTAGTATTAAGACCTTACACCTTTGGAAAAAAAGATACGATAACACAATTGCAAAAGTCCACAATCTCAATTGCTTTAACTTTTGTATGACCTCCTTTACCAGTGATCCAGGATAATTTGATAAAGTACTGAACTACTATGCCTTGTTTGATATGACTCATCCCAGCGTGGTGTTGCAAACAACTTGCTGGATGAGGTCAATCTCTGTCCATTTTGAGCCATTTGGCAGCAAAACAAACACGTTTGTCCATTCGCCACTGAGCAACATACATAACAGACAAGCGTGGTATGATGACTGCGGTCTGACACGTTTGCTTTGAATGTATCAAACAAACAGGTCCTGTACAGGTGAACAGCGATGCATTATGTATGTTGCACGAGCTGCACTTTAAAACAGAAGCTATGAAAACATCTCGGTAGCAGGCTTTTATCCAAAGTGACATATCATCTCCAGGCCCATCAAGGAGCACTAGAAAGCTTTCAGCGGCCACTGGACTCAATCCTGCTGTCAAGCCTGCTGCCTCTCCAAGGGATGGCACTCATCCGAAAATGGCCCTGTCAGCAGCTTTCCTGCTTTCCCTATTAGCTTTTAGCGGGAAGCTCACCCTCCTGAGCAAGATGGGGGGGGGGCTGTCAGCTACTTCTGACACTGATGGGCACAACGGCTTGGGACAAGGACCTAACCACCTCCTTTGGAGGATATTTACCGGTATCCATTTTCAGGATTTGCAACATCAGGAAAAGGGACGATCATCATTCATCCATTGCCTCACCAGCCTCGCTACATATGTGCCTGTTGGGGCATTCGAGTGACCCCACGAATGTGACCTCAACAAATAATATAGCCGTAGTTGTGCAAATAATGGGTTTCATTGGTTTTCTCCTTCTTTATTACTGCCATTAGGAGTGTTTTATCCATACAATATAAGAATCAGTCTTCTAAATGTCAGAAATTGTTGTGTGAAATGTTTGGAAATTGTTTTGATGCACTCAGTTGCTTTGGAACATAGCCTAATTCCTATGAGACACTCTAGTCAGCGTGTAGTGGGATTTATACTACGTGTTGCATTGGCACAACACAATTTAATTTGCAAATAACTCTTGACCCACAAATTGCTTGTTATTTTCATGGAACAAAGTACGTTTACTTTAACTAAGTATACCAGATTGCACATTTAAAATATATAAATGCCAATTTATTTCAGTCTGCTAAATGTGAAACATTGAAAAAGTACGATTAATTGCAGCCTTCAATTAATGTCTAGTTTAGTAATTAATTTATATCATACTTGCTGTTTATCCAAAACTTGTTTGTAAAATAGCTTTCTGAATGACTGTGATCAAATAAATACACAAGGGAGCAGTAACTTTCCCAAAGTATCTGGTCATGCAAGCTACAAAGAGTTTACACTGTACATTGTTATGCAGTCACAAATGTTGGCAGTCGTGCAGTATGTGGCTGGTACAGAGACCCACAACCTAACCTCCCCTGCATTCCCTTACAAATACAATGCATTATGGTCTTCTACTTCTAAATGTACCGCTTGAGAGTGTATCTAAACTGGCATATTTTAAAAGATATGCAAACCAGCGTACATTCAATGGTCTATGTTATAGCGATGGTTATTAGTTAAACTCCTAATGATCATCTCCAAGTATATGAGACAACATTATTCGTATCTAAAACAGCGCCATTATAATGAACACAATAGACACTTATTTTTTTTTAAGAAGAGTTACCCATCTTTGATCATGTGGCAAGA
This sequence comes from Geotria australis, assembly GCA_036362915.1. NCBI lineage: Eukaryota > Metazoa > Chordata > Hyperoartia > Petromyzontiformes > Geotriidae > Geotria > Geotria australis. The sequence goes on from JAZEWU010000001.1 coordinate 32,160,243, forward strand.
TGGAACAGTTGTGGTTACGTGTATCGCAACTTCATCAGCCACAGAATTTCCTTTAATCAATGCTGGGAACCCTAGGTTATTCCCACGGTACAAACATTATTTCCTGGAAATGTCAATGAGCTTGATTGACAAGGTTTTTACAGCTGTAGGTCTTAACCGCATTGGTCAAAGGCTAACATTAAAAACACCAAGACTTCTGCTTTGTAAACTTTTCATTATTAGTGCTTTTTACTCTGAATTTTAATTAGACAGGAAAAAAGTAAGCTTTTTTTCAACCTTGCATATTTTCTGTAGAATATACTGTTGTCTATTTGACAGAGGAATTCACATATTAACATTTCAGTTCTCTCACAATGCGGATGGTGATTTCTGGATTAAATTGATGGGAAAGTCCATCAGGCCACATTTTTTCTAAGGCAATTTTGCTGTAACAGATCACTAGGGAGCGAGGATTGGGAAACATTACCCAGGAAAAAAGTACTAAGTTTAAAATTTACTGTGTTTAAGATTACAAATGAGTCCTTGGCCAAATAGGAACAATTACAGATGTACATTACCTAGGGATCACATTGGCAGAAAAATAATGATTTTTTTACATCTACAGAAGCTGTATTGAGCTTAAAGAACATTAGATTTGCAAATCAGCTGCAAATGTGACCCACTAGGGGTCTACGTGTTTACAGAATCAACAAGAGTTTACAGAACCCACAGAAGATGCTTAATTTAAATGTCTACATAGTGCAATTGTACACCAGAATAAGACACCAAATTGTTGAAGGTATAACCCAAACACGAGTGTAATCCCGTTGAGAAATGCATAGCTATATAATTAATTAAGTAATCAATCACAAGGGAGGTTTGAAGGAGTGGCATTTTTTTTCTCTTGCAGGGCAAGCCCGTGTGTTACAGTTCTTGGCAAGGGTGTACATTCTGCATTCTCTTTTAAGCAGTAAGTGAGCATGTTCCCCAAGTTGTGTTAATGCCAGGGCGGTTTGTCTTGTCCTCCCCACTATCGATAAAAGCCAGCTCCAGCTGCCATAGTGAAGGCCTGCCACGTCCCATCTCCATCCATACTCAATCCCCTCCTCCACTTCTCACCCAAGCAAAAAATGCAGCTTCCATGTTGTTGTTTTTCGGATTATTTTTATCTTCTTATACATTTTTCTTTTAAAGCGTTTTGTCACGCACATTTATAAAATTAACTTTAAGAATAACACTCATTATAACTTGCCCAAGAAGTTCTGCGGCTGATCGAGATGAGCGATGAATTTGGTGGTGTGTGAATAATAATATGAATATGTCAATTACAAACAACCATATGCATGCTAAGCAATATCAATGTATTTTTGTTAATCAGGTGCTCTCCACAAAGATAGTATGCACAATATCCATGCTGGCATAACGTAATATTCAACAAATTCTAATAAGAGTGACTGCTTGTACTCGTCACATATTTCTGAGCTGGTTATTTGGATAATATCATTAGGAATCACACACATAATCCCTCCCTAACTCACCACTTACAGTATGTTTTACGACACGATAAGCAATTTATAATGTAAAGTTTACAACTTGCATTAGCAACCCAACATTTGCAAAAACACACAACCATGCAGCGATACACCTTGTGTAACTGTAACACTTCTAGCGCTCCGTGCTTTAAGAGCAAACATAGGTTACTTTAACCCTTACCTGGCCTTCTGCCCTGAGACAGGCCATGTGCAACTCGCCCTTGAGCATAGTGATATGTTGTCTGTGGGAGGCGATTTCTTTTTCGAGGGCCGATATCCTGAGCCAGGCGGCCTGCAGCACGTCCGACACGCTTCGCACAACGCTCTGCAGGGAGGCAAAACACTCCTTCTGTCAGGTGGTGCTCAGGGATGCCTTGTCTGGACTCAAAAACTTGTCTACTCACAATCCTAAACTCGTTACTATAGAAGGAAAGAGACATAGGTTATTAACCATTGGTTATCTCACGAACAAATAAACACGTTAGTGAAATATTCTACGACGAAACAGAGTTATTTAGTTTGCCGATTCCCTGTCTACTGACGCAGAAAATGTAAATGTGTAACGTCACTTTTTTACCGTCAGTGTGATAATCTCAACACAATGACTTAACAGTATTACCATGCCAAAGAATGTATAAATATAAATATACACGTAAATAACTAATAACCAGACGTATACAAGTAACCAGTGCGGCTATGTCCAAGGGTGTCACGTTGCACCTGACAGATGCCAGCCTCCACTCCCAGGCAGGCCCCATCTGCAATGGCCTTCTCGAGGGCCAGTGTGGCGGGTTGCAGTGCCAGTTCGCCAGTGGCCCACGACAGGGACAGCTGCTCCCTCACCTGCAGTGACAAACACCAGATTGCACCGCCTAGTAAGTGCGTATCACTTGCACTAGATTGTGATGGAGGACAACAACAGGTGAAATCTCTCTTGTAAGTGCTTCGTTTCAAAATGGTGGTGCACATATAATAATAATAATAGCATTTTATAGAGGGCCTTTCACCCGAGGGTCACAAAGCGCTGCACAAGGGTCGCGAGGAGAACGGCATGTCAACAACGAAAGAAAAAACAACCAATAAAAACCAATGCAACAACAATTAAATTATTAAGGCTGCTTCGAATATACTGAAAGGTCGTGAAACTGGCAATCTTAAGAGCGGCAAAAATCTGCCAGCGTCCCCTACGATGGCCGTCACTTCCTTAAAGAGAAACACGGAGGGAGACAGGGAGGGTGAGCGACAGGGGGAGACATAAGGACACAGAGCTTTGTGATAGAATACAAGTGTTTTTCAACAGAGGTTTGTTTGACACCGAATATCGGCAAATTAAAATTATCCTAATACATTTTTTCTCAAAACATTTACGTCTTTACAAGACACCACGTTGGTTTTCAGGAAAACATTTCCACAACGTTACACCTTCCTTCACTTCCTGCCACACAGTATGCTAATTGTCATACACATTGGCTATTTGTATATATTTGTCAAGCAGTCTTCATGACAATAGTGGTAAGATATTGTGAGCCTTCGTCTCTATTACTCTGCTGACATATCCTTGTAAATTTAATTTAAATTTACCCAATAATAATAATGATACCTCAAGATTATTTATAATGTTTTAAACCTCATAACCTAGACTTTTATGATTCTAAAAAGCCTGTGCTGTGTCCACACTTAATGTAACCACATATAAAAACAAAAAATCATCAATATTATTTAATTGTTTTATTGTTACCATTTTTTAAACAAGTGTAGTCATCACACCATTATGCCGTATTCTACATTATTTACAGCCCATAAAACTTGACAGCACAAGTCATGACATCCCACACAAATATTTCCCAAACAGTCTTAATCAAGAATGTTTTTTGCAGTTTAGATATATGATGCTGACATAACAGAGACATTGAATTCCATAATGGTACAGTAATTCATTTTCTTTGGATAGAACATTTCAGGCACAAATGTAATACACGTTGCATACTAATGATAATAGTTTACATTTACTTGACCACTAATCTGAAGTACCTGAAATAATATTACATAGTTCTGTGCCACAGGATTCACGACTTTGGCAACATTAAAAGTCTAATTCACTCCATTTTAGACAGATTAATGCCATAGCCACAAAGCAATATACTGATTGGAATAAAAGTTTCTGGAGTGCTCAGCATGTAAAGGAACTGATCTTGCTAGTTACAGAATCTATGTATGCAAATGGCTGTTGATTTACACCCCACCAAAAGGTACACCAGTACCACTACCCTTGGGACACAGACAGGATGAAGTCACTGCAGGCAGAGACATGCAAGTGACCTACCATCGATCTTGCACTGTGGAAATGGAAAATGTATCTATGAATAAATTTAAAGGGGATCGATTTTGCAATGCATCCCCCCTGATTACGGAGGACCTCAATTAAAATTGGTAGCTGGGAACTGCAACCATTAGACCTTGAGGAAGGCTTTGGAGAAAAGACTATAGCTCTTCCCTGCCGTTCAGCAGACGTAACGAACGGGATTTCTCCGCCAAATCTATTTCAATTTGCCATTAATGCAATTGGTTCCTCAGTTTAGAAACAGGCGAGTTAATATGAAGCCTGCATCATAATGTCAGTCTTTCAATGTTAAATTACTGCCACTTAGTAAAGGTTCCATTGATTAACTTTCCAGATCTATAATCAACACTGTCTCCTTAGGCTCCCTGCTTATTTGTCAAATACTCTACATATTATTTGTAAATGTGTTTTGCAGTCTGGAAATAAATACTGCACACACGAGGCATTTATAAACTCACACCTGATAAACAAATGCGTGAGCTAGACAGGCACCGATAGGTGGTTTGGCGTGTTGTCTACAAACTCAATGACACCACAAGAATAAATCACAGCATCATAAAAATGAGGCCAGTCGCATGGGGCATTAAACTGCCACATGTTACCAGGGGGGGCCCTCTTGGGGGCTGGATTTTCCAGCCGCTTCATAAAATGTCACAGTCAATAAAACACAACAACCAAACAATTTACAGCCCGCCTGTTGATGCACGCCTCTCGATAAAATGCTATATCATCCTTAATGGCTCTTTAACTGTTTTAAATGTGCCACTTTAAAGAATAAGGGACATGCATGCGACACAAGCTCAAATACACATATGCGGGCATTTCCCCCCCCACACCCTAAAAGAAAGCAGTATGTTCTGCAATTGGGTTTTAAGGTTACCAGCCAAATTTCCAATGATGAGTATCTTACAGCTACTTCAAAACAGTTTTAAAACTTCGCTCTGAGTGGCATTTTCCATTATAGTGGTATAGTCTGTATTTTCTAAAATATTCCCACATCCAGTTAAAGTAAACAACTTTTTATGATTTATTTCTTAGCATTGCACCTTTTGTTGAATATTATTTTCTCAAATTGTTATAATTAAATGTATTATAATTAATGAGTTTTCAATAAACACTTCAAATATTGCAGGGGTTAATGCTGTGGCAGGCGTTGAGGGAATGGCGATGCAGGATAGCATGTAAGTATTTTTATTTTTTACTCTAGTTGGATAGCTAGATACCAGTTTGTTAGATGCCACTACAGAGAGAATGTTTTTGAACCCAAGAGAGGAGAATGTAATCGGGATTAGAGTGTTTTGTGCACTGCCGGCACATGTTGGGACCATGTAACGCAAGTCTGCTGAGATTTGCTCCCCTACACAGCATCTGTCTTTCCAAAAACAGATTGTTTGTATAGAAACATTAGGGAAACCCATATCTAGTATATTTATTTATATCAAAATTATTTATTGAGCATTTTTTTTTATTATTACATGACCATTTTCACTAAACTCTATATGTTGAAAATTTAGTTGGTAATTACAGTACATGGAAATAGCCATTGAGCATGCTGGCTCTAATCAACATTTAGCACGTTATATTTGTAATCATTGATTAACATAAAAAATGTTGGTATAAGACAGTCGTCAAACTGCTTCAGCTTCTGAAATGTTCCCATTGGTACTAGTTGACCAAGTAAGATTATTTTTAATGATGTGTCTCAAATGTCAGATTGAACATTTTTTTCTCCTGGAAAAATCAGAAACCCCACTCTTAGTTGTACCCAACCTCATCTTGTGAGCTTATTGATGATGAGGATTTCAACTCAAATGCATTACTCTATCTCTGACAAAATTGTAACGAGTTTTTGGAATTTTGTTGATTGCAATAACTAATACTTCCTAAATACATAAAAGAGCACTGCTCAATATATTTGGGCACCATATCTCATTCAGCTCTGCTGCAGTGGCCATTTGGAAATCGAAAAGGGTTAACATCAAATTCACAGAAGTGCTGAGGTTGTTTTCTGGTGCGAAGTTTATGTATCATCAGCGAATGATGCACAGATGCCCTGTAATTATTAAACAGTGAGGTAATGACTTTCCAGGGTAACATCTGCGCTGGGTTTACGGCCCCCTGAAGTAATAGCGGCAGACGGACTCTCTTCTCTCACCCAAAATTAATTCAGCCGTGAGCGGTGGCTCCAATCGGACACTGTGGCCGGGAAGCTAATGTGAAGGCTGGTACTTGACAGCACTCCATTTGAAATGGTGGAAGTGCTTGTGCAGTGTACAGGGAGAGAAATGCAATTACATTATTGCCAGATAAAACGTTCCTTCACGGTGTTAAATTAACCAAGTGCTTTACTGCGTACACTATGATTAAACGATTAAAAGAAAACTTGTAATAAAGATGACAATTGTTGATATTAAAGTAAAGTATGATGCGAAAAGCCTTTGACCAAATCACGCAAAATGTGGCTGCTCTTGTCAGCTTGTCGATGCTATACAGGTGAGTGCAGGTAGTATTCATAAGGGACACCGCCATGTACAAACAGGTTTTCATAAGCTGTAGGACCTGGGCAATAGACAAGAGTGCAGCAAAATCAATTGCTGTACTGTACTGTGTTCCCACAATGTCTAGCATGATGAAGGATGGTCAAATAATCCATCTATCCAGACTGTCTTGGACCAGGCTCAACAGTCTTGTGTGTGGCTATGGGTGTTTTTGCACCCAATTGCCACATTTTGATTTGTCAACCACCCTCACATGTTACTGCACCTGCCCCACAAACAACCATCCACTTTGTTGAATTTCCTTTATGACAGACAAAATGTGGATTGAGAAGGCTGATCGATCTGGATGCAGTGACGATCAAATGGTTGAGTGACCTCTGATAACTATTGCAAGAAGAAGACCTCCACTACCTAAACGGCATGGGAAAGCACTCATCCAGCAGTACACTGACATAACGGCTCTACATGTAGTGAAAACTAAATTTTCAATAAAAAGGGTTTATATTTTAGGCAATTTTTGTTGCCAGTTACAAGTGTTTTAAATGGCAATAGAATCAGCAAAGTAATGAAACCCGAGTGACCAAATGTCATTTGCGTGACGCAAGGTGCGAACCGAGCGTGTTTACTCCCGCAAAGCAAGCAGCCGTGGGGTGAAAACTTTTAACCGCTCAGCAGTGTTGATGCTGACTTACAAGAAAACCACCGGATGTCAGCAAGTTACCTGCTGGGAGAGAGCCTACACCCTGGCAAACATGCAGAAAAAAATACACCACACAGTAGCCCACTACACTGTATTCTGTAGTAAAAGGCGCTCTATAAAATGCTATTATTATTATTAAAATAAACAGTGTATTATTTATTTTATATGTAAAATATGTTACTGAAGAAGACAAAAAAGTACACAAATCATGTCTTACCTGCTGAAGACTTTGGTCTAGACATTTCATATAATTCGTCACATTTTCCTTATTCCTGGTAAGAGACAAATATAGTTGTTGATGGTTGCTCTTCAAAGCTGTTCTCTTTGAAGAGCAACTATCATGAATCGAGTGATGAAAACGTACATCTGTACATAAATATAGTTGTTTTTAATGAGGACTGTACAGTATATACAGAGCAAATGAAACAGTGTGTACATTTTATTGTTGGAAAAAAGGTCAAATAAATAAATAATACGTGACAATACTGGTATTTTATAAATGTTCTATGTTTACAAAAACCCACTAATCCTTTCCACATGCAGCAGCAGTCATGCTTATACAAACTATTGTTAAATATAATCTTTGTTTGTTAAATTGTAAATGTTTTTAATCACTCCGTTGTGTTCTAATTGACTTCATGGAACCCAAGTCACCCTTGCAAAAGAGGAAATGTATCATATGTCTCAATGGGCCTTTATTTTCATCCCCTGGTTGCAAAAAGAAAACTCCTACAACGACATAAAATGTCACACAAGACAATCAATTCTACTTCTCACTTCGAAACCATTCACAGTAGTGGCTGTCAAAGCAGTCTTCTGCTGCCAAACCCAGCAGCTCACCTGGCACTGCTGCGGAGGGCATCTTCAGTACCCTGAATGGCATCGCGCAGTCGGCGCCGATCATCCTCCATCTGGGCCAAACGATGGTTGAGTTGCTGCATGACATGCTCCTTTCTCCGTACCTCCAGCTTGGCCTCCGATAAGCCCTAAAACAAGTTCAAGAACAAGATGCATTCAGTCACACGGCAGTTACACCACACAGGCATATGCTGTCACATTTTCCACCACATACTATTAAACCCACTGCATTCACATGTGACTTCTATTATGACTTTATTTTGCCACATTCACAACCAGTTTAATATAAATTACCATTTATACGTATAAAAAAAAACTTTCGCAGTTAGATTCGTACCATTAACAACACAGCATTTTGACTTTTGTTACAGTTGGCAAAAGGCAGAACCAACATCACTGCTGCCATATTATTTTCTTTTTAATGGCACCTTGACGGCTTCGGCGAGAGTCTGCTCCTTCTCTGTGTCCTGGCTGGCATGCTGTTGCAGGCGTTCCCCTAGCTCCTGCAGCTGGTGGGCTTGATCCCTGAGGAGGTGCTGAGCCAGCTGCTCCCTGGCCAGTGCACTCTTCAGCTCCTCACACACTCCGTTAAACTGCTCCACTGGGACCAGGTTTTGAGTCTGCAGACAACAGCACAGGTTAGAATGCAAAAAAGGTCCGGCAAAAAAACCCCTCCAGAAGCAAAACCACAAGACACAGTGGGGACAAGACAAAACATCGTAAAAAACACACAAACACACGATTTAAACTGTACACGAACACCACATGCACATAAATAGTGCGCACTGCCATGTAAAACAATACAGGCCGACACGTGTTGGAGGCAACAAATATTGTTTTGGTTACACAAGAGTAAAGCAAATAGGTTGTGTTTATTTGAACGTTTTTAATAAAGACAACCCTATTTTCAAAGATAAAGTTTGTTTTCATAGTAAATGCTACAAGCTCTATTCCCTCTGGTGCATCTTGTGGTACTTATCAGTGCGGAACAATTATGTGAATTAACTGCTACTGCCCAACAAAACCATTACACATCAGATTTATGGAAAATTGTTGAAGTAATGGTTAAGCTAACATTAAAGGCAAAGAGCCATTATAAGTGCAGGGGGCTTCCCTTGGAGATAGTTAGAATCGGAATGGGTCATTAGGTGATGTGAGGGCGTGACAGCTAATGCCAGGTCGTGGCTCACCGCTTGTCTGAGTTCCTGCAGCTCCTTCTTCAGGCTGCGAGAATTATCTGCTTGCTTTCTCAAATCACGGGTTTGGGCAAGCTCCAGCCGGTTAGCCCTCCGCTCCACTTCAGCCGCATGCAGTCTCTCTGTGAACTCCAGCAGCTGCTTTTGTACCATACCCACACAGTGCTGCAAGATACACATGCCAGGCACACCCATACAGGTCAGGACACTAATCAGATTGATGGTTGCTCTTCAGAACTGTTCTTTGGGGATAGCTGTGTCGAGCGCTTGACACAGCTATCCCAAAAGAACAGCTCTGAACAGCAACCATCATAAATTGAGCGGTGAAAACCTACATCAGTAAGTACACTTATCAAATTATCAAACATTTCAAGTTTCATAATCACTTACTTAAGTGTAAAACGGAGTTCACAGCATTACTAAAGATCTTTTGGCATTTATTTATTTTCAGACTTGGTGATTAAAGGTACGTACACATTTTATCCTGAAACGTACCTGCATTGTGTACTGGGTAGACTGCTCATCAGAATGACTGCGTGCTGTAATCTTGGTCATCCTCTGGTTTAGTAGCCACGCAAGCGATTCTCTCCAATCACCGTGCAGATTGTTGGAACCCACAGACCACTCCATCCCAATGCTCAGATGGTCCAACAAATTAGCAAATGCTGCCCGTGCAGCTGTGACAATACTCTGTCCAAGTGATGCACCATGAAATTCTGTTAAAAGAAAATGTTGTAAAAACAACTTTTCAAACAAATACTGCTGCAGAAAGTGACTGCAGATTTTTTGGTCTTGAACCCACTTACCGTCCATGAAAGATTAATCCAAAAACCAAAATGTTACCACAACTCCCATCATTTTCTTTCAGTCACGCATGAAGACGTGTGGGCTCAGTGCACTTCACCTGTTTGTCTGATGACTTGCTGAAGTTCACTCATTGAATGTATAATGGCAGTTTGCAATTCAGGGCTGGAAAACCAACATAAAGCAGCAGATACTCTTTTGTCTTGTGTCACTTGTTTGCAGCCTGCAGCACAAAAAAATGTGTATTGTGCACAACCTTAGATATCGTTATAGCACAATACTAAAAACAATAATGACCAAGACTAAATTTCAGTTGGTGCTATCCAGGGCAAAGCACTCGAAAATTATCCATTGAAAAATGAGCCCTAATTGAGATCAATTTATATGTGAAACAAAATATATCTCTAAGTATATAGAATAACTCACTTATCTGGCCTTGACTGGGCTTGAATTTTCCGGTGCAGACCAGCATGGCACCGTTATCCCCTGTGCCCTCGGTCCACGTGAAGAGACTGCGAGTGGAGCCACCCAGCCGTTGTAGCCGATTGGCCCCAAGCACAACAACCACAGCCAAGCGAAATCGCAGCAGACCCTTTCTTTTTGAAGACAGCACCGGTCCTGCTTTTGAGGCAGACGCCAGTTCATCCACCCTTGTTTCTGGTGGCTTCTGCTGCTTGCCTTTAAGCTCCAGTGACAGAGCCTTACCTAGGGCAGCCAGCTGTTTACAAAAGTGGTCACATTTAGCGGCCCGCTGAGCCAGGAAGTGCCGCTGGGTGGCAAGAGCCTGGGCTCGAGCACGTAATGGTATGATAGCACCCGACAGGAGGGCACAGGCTGTAAGCAGGGCAGCCCGCTCGTCCATGCCACGCGAAAGCTGCTCCTGCAGGCTCACCAGCTCCGCCATCAGGCGCTCCTGCTCGCAAGTCAGTTCGTTCACCTTCCCACGGAGATCACTTGCAGATGCTTGGCTCTTCTGTAGATCAAACACACAAGCCAGATGTTCAAAACACCATAAATGCACGTTTAATTTATTAACGTTGTCAAGCAGCCTATATTCAGTTACAAGAGCGTTAGGATGCTAAAGAAGAATTGGGTGTGTTCTTGTTACTCTCCGTGAAATGCATTAACACCTTCATCCCTTTATGAAATTACATAATTGCTAACAACGCCTTTTAAATAGAGGTAATGTGAAAGAAACTCTAATCACTGCACAAGAAATAAAAATAGCGGCACATATGTTAGCTTAAAAAAGTTTAATTACTCGTGTGAATTATATAACACCACATCCAAAGAATTGACCCCTAGACATTAATTCCAAGCACTCTGTTTGTGATCTCATTATCTCTGTTGGCAAAGTTAGATACCAATTCCAATACCTGGCACCTGTTTTTAAACAATGCTAATAATTAACCTCGGTATCCCTATGCAGATATAAAATCTATATACAGAAAGCATGACTTTAAACTACGTATACGGTTTGTAAACTGTACTTATTGTGTAATGAATTTATAATTTAAAACAGTGAAGTGTAATGACTTGCTACATAGCATTTGGGCTTTTGGTGCATTACCAATGCTTGCAACATACCATATGTAATGAAAATATGGGATTTTATTTGTGCACAACAAATTAACTTTGCAAAACTGATTAAACGAGGCCATTACTTCATCTGCCAGAGAACCGTATTTACAAAGCAACAAGCCCTCGGTGAAGACCACTTTGGAGGTCAACAAAATGAAAATCTAGTTTTTTCCCCATTCAAAATAAGAGTGGCCTTAAGGAGCCACGGTGGTACCTGCGCGTGCGCGTGCATCTCGCACAGCAGCCGGTTGTAGTGTTGCTCCAGCGCCACCTTGGCCTTGTGCCAGCCCTCCTCCTTCTCCCGCGCTCCTTCCACCAGGCGATTGACGCTGGCATCCTGCCGCTTCTTCAGCTCTTTCATGGCCTCCTCTTTGCCCTTGCACACTCTCTCAAGGTGGGCCACCTGCGTGGGCAATAGCGAATCATAGCTAAGGCATAAATGTCCTATTTAAAATATATTTGTTTTCTTGCGCCCCAGACAGCATGTTTGGTATATTTGCCGCATTTCATAAGTGTAGAAAAATATTGATTTTTCAAATACGGTTTTGTGCAACACGGACAGCGCAGCTTGTTTTTCTTAATTGTATTTTCGTCAATTTCTAGTTCACCTATTTTGTAATGAATATGATCCTTGCTGCCTGTGAGTTTCCTTTCATTTTTATGCACATTCTACCTGTATAATTGTATGCTGTTTGTCTCTTGCTTGCCAAATATGCAGAAATATTTGTTTATGACAGGTCATGTTTATGTAACATGTTGAATATGGAAAAGGATGTGACCCTATTCTGCCATAAGATCACAATGTAAAAAATGTTACATTTTGGTTGTGCACCCATATAAGAAGAAAAAAGTAATACACATTTTAAGTGGTGTTTGCATGGAATTCAATTAGCTATAATAATAGCTGACAGTTCACCCATCTAATAATTTACTCTAAAGACAATACTAATTTTCATGCTTATAACATGAATTGTTGTACACTTAAAGCATATGTCTGAGAATGTGAGAATTAGCTATGGAAAAGCGATGGCATATATGAACAAACGTTCTGCTTATTCGTGTCATCAGAGCGTTTAGGCATTTCTCTCGATTTGTTTTAATGCTGATGCAATACAACAGTCTTTATAAAATAATGACATGTCTACAAGGATGCACTATTTAATATGAAAGTAAATGCATGCATTACTAATTTCATTAGTAACATGAATGCACTCTATGAACGTTCAGGCATGGGAACACATCACAGCCCACCATTGACTATCAATGGGTCGCGTGCATTTGTCAGCAAACCAAGCACAACACCATCAAAAACACCAAAACACGTGCTGCGCATGCGGCATATATCACCAGCGCGAGTTTGAAATCCTCCACAATTTGACAATGAAAAGCAAGTATACTGCTCATCCATATTTGTACAAGGGTTCCTGAGGCTGTGCAAGTATCTTCTGCATGCTTATATGACATTAAGGATTTAAACATTTATTGCTAATAATATGTAGCCATGGTTTAAGGCGTACACCGACAATCGGTTTTAAATATCATCTCGCATTGTGACTACAGCAAACATAGGCTGTCAACATTAATACCAACGTAGCTATATTAATATCTGTGAAAGGTAGTTAGATGACAATTAGCACTGCTGCCCCTTCAGAGCACTTCATATTTTGTCACCTTCTCCAGGTTACGGTTGAGGTCCATCGTTACAGCGTCCACATTCTCCTGCAACATGCTGCACAGCTCAGCCCATGTAAACTGTCCCAGCATGCTTTTGGGAGGGTGAATCATCACGCATCCTGCTACAAGCCTCTGGTAGAGCCCATGCAGGAAAGTCAGCTTCTCCTACAGAAGGAAAGGAGGCGTGTATTGCTTATTACATTATATGATGTATAACATTTTCGAACCTACGTGAATTTGTGCAGTAAAATACAAAATCAATACCAGTAGTTCATCTATGATAATTTCAATTGTTAATTTTTTTGTGCACTTAATTACTTATTTATTGGAGGCAGCAATAATTATATATACATTATAATTAATATTGTATACGCCCTGTGGAATACAAAATTAATCATCGTATAGTAAGGGTAGTGGTAAGTAACTTTTTGGACCGAGATGCTGCAGATGGCAATATGTACTATTGCATGTAATGTAATATTCCAAGTGTGAAGTATATTACGTAGATGGCATGGATAAGTAAACAAAAATTTGTGGTAAACATTTTTTTATCTAATACAGTCAAATCAGGCTGACTTTACTTAACAAACCAAATGAGATAACATTGTTTCATGATGAACTACAAATTTTTTTGCAGCGCTTTGTGACCCTCGGGTGAAAGGCGCTATATAAATGCTATTATTATTATTACAACGTGGTTAAGATTATACGTATTAAAGTCAACCATCTTTTTCACAAAGTTCCCTGCCTTGTGCCTCTACAGTATTCTGATATTCAGTTCTAAATTAGGCATTTTGACCAAATATTAACGTCAACATTTTTTGGGGCTTTTACTTCCTTTTCAGCATCATTTAAATCCCCCGTTGTAATGCTGTGGTGAACACATGGTAATAGAGACATGCAGCAGTGGTAAGCAATGTGGGCCACTGTGTCGCATCAATCACCCAGAACACCGGTGGAGAGCTGGCAGCAGGACAAACAGTCAGCCCAACCACACTTCATGTGTTACACAAACGGATGGAGCAACGTGTGATGGAAGCCCTGGGTCACGACAGATAAATGCCCACTGTTCAGCACAGTCATTCTTTACATGCCTAGCCACATAGCCTAAAATTATTACTTCAGCTCGCAGCAGCTGCTATCCGAGAGCAAATGCTTTTTTGAGTGTGTTATCTAACCTCTACGTGAGCTCTGAACTTGTGCCCTCAAAAAATAGGCAGCTTAACTTAATTGACTTTGATTTTCTGCTGCTACGGTGTGCACGTGCATATAGACGCAATGCAAGTGGCCAACACAATTCTGGAAAATTAAATTTGTGGCGTGCTCACTTTGTCGATTTAGAGGTAATATGGATACAGTAGTCCCCCCGTATCCACAGGGGATACGTTCCAAGTCCTACCGCGGATGTCTGAAACCGCGGATAATAACGAACCCCATATATATATATAACGTGAATTTCGTGGACATACATATGGTAAAGTTTAATTGATAAATTACGCACAATAAGACATTACCAACATTAAATTCAGTAATAATAAAGCCCTCAAAGGACGAAGGAACAATGGAAAAACATACTGTTACACATTTTACATGGAAAAATATTGTATCAATGTACATGTACATAACCTGTAATGAGAAAATTTGATTTGTAAAAAAATATATTAGCCTATTGTGGGGACTCACCAGCTTCTGCGTTCTTCGTTGCTGCTGCGATGATCCATGATGATGACGATGATACGATGATACTGTACAATGCCAACGATGATGAGATGAAGTGGGGTGATGGTGTAGGCATTGTGACGTTACGTTGGGGCCATTATTACGGTAAATAAGGGCTTTTTGCAACACAGACATTGCAATAACGCGGCAACGAATGCGAACAGCGAGGACGCTAGAAGCAGAATGGTTGAGAGTTCCGCAGGGAAGCGTGGGTATGGCGAAACAAAGGGAGATGAGCCATGTATAGCCGCGACTGGGCTGGCGGACTTCGCCATGTTACAAGCCTGTACTCACTTGGAGGGCGGTTTTAAACTTATGAACCGTTTACAGTATTTTTGGAATTAAAAAAAAAATTCGGACCGTGGTCAACCGTGGAAAATTGAAACCGTGGTTGCTGGACCCGCGGATACGGGGGGACAACTGCAAGTTTAATATCATCTGAGCTCTACTCCGTGTTAATCTCAACAATGTGTTAAAAAAAAGGATGTCCAAAAATCAACAAGAAATCTGTAAAGTAAGCTTAACAATTCCATTTACTCATCATGGAATATAGAGAAGATAATATATAGATCTATTTAAGATGAACAAAACAAATAAAAAGAGCCAACACAAATCCTTACCAACGGTACCAATAAAACTAAAAGGACGTTATTTGTTGACTCTGATATTATAGTTTTAAATACCAAAGTACTTATTTGCAAGTGTATTTTTTGGTAATTCAATGGCAGATATTTAAACATGTCTTCTAAATTGATTCCATATCTGCAAAAATTGGAGGTTACTCAATGAGTGGACCTTGGGAAAGGCCCTGTCGTGAATATTTCCGTAGTCAAAAACCATTTTCGTGGCTTAGCGGTCAAAGAGAGTACCATGCGCTCTTAAGTTCACTCTACCTGCACGTCGTCTTCAAAGGCCTGGCGCAGCTTATTGAGCTGTGTGTAGGCGTCAGCAGAGTGGGCCTTCTCTGCATCCCAGCTGGCCTGCAGTCTCTGAACTTCGCTCTGCAGAGATGCTATGGACCCACTCCGTTCATCTGCCAGGGCGCGCTGATTCACCACCTCGGTGTTCGCTGCAACCAACTGGGCTTGGAAGTCCTGCACATAGTGAGAAACGTAATGCTGATGCCTAATACAATTCATTTACATTTTATTTGGCAAAACTGTCAGTAGAGAATAAACATATGTCATGTTGATAAAGATACTGTCTTAAACTACAATGCTATAATATGACTGATATATTGTATAATTTATACCTACGTATTGATAGAGGGGAAAGAGTAATCACCTCAGTGTCAATGTGCAGATACTTATGATAGTTATTTTAAAGTTTAGGAGTCCAACAACCACAACATTCCACATGGGAATGATTCCTTGGTAAAAAGGTCAATGGGTCATGAACCCAAGCCCTGCAATTCTCTGGTGTTTGCCCAAAATGCTGTTTTAGTTATTTATAAGTGTACGGAAAAAATGATAATCTTACAATGTTTCCAATTGTATATATTTTTTACTAGATTGTTTAACATAATAGAAAATGAACAATCAATGATTTTAACAAGTAGACAGGCAATGCATGCAATTATACATTAGTAACTATTTTCATATCGTTTTCAATAACATTACATGTTTACATTTTAATAGTACTGTACTTACATTCCATTCATATCAAATTATAATGTATATGAAAAACACTCAACAGATCCGTCAATGACACTGCTTTATAAACTGTATTTATTATTATTAATTAAAAGAAAAAGTATATAATAGGTGACGTTTTGGGCAATGACTCTTCTTCATCGCACATAGGGGGGCCAGAAAGGTAAGCGTTAATAGGAGTTGAGACTGCTCTTAACACCATGGGGCCTGGTGAGAATTTATTTTAAATGTTATAAAATATGTTTGAAATACAAAAAAAGTGCACGTATATGTTCAGTTTGCAATATGAACATTTTTATTTCAGCCTTTTGTAAATCCACTCCTGAAAGAAGTGCTAGGAGTTAACTGACCATATTTCACCACACTGCTGAATCCCAGTTCATAAAGAGGGGGCTCAGGACCGGTTCACATGGCCAAGAGTCAATCTCATGTCACTGTGTTCATAGTAGTTTGCTAACCACTGCACCACTGCTACTCATCCCACATGCAATATACAGGTAAACATAATTTCCTTCATTTATATAAGAGAGCTTTATGAGATGCTATACATTTTCTTCTGCTATATTTTATTTGCCATCGTAGATGTATATAGCTTTTGTATACTCACCATGGGACATGTACAGGAAACGTTTGATGTATAGTTTTTGTTGTGCTATAGCAAATGTTTGTTTTATAGGATTATTTTATGGTAGTGGGATAGCTCTGAGGTAGGTGGCTCATTTTTGGCCAGAAGGATGGAGGGGCACACATCTGGGAATGGGTTGGAAACTCAAACAGTCCCTCATACTGTGAGCAGGGTGGACAATTCCACATCGCAGCCAGGGTAAACATTTGTCAGTATCCCCCTTTTTGTGTTCTTAAAACCCTTCTTGAAAGGTCCAACCTCTGCACACTGCTGTATCTAAGTGGTACAAAGTATAGAAGGGGGTAATGATCATTATGAAACATGATTATTATTGGGCAGTGATAGTGATGCATTGACCTTTCTTGATGCCTGTAACATTTACAGAGAAAAAAAATCCTCAGTGAAGGCAGTATAAATTTTTAAAACGGCCTATCTAAAAAATGATCTCTAACCAATGCTATCTGTAATTTAGGCTTACTTCCAGTGTTTTGTTGCGTGTCCAAAGCAATTCTTTAGAGGACTGGCACTCTTCTCTCATCTGTTCGCAGAGTCGCTTCATCTTGTCCAACTGCAAGCAGAAGACCACAAACACTGAAACATGTCATCAAATTTATATTACAGTTGAGATAAAGCCAATCACCCAAACAGTGCTCAATGATATTCGACACACATACCTGTTACAAAAACAAACATTTGTTTTCTCCTCAAGAGACAGCTATATCTATAACAGCTTTGTATCAAAAAGATCCTAACAATCTGTAGACATTTTCAGCAAAAAAGTACCAAGCAAAGCAATACTGCATATGTACAAGCAGTGTTATGTAGTAATGGGGTGACATCTCTAAATGTTTTTTCTTTGATGCTTTAGAAGCTTAGAGCTTAGAATAATGCGCTATCACTAAATTTAGTATTTGCATGAATAATATAGATAAACTACCATCAGTTCGAATTGTCCTCCTCTTAAGCTGTATTTTTTGCATGATTAAATGAGCGGTATAGTCAAATGTTTAAGCTGTATGAATGTAACAAGAAAGCCACACAACATGACAATGTGTGATGCCATGGGTGCAAAGAATGGTGGCAGAGCATCTATCAGGTCTGTCAGGATGTGATCCTTTTCCCAGACACCTCATCTATTACACACAAAACCATACACTCGCCAGCATATGTCCTCTTGGGTTCAAAAATGCTCTTGAATTGACTCACAAGACCTTCTTTACCCACATACCAAACATAACAATTCTTACAATTCATTGAAAACAAAAACAATTGTGCTTAAAATGTGTTAAATAGCAGACATTTAAAAGCTTAACTGCATTGTTTAAACTGGAAAATGAAACAAATTTGCTGAACTTTTGCATTTAACTACTTAAAGGATCAATTTCATTTCAATGAGGATCACAAGTTTTTATTGCAACACTTTTTTGTTCATTAAGTATGTATGTATGCAACTGTACAGAAACATTAGTGCGCTTCCTGCAATTGCACACGCCACATTCCGGATGACTCTGACTGCCAGGGATTACGGTCCCTAATACGAAATAAAGGCTTTGATATTGGCGTAAATGCATCATCATCATTTTCACCGCAAACAAAGACGGCCTCCACCACTCCACCTGCCAAATGAGGAGCAGCCACTGCCAAAGTGCCGCATCAGAGCAAGCATAAAATCCTATTCTGAAATATGAAGGACTGTTAGAATCACTGTTAACATCTGTCTTGTAGAGCATATGGCTCTTTAGGGGCATTCAGAGTCCTATCATCTACACCTACTTTTATATCCTGAGCACATTTTAAAAGTGTTACACTCCTATTTTTGTGCATCTTATAGGTTATTATATTGCAATGTAATATGCTGACCACCGCATGACCTAATACAAAAACCACATCCTGGACTGGGTTTCCACTAAAACCTATCTCAGCTGAATTCTGAAAGATATAAGTATGACATGTTAAGAAATGGAAACTAATATTCCTTGATTGATGCTGTTATGCAAGGTGCTCAGTGATGATGTACCTTTGCTACCTCAAATCCACCTGTATTATAAACATAGCTCCAAAACACAGTTGCCTAACATGTAAACCCGGTAACATCTGTTTCAAAGTAAACGTGGTGTGCTGGTATTTTTTTTTTTACCAATTACGCTCTCAAAAAGCTACAAGGATTTGTTAAAAACTGAAGGGACTCCAATGCTGTGCTCGTAATTAGACCACCAGATCACTCAGTGCTGCTGGCTTTTGGCCTCAGTCCCACTGTTGTGGTCTCCCGAGGCCCACACTTGGCCAGTAATGAGACTCTCTGGGTGAAACGCAGCCTGACCCTGGCTACACGGACCCCCGTATGGATCTCTGCAGATGCCTGCATGGACGCCCTTTCCCCCTCATCCCTCATCGCGACAGCACAAATTATCCTCGCTGAGTACATGCCGAGACGCACTCATTTGTCTCTCCCGTCTGCAGCAGCACTCTCTGGCTCTCCTGCTCAAGAACCACGTTAACTGCCGGAGGGCGGCCTCTCTGCTCGCAGATAATTTGCGGCGCACAGCCAGCAACTGCAGTCCGAGCTGTCCCAGAGCAGGCCGTCTCGTGTCACCTCCGCCAGAGCAAGCGGCAATAAAGGCCCCTTTTCCAGATGTTCCATCAGTTAATCCAGCACGTAATGAAGTCATGCAGAGAGAGAAGATCAGGTTTATTAAATCTCAGCCTCTCTCCAAGCATCTGCTCGGTCATTACTTAAAGCACCAACAACAGATTTACAGCGCAGGGCCGCGGGGCAAGGGAAATTAACTAGGTGTGCTGAAACGGAGCCTGGGCCCCAAAGCACATCAATTATCCCGTCCTGGGCAGGGGGTGGTAGGACATGGTGCGAGCTGATCAGTGCCCCTCTTGGGCTGGCTAACAACCCAGGGTTGGCCTTAAAACTGCAACATAAATTCACAACGATAATTGCTTAAAATAAAAAAATGTTGTTTTTTTTCAAAACTGCAAACTCCGAAGCATGATAAAATATACCTCAGAAATATCTGAAAGTGAAACTTTTTTCTTTCAAAACTAGAAAAAAATATTCCTTTAAATGTTCTACTTGCTTGAAGACTGTGGCACATAGTAGCGCCAGCAGTGTAAATGTCATAAACAAATCTGTACTGTACTGCTGCTGGCTACACCTGATTGTAGATGTGCAGATGACATTTTTATCATTCTCTTTATATCAGAGTCTAATCCTCCTGCAGTTCAATGCCGCAACTTTCACAGAGATTCCCCTCATCTAAATTCCTGCAGTCTCAGTGTCAAACTAGTTACCTTCAAACCTAGATATTGCTAGAAAATGCACACGGTCGCCAAACAAACCCGTGTGTACATTTACGTCATAAACCTGCGATTACCCGGTAATGGGTCTTGTAAGCGAGAGACTAAAAACGAGTTGATGAATGCAACTGTTTGCGTAGCAATTGGTGCCTCTGCTCCCAGTGCCCACCCTGTGGCATCCTGCCGCTTCGCGGTAAATGACCGCAGGCTGTACGTCCCCTGCTGGGCTGCTTACAGTCATGCGCCCGCTGCAGCAACTCCTCCCTCCCCCTCACCTCGTTAGAGTTTTCGCGCAGGCGGCCCTGGTAATCTGTCAGGGTGAGCCGCAGGCTCTGCAGCACTACCGAGGGACCCTGGCCCTTCTCTGGCTCCGTATGCGCCGCTGTTAAAAAGAAGGCAAAAGAGATGGAGAGGACACAAAAAGACAGCAGAGAGGGGACCGATGGAAGGATTACAAAATGTATCTCACTGACATGATTAATTTAGTGCACGGAAACATACATCTTTCACGCCATGACAATTTGCTTAAGGAAAAGACAATTAGACTGCGAAGTAGAAAAACCAAGCAGGTAAACATATGCATCTCTGCAATAGGCAAACAAATAAAGAACAAGGGTCTTTAATTATCAATGTATTTTTCAGTGAAGATAAGTTAGTATTAAGCTTAAGCTTCAGATATAACCAAACAAATGCAGTCAGCATGGAAATGATCCAAGAGAAAAGATGAAGTAGCTTGAGATGAAGAAAATGTATTTCTCAAACTCTCTGCGTGCATTGCTTTCTACATGAAAAGATGTACTATTTAATGATTTAAATGTAACAAAAACAAAGCTTAAACCAGTGACATAAAAGCATATGCAGAACAGGTACAGGAAGATGTGGTATAACAAAAGAATGCCAATGGGATACCAAACAGAGGAAGCAAAATACAGATGAAACATCCATGGCAAGAGGCATTAAATTGAATAAAAATGAATGCAGCGATAGACACAGATGACAAGCGTAAGATGGCTAAAGCACATAAGAACATGCAGCTTGCCAAGCCAGGAAAGCACGTCCCTCTATTGAGGGTAGAAACATCTGTTTTTCAGCCACAAACCCAAAAATATTTACATTAACACTTAGTTAAGCTTACATGTAGAGTGTTTAAAGGTTTCCACGATTATGGATAAACCGTGCGATAATAACTCATGACCATGATTAGAAATTGATTAAAATATAATAAAAATAACAATAATAAATAACATAAATAAAAACTACCCAAGCGTACAGGAACATATTAAGTCCCACAGTAGACATGATATCTCTGCAATGTTTGTTGCTGCAGGGGGTATCCTGCTGTCTTTACACACATGAAAATCACATCACTTGCTGTTTACGTGCACAAGGCACTGTGACAGCCAGCTGTTCTACATTAACATTTAGTAAATTGTGCTTTTATTTCACAAGGGACCAAAATATTTCAGCCCTGACAAATAGTCCCAGCACTGCCAACTTTGATTAAATATTGTTATAAAATAAATTCTAAGAATTATACAAATTCATTGTTTATATATGCTGCAAATAATTGCATTATTCTTTTGATGTTTCATTGAAACTAAATAATTCAGTTTACTTAATGATGCCACATTTGTTGCAATGAATATTACACTCTCAATATGAAACAATATCACGTTTGCAATGTCAGCCTTGCACATTTTCTATGTACTCCAATTAGTGCCAAATGTACTGAATCATTTAATTAATTGTAAAGGTTAATGTAATTGATTTAACATTAAGGAAAATCATTTTTTAATCAGCACATTAAAAAAAATATCACTAGTCTTTAAACCTTCAACAGACCAGGTTTCAAGCTCGTGATTTTAAAGTTCTCCAGCAACGTGTCCAGTTCTCGGATGTGTTGCCCATACGTCTCTTCCAGGTATGCCTGCTTTCTCTTGGCCTATACAGCACAGAATCCATCACACACATATTGCACTCTTCACCCGTCGATGACATCACATTCACCTATAGTCTATCTATATAACATGGGCACTATGCAGATTATTGTACCATTTCTGCCATAAAGCACATAGAATCGTGACGTATCTCTGAACTAATAATAATAATAGCATTGGGGTATATTTGTTCAATTTATACAAGTGATCTTTTCAGCGCAAACAATAATTGTAATAATAATGACATTGCAGGTTTGTTTACCAAGTTAAGCTCTTTGTTGAAGTTGGCTGAGATTTTCTCATTTGTTTGCAGCTGTGTTGAGAGATCTGCGATATGTTTCTTCTTGTCTTCCATCTCCTGGGACATCTGCTTCAGCATGGCTGCTGACTCCTTTTCAAATCTGCATGCACAGTATAGTAAATTAACTATTGTCTCCAAAAGCAACTTGGAGGATATGTTGGCACGAAGATCAAGGCAGTATTGCATAGATGTTCCACTTGTCCAGAGAATTTAGACATTTTTGGAACTAAACTATGATCAGTTCAGAGGTTATTCTCAAAAATGTTTCCCAACTATGTATATCTACCAAATTAATAAATACCACGTGTGTTGTTCATATGAGTATTCTAAACGTATTTGTATTAGTAAAGTATGGAATCTATAGACATCTTAGACTGTGGAATTTTAGACATACCATGCCACCAAGGAATAGTCACACCGTGTCTGGGAAGCTATCCCAATTTCACACACTGACTTCATATTAAGCACGGCTGTGAGTTCAGCCCACACCGCACTTACTGGTGCAGACGCTCAGTGGTTTGTTGCACCTGTGCCCTTTCCTTCTCATAGGCCATTTCCAGCTGTCTGAACTGGTCTCGGATCATCTCCAAGTTGGACTCGGCACTGCTTCTGGCCAATCTCTCTACCTCTAGCGAGGCCTCCAAGTCCCTCAGACGCAGCTGCATGGCCAAAGACAAGGTAAAATATAATGCAACAATATTAGCAGGTTAAAAACTAACTCTATAATAAATCACAGGTCTAACAGGTACTTTGTAAAACAAATTGTAGTGCTGAACACATTGTAGCCTAAATAAAAGACTAAAGTATAGTAATGTGAAACATGCAGATTTATTGTGTTATGGCGAGTCAATGTATTCATTGTGTGCAGTTATTTGAAACATAACACTGGTATTTTAGCACCCTCTGCTGTTGATTTGTATAACAACAGTCATGCATACCTGCACTATTTCTGAGTTAAACTTAGATTCCAGATGAGAAGCACGCTCTGCCTCATTTCTTTCTTCCAAGCTCCTCAATCGCTGCTGGGCCAGCTGCAGAAACATACGTACACAAATGGTATAAGCAAACATCAATTTAATTGTTAGTCAAATTAGTTTAGGCATGTTTTGTTTAGGGATTGACAACCATGTTTTAATTTTCAAATTTACTAGTCATAACAAGCAACGTTTCCGAATTACCTCAAAATCTTTTTTCATCTTGGCCTCCCGTTGAGAAAATGACTCAAGTTCACACGTTTGCCGACGTAAAGCTTCACTCTGATTGCTTTTGTCTTCTTCCGCTAAATGCAGGGTGGACTGAAGTTTAGTCAGCACCTTCTCCTGTTCCTGTCCCACAGAAGAGAAGTGTTTACTTTAATCATAGCATTGGCAGTTCAATTGATTAAATAAGTGACAACGTTGTTCGTAGTCATATTGGCAAATATTTAATACCTTTATAACTTGTTCTAGTTGGACACGTTCAGCGGAAATGTGTTTAATCTGCGAGTGACTGTCTTCAATTAATTTCTTCTGGTTGTCCACATCCAGTTGAAGCCTGCACTGCTCTTCTTCTGCTGTCTGTTTGCAAATTCTCAGTGCTCGCTCCAGGTCATATACCTTCTGCTGCAACTCTAAGGCATACGCTGTAAATGCATGTTATACGTACGCATATAAATTTGCCACTGTACTCCATAAAGCACCGTAATTTGAACAGGGCTCATAGCTCTTAATCATTCCATTTGCTGAATCACAGAAACGTAATACCTTCTGCTGTATGCACACATCTCATGCTGTGCACAAACTATCAGTGTGATGGCAAATGGGTGCTTTTTTATGCCATGTGTGCACTACTGTGGTAGGAAACATCAGTTGAAAAGCACAGCAGGCATTCCATGGATATGGGAGGCCTGATTCCCTACACGTTTCTAAGAAAATAACATTCTTATAAGAAAAACTATGGAAATCATGTGCATTTAAACGAATTTCACTGCAACATGAGTTATTGCCTAGGTTACTTATTACAAATGTCTTGCTTTGCCAGCAAATATTACAGATTTTAAATTATCTGTGGAATTTGTTCAGCAAATATGAGAGCAGACATAATACTTTTACGCTGTGTCATTGTTTTGGAAACAGAAATGGCCAAACATACCTTTCATCTCATCATTTGTTTTAACAGCAAATACAATCTTCTCCTCAAAGAGGCGTTTTTCTTCACATGCCTCTTTTCTGCTCAGGGCCAGGTCATATTCCAAATTTTGTCGGAGTGCTTCACCCTTCTCCACCTCAGCCCGTAGCCTCATCACCTGACTGTCCAATACGAGGACCTAAATTTATGACCATGCATACACAAAAACACACGTACAATCAACTGCACAGTATTTGTTATGCTTAAATGAGGATGTGTTGAAAAGTAAACTACAGTGCAAATTACGCAAGTGTTTTTATAGTGAAACTCTTCTAAAATGTACACCTATTTTTTTATAATCCTAATATTTGCACTTCCGAATCTAGTTGCGCAACATCCTATTGCCTGCTCTGTGATTCTTCCTGTTGTCCAAGATTTGTGTTTATCCACACTTCACTGCTCAAATAAAGTAATTTTATGCTGATAAAAAGGAAAAGTATCCACCCACAGTAACCCAACATCAAATCAGAAAATATGCGTTTTAGCGCATACCAAAACAATCTGACAATCGACAATCATTGTAAACTAGTTAACAGGCCACTGTAATGAAAAATTGATGCAGTGTCACTCGCGCTCATTTACAACGTGAGTAGTTTTTAAGTAGGTTTTGAATGACGGCTGACTCAGCAGCTGGAACGTGCAGTGGAAACCTGTTCCTGGTAAAGGTGCGACTGCCGAACATTGTTATCGTCTTCGGAACATGCAGATCACTGTGCAGCTTATCTCAGGAAAATTAGCCTCTCAATAGTACCATGTATATGCCAACACCGGGGTCTGAGAGAAACGGAATTTCGATCCTCTATATGTCCTGTACATATGGCAGAATTGACAATACAGTTGAATTGAATTAAATATTTCGAAAATTATGCAAGTGGCATTTACCTCCTGGTTGTGCTTGCTTGTAAGCTCCACCTTTTCATTCTCACACTGGTTTAGTTTACGACGAATGCCCGTGACTGTCTCGTATTCAGCCGCATTGTCTGCCTGAAGTTGCCTTAGTTGAGACTTCAAAAGGTGTACAGTGTCCTGTAACCTAAAGACAATAATGTATAATTAGCAAACACTTGCAAACATTGAAAAGCACGTAATTCTACTGTTAACCAAGTCAAAGTTGAATGCAATAATATGTATTTCAAAATCAGATGAGAAACCCAGTAAGATGCATATTTAACGCCGAACAGGTGTATGATAAATAAAAGCACCTAAATTATCGAGACACTTTTCACTGAGACATAACACTGTGCAAAACATCAAATACAGTGCTGTATTGCAGCTTTGGAGTTATAAAATGTATCCGTATTCTTATCTTTCAAATTACAGTGTTCATTTCTCCAGACACAACCCTTGTCTGTCTGGATGACTACCCAGCCAGGTACATTTTGCTTATTGTTTTCATTTTGAATTGGGTTTCAATAACATAAAACGTGGAGACCTATTGGGTAGACAAAGGTTCACAGTGACAATTGACTGCAAGGGTTACTGAGTGATACTGTAAGGGTTAGGTGAAATACAGGAAGGGTAAGGATAAATACAAACATAGGAGAGGAGTGTATACTTCAGAAGAGAAATGTTGGAAACCAAGAATAAAGGTTAACTTGGCGCCGTTTTGGCAGCGCTTTGTGTTTTGGCAGCGCTTTGTGACCCTCGGGTGAAAGGCGCTATATAAATGCTATTATTATTATTAAAATCACATGGATAGTCCCTGATGACGGATTGCCATTTGACCAACTCTGACCAGTAATGGAAGTCATGCTAAATCAGAAGTTCCACACATTTGCAATACTGTAGTTTAAAACGATTTATATGAACGACACACACCTGTGTACATCATGGTCACTACTGTCAGTTCGTTGCGACTGTGTTAAAGAACTGTTGATGGTCTCCATATCTGTGGATTCATAAAAATTGTATTACCAGCAAAACTTGACAAGCAACACAGTACACTAGCCGTACTAAATCGGACATATGCCATGTCAACATTACTACTTAAAGCTTTGTTACAATTCTAATTAAACCGCCACAACAGCTTGACCCCCCCCATTTCTAGCTACACGCAAAGTCTCTACATGCTCAGACAAAAGTGACACGATGTTCACCTCTGCTGGCGCTCCTGGCCCATTTAGTAAATTCCACATTCCAGCGTCTGGTGCGAGTGTCTCCATAAAAACAACTGTTGAGTTTACTGACCTCGTTTGAAAATGTCCCGTTACAACTACAGCGTTATAAACATAACACCACCCCGTCCAGATTCTGCAATTGTAACCACAGCACTCTGAAGAATCTAAGCACATTTCATAATAAGTTCAGGACAATGTATTGTAGATACTCGCGACATGATATTGCAGTATTAGATGTATTGCCTGCATGTAGACCACAAAAGCAACTATGCTGTAATACTAATAATAATTAATAAACATTTTACATTTATAACGCGCACATATTCATTCACTGTCGAAGGTACTCATTCGACAAGAGAACGACTCAGAGGCGCGAGGAAAGCACAGAGAGGCGGAGGAGGCAGCCAGGCGGTTTGCCGGCGCCATGCTGCCACACACTGCTTCCTATATATTAGGATGTTATCGGTCAATTAATTAATGAGTATTTTTCTAAGTTGTGGGAGGAAACCGGAGAGCCCGGAGGAAACCCACGCAGAACAGGGGGAGAACACACAAACTCCACACAGAAAGGCGCCTTTCTATTTCACTAACAAAGATCGGTTACGCAATAACTAACTACGTAATAACTCATAGTGAGGTTCTGTTTATGAGTTTAGGTCATGTGAAAAGGTGTGTAAGTGGAGTGCACCCGTCGATATG
>JAZEWU010000001.1:32195396-32225099 GCA_036362915.1 Geotria australis
TTGGAAGGGAGCAAAGTTAGTCGTCCTCTCGCCTGCGTGCATTCGCCGCTGCTCGTGGCGGTTGAGGCAGCTCGGATTTAAAAGTTGCCCGCGGCCTGGCGCGGGCTTCTTCGCTGCGGCCCGCTAACAGCGCGCTGGGTTTTGCACGGATGTGTTTTTGTTAAACGTGTACCTGAATTACAGGTACGTGCCAAGCGCCATGCATTTGCAGCATTGTGTAATGGTGTGTTTGCACCTGAATGTACAGGTACGGGGAAAGAGCATGCACGACCAGAGGAGCTCGTAATTCAGCGGCCGTAATGGCACGTTTCCTACACTGATGATTTATGTTGCTTGTACAAAATTTGAATTCGTGTTCAGTACAGTAGAAGCAAACGTCGTGCATTTGCAGCGATGCGCATTAATCCATTTATACCTGCATACAGGTACGCACAACTATGACAGGTGCGCACTCATGCCAGGGCGCAACTGTAATAGCTGTAAAGGCTAACCCTATATATGTGTTTGCATGTGCTGTGCCTGAGTAGGTGAACTTAAACTACCTTCATAACTTTGCTTCCTTCACAAAATACAGCTAAGGAAAAAGCTCATCTTTTTGCACAGATGTTGGGAAGATTATAATAATTGTAAAGGCAATGTGTTTTTGCAGTGTTTAGATTTATATATAGTATTTCTTGTACCTGAGTGCAGGTATCTGTATAGACAAAACTTGTTTGCACTTATTCCAGATAGAGCCTTAATACTGCAAAGGCAAAATCTGCACATGTTTGAATTGTGCACGGAGCTCCTCTAAATATTGGAAAACATCCATTTGCACTAATACCTCAAGCCCCTTTGTGAAGTTTGTAGACGCAAACTTGAAACTGTATTCAGGTGCCACGTAGATTTGTGTAAATTTCAATATATAGTTTATGCATTTGATGTGTGTGTAGTCTTAAAATGGTAATTGTGTTGCTTTCTATGTTGCAATTTTGAAATGAGTGCAACAGTTGAGCAGTTGTCAAACTCCAATCCCCCCCCTTGCGATGATGCACGCATGTAATCCAACGTCGGATCACAGATCAGTGGAACTCCAAAATCTACTGGGCTGCGAAGTGACCAAGGATAACTGCAGATATATGTTCACGAATCTGTCTGCAGACTTATTACACCAACTCGCCGCTTAGGCCAAATCTCTGCTGACCGCTAGATGGCGATGATGCGATCAGCTCCGAACCGAGAGAACAGCTGATCGGCGATATCCTCTGCAGAGTTGTCACGTAACATGACCAGTCAATGGGAAAACTCAAAGAATGTGGAATGACACCCCAACTGGCGCATTATATATAGATGTGTGCTGTTTCCTCGCACGCAAAACATTCCTTAAAATGGATTTGTCTAGAATGGTCACAAGGCAGGATGCTCTGAAAAAAATAGTGCTGAGATTCAGGAATGTTTTCCTGGGTAAAATACATTAATTATGGTGCTGTGTTTTCCAACTGGCATTATGGATATAGGCTCATTTCGTTATTGGTTGCAGTGTATAAACAAAATGCACCAGGTCCAAAAAACGAAATGATGCAATAGTGAAGTCTGGCAAATGTGCTGTTGGATTTCACATATTGTGACTTGAGACTGCCTTCATTGCAGCAAATGCGTAGTGTTGCACATTAACAGCTCAGGAAGTATTGCACAGCACAGTGGCTTTAGCTCCTAAAACAACACGCCATTCTTTCTGTGTTGTGTGTGCAGATCGACGAACTTTCCGACGGAGCCGTAAAACCGCCAAACAAATATCCCATTTTTTTCTTTGGCACCCATGAAACGTAAGCCAAAACATTCTGTTATCCATGCAGACCACTCTATATACATCCACAGTAAATACACTATATATGCTGTATATATGCGTACAGTATACCAGTTACGTGTTTCAGTTGCTAATATTGGTAAGTACTCGCTTTATTTAGTTGCGTCATTCTAAAACGCATTGAAAATGTTCTGCCCGCAGTATACAAGTCAATAACATGTTGCATATTTTTCATTAGTGCCTTTATCAACGCAAAAGATATTTTTCCATACAAAGAATACAAGGACAAGTTTGGAAAGCCGGGGAAGAGGAAAGGATTCAACGAAGGACTGTGGGAAATAGAAAATAATCCCACAGTGAAGTTCAGAGGAAATGAAGTAAGTGGATTACTTTGGGGAAAGTTATTATGAATAAATGCAAGCAATTAATTTATGAATTAAAGTGGTATATTTAGATACAGCAGAGGGGGCCAGAGGACAAAATTAATCACTGTTTTGCTGTTTGATAGACATGTATTATTACAGCATAAAAGACCCAGTGAGCTTGCAAGCTCTGGATGTAGGATTTCTGCGATAGAACAAACGTTGGAACTAACCAACGCAAACATTATATAACATAAGGTAATGCAACGAATTTACAGTATTATATTGTGCAAGGGTTAAACCATAACCATGGTTATCTTGAATGTAAATGCACTTTTGAATATTGCATTTTTTGCTCCTGCTGTGTGTTTTTGATTTAATTGTGCACTGAATTCTTTGTATTAGGAGCAGTCGGGCTCTTCTGAAACGGAGCAGGATCAGAAGGGTGAGAAGGTGGATGAGAGCAGTGATGAAGAGGGAAAGTTGATCATCGATGAGCATGGGAAGGAAAAGGAGAAGGAAAAAGAGAAAGAGAAGGAGAAAGAGAAGGAGAAAGAGAAGGAGAAAGAGAAGGGAAACAAGCTTGCTGTAAAACGGAAGAAGTCTCCAAATGAAGAGGTTCATTATTTCAGTTAATGCCACTTTCCAGCTACAGAATACCTTAGGTTTATACAGAAGCACAAATTAAGGGATTTTATATATCTGTATTGCAATTAAATGTTTAGACCTGAGCATTTTTGTTTTAATAAAATGTATATCGTTAATATATATTAGTTACTTACATGACAATCTATGTATAATAGGGCTAGGATTGCATTAGGTCACTGATAATTTCCTGGCCTCTCATTGGTTGACCGGCTCTGAATTAGCGCTTTGTGACCCTCGGGTGAAAGGCGCTATATAAATTTAATTATTATTATTATTACCATCTAGTGGTCAGCACAGATCTGGCCTAGCTGGCTAAAGGCCACCTTAAAGGCCAATAATAACGATAATTATAATTAAGTGTACAAAACTAGCACACTTTCTATATAGAAACCAAATTGAGTGATCACCTGCCATCACAGTCTGTTTATAGTAAGTTAACTGCTTAGTGGTGTAAACACTCCACAATTACGATTATATGCCTTAGTTTTCATTTTCTGTTGTGTTGTGTCACTGCTTGCATATGAAGGCTCCTGTTTTATACATTAAAATACGAAAATATGTCTTAAAGACCAATTACGTTGGTATAACTATCATTGAAAGTTGACGATTTTACTCTCCTTATCAGGCTCATACGTACAACTAAATAGAACTATAATTTTTAGACTGGCGTGTTATATTAGTTGCCATGTGGCAGCACTTGTATATAGCGTTAATATTTTGCTCGATGCGCTTAACATCCCCTCTTTGCTTCACGAGCAGTTGAATTATGTTGGATAAAATATCAGTTTTAATGCAAATTTTTACGCGCAAAGTTACTGAAAAATAAAGTATATAGCTTGTTTTCTTGTTACATCTATAATTACACTGTTTTATATGTTCTGTTCTTAAGTCAGGGAAGCGGACACGGTCAGACGAACAGGAAAATAAAGAGGATCAAGACAGTAATTCAGAGCATGAGCAAAACACGGAGCAGGTTCCGAACTCTCCAGAAAAGCCCAGCGATGAGGTGAATTCTGTTACAATTTGAAATCATTGCTTTTTCCATTGGGATACTTTACAGTAAAACTATTGTGCTTTAATAATAATAGCATTTATAGAGCGCCTTGAATTGAAATCATCACGCCTTGTCATGTATATTTCTTATCATGTTAGAATGTGACCATGTTTTTTTCATTATAATTTTTTTATCAAATGTGTTTGCACAATTGACTGCCAAATATATTGCAAAAGCCATTCTAATTGTTTTATATAACCAAAAGAACTGATGGCGTATGCAGAGTATTCCAAAAAATGTTGAACACATTGTTTTCAACTTGTTTTTTTCTTTTCAGACCTAATTCTGTCCACCAGAAGACAAATTATACATTAATTATTCTGGTATGCCACATTCAAGTGAACATTTCCTTTGTGCACCAGTATGCCAATTTTAAACTGCTTATGTATTGTCCAGAATCATGTGGTATTATCTCACTGAATACCAATTTTCAGTGTTTTACTGTGCTTTGTTTTGTATTAACTTAGGCTTTGCTGGTTTATGTTGTAATAGCTCGTTTGTGTTGCATATCTAAATTGCCTTTCAATGTACGTGTAATGCATATTAGTTGTGAAAATATAGTTTTACTTTTGATCTGCTTTCTAAATGTTTCAAAACAAGTTTTTTATCCATGTTTGTGTATTTGCAAATAAATGTAGTGTAGAAAATGCATCCAAAAAACATAATGTAAAAGTTTTATAACAGATTTTTGTTGCAAATGATGTGGGTTTTTACAAACAATACACTTAAAATGTACAGCAAAGTCACGTTCTCATGAGTGTTACATTTTGTTTCAAAAGCGTATAATTGCAGTTAAACACTTAAATTCCTGTGGTTTTGTTTGTGTCCTAAATTTGGATAAGCTGAGAATCTGATGTGATGTGATTCGTTGTATTATGCGACTGCACATATTCCAGGGGATTGGAATTAATTTCATGACTGCCTATGTCTTTTATGGGTCTTTGTTTACTTTATCCCCATTCATTCATGTAGTGTTGCCACTTTTGTTAATGTAATTTCTCTTTAAATAAAGTGTACACTGTACTCTGAAAGCTTCATTATGCAGTTTATCTGCCGTAGCTAAGTGTTAATGCAGTTATAAATCACACTTTATATGAAGAAAATTGTGTGCGGGTGTGTAACAGACAATAATGTACAGTCTAAATAAAATGTGATGCGTGATGTACGTTAATATACAGTAAAAGACCACACAAACGGCACTGACGCCCCACACTTCCACGTGTTACATTCTGAAAATGTGGTTAACATTTTAAGGTGAGCACCCACAACTACTCGGATTGTCAAAAAAGTAGTATGTAAACGTTCAAACCATGCCGATAATAAAATATATGTTGTTGATTTAAAAAGATACTACACAGAATAGACAACATGAAAAGGTAAAATTTGGGAAAGCAGCTGGCTGGCACAGAAATGTAAATTACAGCAAATTGTGATGTATAAACATTCTCTTCCTTTTCACTGGACTATGCCTCAGTTTTTCTGCAATTTAAATGCAAAGTACATTCGTAGCATACGTGTAAGTTGTGTAGCTGGTAGGCTATGAAAACACTTCCACAACGGTATATGTACAATGAAAATGTATCAAGGGAACCTTTAACATCTGACATGGATCTGACTTAAGTATGCAAACATTTCTCGAAACGAAGCAACAGATTTTTGTTGGTAATATTTCTTTCAGCATACAATCACAAGCAACACTATTTGAAAAACATATGCTGTTATAATTTCAATTACTTAAAGTTTGCTCCCACCTGACTCAATGTTACCTCGTGCTGCAGCAGAAGAGAGACGGAAAACCTTACGTGTTTTACCACGTGTCAATTGATATCATCCCAAGAAAATGTAAATGAACAGTTCTCAAGTTACAGACAGACAATAAAGGCTTTTATTTGCCCACTATTTTTGTTACCAAAAGTGTAACGCATCACGACAGGATATATGGCCACATCCTGTCGTAAAAAAAAACCACCCATGGAGTTTAAAGCAGCGGAAATACTTTTTGTAAGATGATTTTTAGTTGGCCAAAAAGGGGCCACTATACATCTGTATGGGATGAGAGTTTTGAGTGAAAAAAAAACAGTTTTACTGTCAGTTACATGGCTGACGATGCTTTTTAAGCGGTGCATTCTTGTTTGACAAGCCTGGCTGTGAAGTATTCAAAACAAGAACTTCCTTTTGGCCTCCTTGGTTTTGCTTCCGCAGTCTACACAGCCCCAGCCCTATTGTGTTGCTTGGTTCGCTCGACGGGATTTGGTCAATCTTTCCCAATCCTAAAGATTTAAGCCGAGCAACTGACATTTTGAAGTAACAGCTGTTAGGCACTTGCATTACTTCGGGTTTGTAACGTAAGTTTTGAAAGTTCTCTTTTTTTTTTAAACACAGAATTACACCCTTCGGCGCAGGATTCTTTACAACTGTTATGCTCCGCTGTGCTCCCCAAAAGAGTTGTATGAGCACTTGAGGCAACGGGTTTTTTCATAACGAAATGTAACCATGCTATATCCTCAGAACAAGCGTAATGGCTATGAAAACTACTAGGTTCAGGTCAACAGGGATGGAGAGAGCATACGCATTTGACAGAAAGGTAAGTGTCAACGATTTTTGAAAGATTCATTGTGAAATGCATGTACGGACGGTATAATTCTCTACAGTGTGATACAAATGCTCTTCTAATGCATTAACTGTGTGAGCCAGATTTGGCACGGTTGCTTGACTGGTATTGACTCTTAATGTATGAAGTCCAGAAGTAATTGCTGATGCTTAATTATCTATTCAATAAAAATACGTGTATGTTGTTTGGGCTGACTTAAAGTGCACGGTCCCTTTAAATTTGAAACAACCATGGAATGGGAAACGTTCACGGTTTTACGATGGTCAGAGGCTGACCATCGTGCTTTGAAGAATCGCAAAGAAGAAGACTTGATGTTGGTTAAGCTTGTTAGAAACAGCGTATTTTACGTTTCAACAGCCAGTTCATCTAGCCATTTTCAGAAACCGCTTAATCCTGTACAGGGTCGCGGTGAGCCGGAGCCTATCCCGGCAGACACAGGCCGCAAGGCAGGGCTATACCCATATTAGAACGCCAGTCCATCACAGGGCACCGGGGGCAATTTAGTCAGCAGCCCAATTAACCTATGCAGCATAGTGTCTTTGGACTGTGGGAGGAAACCGGAGTGCCCAGCGAAAACCCACGCGGACACGGGGAGAACATGCAAACTCCACACAAAAGGCACCCGAGCCGGGATTCGAACCGGGGGCCTTCTTGTGAGGCAGCGGCGCTACTCAACGCGCCACCGTGCCGCCCCAGTTAATACTTTAGTGTTTTGGATTTTACTGATAGTGTGTAAGGGGCGGCACGGTGGCGTAGTGGGTAGCGCTTCCGCCTCACAGCAAGAAGGGCCCGGGTTCGAATCTCGGCTCGGGGTGCCTTTCTGTGTGGAGTTTGCATGTTCTCCCCGTGTCCGCGTGGGTTTTCGCCGGGCACTCCGGTTTCCTCCCACCGTCCAAAGACATGCTGCCAGGTTAATTGGCGTACTGACTAAACTTCCCCAGGCGCCCTGCGATGGACTGGCGTCCCATCCTTGGTGTTCCCCTTGCCTTGCGCCCTGTTTCTGCCGGGATAGGCTCCGGCTCACCGCGACCCTGTATAGGATTAAGCGGTTTCTGAAAATGAATGAATGAATGATAGTGTGTAAGCAATACCAAGCTATGGAACACCATACTGGAGAGCAGATTCTCTTGGCATAAACAAACACTATTTTGGTCTCGTGGGCAACTCAGCCTTTTGTAAAAGATGAAACATGATGTCTTCATAGGAAGTTACTCGTGGTACGGTAGTCCTCATGAGCCACAGTGTACCCCTTCGGCAATGTGGATTTTCACCACTGGCTCAGGGATGACCAGACATTGCCCCATTGCTGATTTTAGCAAGAAGACGTACACTGAACAGATGCATAATTCATTGTGCAAACTACATATCGAGCATAAGTTAAAACGGGTGATGAAATCAGTCCCTGTGCAAGTCCTAGGTGGATTATTACATTTCAGGAATCATGACCTTGGGGATGCCTTCATCCAGCAGTGGGTTGACCAAGGCTTACGATGACGCTGAAACCATTGTATGAACGGAAGTCTTGGTTATACCCAATTACATTTGTCCTTGCCAAGATCTGGGTCAACAATGTTTGAGCTACAGTAGTAAAACATGCATATCTGCACAGCACAAGATCGATAAACGAGGTTCATTCACTGAAACATTGAAAGTGGTCTTAATGTGACCATTGGTGCTTTCTGGCATCCAGGATCACATTGAACACTTTGCACTGTTCATTCACATTGATGAGCACCTTAACCGTGCGCTTTTAAAGCACTGTGTACTATATCACGAACACATTGAACTGATATCAAATTCCATGTGGAAATGTGTGTGCATCAGTGATGGCCATGCATATTTGAAACAATGTACAGTACTCTACTCGTATTAAATACTGTTCTTTTCTGGTTGGAATATCGTTGGTATGTACTGTGCTTTATGAAGTGCAATGTGTATTTTAATCTTGAACAAAGTGATAGTGTACTATGGCACATTACTGTCATCGGGTAATAAATATAGAAGTGTACTGTAAGTAGTACGCCTTGGCTTATGTGGCTGCCATCTATCGGATAATGACAGTATTGTGCGCTATAAAGTGCTATCAGCACAATAAAGTACGAACAAGGATTATGAACACACGGAATTAATACATCAACAAAAACTTGTATGGATGATTTCAATGTAAACACTACGTAAATCCTAACTTGTATGTCTTAAAATACATTTGAGTTTAGAGCAAACTAGTTCTGGTAGATTCAAAAACATTAACACAAATACATTAACAGGCCTCCTTTTTGGCATTTGGTATAACTCAGAGTCGAAATGCTCAGCTGATGTGACAATACTGATGCATATGGAATTCTCAATAGAAAATGTATTGGTGATTTCAACTGTTGGACTTTTTCACTTGAGTGTTCTGATGCATAATACAGTTAATCCGTTTCATAAGCCACGTACTGTAATCTAGTTTGAAAATTCAGTGGTGTTTTGCCTTCTTGTTTTGTCAATGGATGAAGGATTCACAAGAGAGCAGCGAATCTTCATTCGATGGCTGTGGTTCATGTGAGTGTTACACAGCATTAAACTACGTAAGATAGACACACTATGCCACGAAATGGCTTAGGGTAGTTACTCTTCGTAGTTAAATGTCGACATCATTTCATTTGTTGTGGTAAAATGCCCCTATTCCTACTGTTTGGAATGCAGTTGTTGATGATACAATATTACAAAATTAAAAATAGAGTTTTCATAAACAGTACAGTATAGATATGCTGTACATGTGATGAATGTTCATTGTTGCTCGTGTAACACTGGCCATTTAGCCTAGACTCCGTGAGACGGACATTTCCACAGAGTAATATAATACATTTTTAAAATAACAGATACCTCAAAGTAAGAAAAAAACTGAACGATATCCGCCAATTTCTTTTGCCAGATTTTGAGCCAGCGAAGAAGTACTACTTATTCATTTACTCCCTGATGCAGTTCATTGGACATTCTTGGGTATTTGTCAACATGACCGTTCGGATGCTTCATTTTGGAGAAGGTACACATGGAATTAAACAACAGTATACATGCATTTTTTCTTGACAATTCAAAATATACCACTGTTTTGTACTTCGGCTGTAATAACTGTTATTAATTGGAGTCTTGTTTTATCCCAGACTCAATGATAGATACGTTTTATGCAATCGGCGAAGTTATGAGTTACTGTCAAGCTTCGTCACTTCTGGAAGTAATCAATTCTCTGCTGGGTCTTTCAAAAGGTGCTCTCATCCCCACGATATTGCAGGTGAGATGGAGACATAGTACCGTACTCTGTTACAATGTGTATTCGGAATACTGTAGATAGATGACCTGAGTATTTGTTTATGCTTTTTCTAGCACTTCCTCTCGTGAGCAAGACAGGGCTGCACCTTTATTTGACCATATTTCACTACTGCTCAATGAACAAAAATGTAATTTGGTTCATTGCCTTGCCCACAATGCCTATTTTGTTGTACACCTCTGTTGTGCATGGCAATGGTTAATCCATGCAATACCCGGACTTAAACGTTGCCTAGTTTGGTTAGGTTTGACGGGATCGGGAGCCTGTGATGGACTGGCGTCCCATCCTGGGTATAGATAGCCCTGCCTTGCGCCCTGTGTCTGCCGGGATAGGCTCCGGCTCGCTGCAACCCTGTACAGGATTGAGCGTTTTGTGACAATGGATGGGATCGGGAGCATTCCTGGTGATTTGGTCATAAGCCACGATATTGTTCTTTACATTGACCATTTTTTTATACTGTACTGTATTTATGTCTTTGGATTAGGTACTCAGTAGAAACATTCTGCTGTTTGTCGTAATCTGGAACCAAGAGGAGCTTCAAAACACAGTGGTGGTGTTTGCAGTTTTCTATTTGTGGAGCTCCATTGAAATATTCAGGTGAAAAAGTGCTGTAAGCAATGTATACACGTTTGTATACAATACAGCATTTGTAACTGGTTTATTGCAACATGTGGCTTTACACACTTCCACTACAGTAATGTTTTTGCATCATGTTTTTGATTGTTGTCAACAGTGCGTCCCAAAGTTTTTCCACCTTCATTCTGAGGCCATTCTACAATTGCAACGTTTTATAGCGAAGCCAAGCTGAAAGACGACGATGTCCAGAAGCTAGCCATCGTGCTTCGAAGAATCGCAAAGAAGAAGAAGATAGCAATGATGCAACCATACCATTGTGTCTTGCACTGTCTGGCATCTGGTGTTTGTGTGCATTCCCCATCATGTGCATGCAGAACTTGTTTGGGGTCTACAGTGGTGTTTACGGTAAAATACGAAACATGAGTTGAGTCACTGCAAACAAATGTTACTATATTCAAGATAAAAATCAAGATGTCATGGACAAATCCATTAATGCCACCACACCTCGCCAATGCTGCCTACTCTCTGCCAGAACTCGCAGCTGCTGCAGTTAGACACTCGATCCCCAAAATCTTCTCTAACTGAATTCAAACCACATTAACGTATGAATGGCACCATTCCAGACGGCACGATATAACGTAAGACATGTAGATATTAATCTTCTCTGAATAAATGTACTGTAGTATAGTAATGTATTGTCCGTGGATATGTATTTCACGTAGGTACCCATATTACATGCTTGCCAGCCTGGGCATGGAGTGGGAGCTCCTTACGTGGCTTCGCTACTCATTCTGGCTTCCACTCTGCCCACTGGTACTGCTGGCTGAAGGTTTGAGCAAATACATTATTTGCAATAAGTTAACAGAATATTGCGTATTTTTGTATAACTATAACACTGCAAAGCAGAAATAAAAATGCGTCGCCACACAGGTATGGTATTGGGCTCCCATCTTGTTGAAAATAAATGAGTATTTATTTTAAATCTATCAATTTAGTATTGTAGTTGATATTATTTATAGTTGTCATGGTTGCGTTTTACAGTTTAAGTTTTGTTGCCCATAACCAACAAACAGCTAAGTGGGACCATTGAAAGTCAACTGATAAATAGCTTTTAGTGGAGTCAATTTTGGATAACTCACTTCTTCAAACCTGTTTGACCAGCGCAGTAATGCGAAATGCTTCTTAAGAGCAACGCCCTTATCCTCTATGGTGAAATCCATTCTGTCAAAGAAAAATAGAAAAAGAAAACAGTTCACTTGTTTATGGCATATACACCAATGTGAAGAATTACTATGCATTGTATGTACTTACTGTACTGTATATACAATGTTTCAATGCCTATTAAAGGCTAAACTTACAGCCCCCCCAATTGCTTCCTCACACTACTGCTGATGGGAAGGCCCCATATTTGGCCTGCTCTTCCATGCTGGCCAGATGTCTTGGAGAAAGTGGGAGTGACTGCTATAACTTTAATTTGGATGTTTGTGTTTTGTCTCTTTACAGTGATTTGTGTCCTGCAGTCCATTGACCATTTTGAACACTCGGGAGAGGTTTTCTTGAATTTCCCACAGCCACCTAACATATCAGTACTGTTTCCTTACGTACTCTACATTTATTTGCTGCTAATATTGCCACTCAGTAAGGCTGATACTTTTTTCCGTTTGACTTTCACATAAATCTGCATTCATTCATGTAACGTACATGAGGACATTGTATAATACTGTTTGTAAGTTAATGTATTTACGTATTATATAATGTTTGTATATTTAGACATCTCTAATGCAAACTTCTATTTTCAGGGTTTATTGTCAATTCTCGTCATCTTTACAAACAAAGACAGAAGAACCTGGAAATTCTAAAACAAAAGTTGCAATAACAAACTTTTTTATACACACATTGCCAACTGTCACCTAATTACACATTTCTGTTGAAAAAAAAATCTCTACTTCCCCGTGGCAATGTGAGAAATCGATATGGCGGATCATAATATCTGAAAACGTATCTGTGTTTTGACTTCACTTATCCAGGAAAAAAAAATCACGGATAACCAGAGTAATTAGACAATTCCAGAATGACCTTTGGGATAATTAGAAGATCAAGTAATATGAATTTTCACAGACCCTACTGCTGCCACGGACAACAGGAATTACGTGTGATGTGTGTAGTTATGTGTATTATGGTCATTCGTTTCACTGCATATAGCCTTTTTTTAAACATCTCATTCAAACAGATTAAGCAGTACCGTATTTTTAATTCAGTAATGCAACTTTATATTGAATAAAAAGTACAGTATTACTGTAATACTTTTATACAGATATAATGAATCTTGTATATATATTTTATCAGCATATAACAGTTCACTGCCAGCAATTTGGATAATTGTCACGATTTGGGGTCATGACTCATTTGTACTTCAGTCTGTATCATGGTTTTGTTTTGCTTAACTGCATAACAATCGATCTTAGTTGAATGTATAGATAGCTATGTGCCTTTGTTCATGGAGCAGTTGCCATATACTTATAATCAGTTTTCAACACTTGCACAAAATTACAGTACAAAGTGTTTGAAAAAATTCTAAACAATGACCACTGCATTGAAGACGTATTTGGCTCTGTCTATGATTTTAAGTAAATGTAGGTGCATTTCTGTGGTACGGTACTCTATTGTAAATTGCCAGTGTAATACATTAGCAGATAATTTAAACGTAATTTGTATAAAAGGTTCTGCACACATACCACTCGAATACTGTGCACGTTTTACATTAATCCTGGTTAAAATTAAACTTCCAAATATTTTCACTCTTTCTTAATCATCGTAATGTATAAGCAAAATGAAAATATGCTTTCAGTAATGTACATATCGTACATGTGATTTAGCTACACAGTTCTGTAAGGTCCACCGGGCGGAGACCTAGAGGCCGACCTAGGACACGTTGGAGGGATTATATCCTTCGGCTTGCCTGGGAACGGCTGGGAATCCCCCGGGAAGAGCTGGAGTCTGTTGCTGAGGAAAGGGATGTCTGGTCCACTCTCCTTGGACTTGTGTCACCGCGACCCTCACCAGGACAAGCGGTTTAGAAAATGGATGGATGGATGGAGTTCTGTAAGGGTTGTGAAGTGTTGATTTAAAACTGCCAATTCTTATTAAAATACTCCACAGTACTGCATTAGTACACACTGTAATGTGAAAAATGTACCTACATCATTAATCTGTGCATTTAGAGTTAAATAGAGCAAAACTAATTGTAGTGTATTTTAAAATAAATGCAGTACAGGAACTGTTTTTAATGCAATGGAAGTGAGTAGAGTACCATACTGTGCTTTGCCTATGCCCACATTTCCTGAACTCTTGTAACAACTTTGGCCAATGTACAGTGTGAGGTTAGCATTCCACTTGCTGGGTGTGACCATTATAGCTCTGGTGAAGGCAGGGATATAAAACAACCCTTCTGTCTCAATGTTCATGACGGTTACATAGTATGTACTTGCAGGGTGTTGGCAGCTTACATTAAGTTGGTGGTCGTTTTGCAGTATTGAAACCGACATTGCAATGTTCTTTGTGTACCTATTTTCATATGGGTATATTAAATACATTTTCTATCTGTAGCAGTGGTGTTTTAGATTTTCGTTTGCTTCACAGTACGTGCAGTATACTAACGCCAAACACTGCACATAAAATGACATTTCATCATTGCAACTGTTTATTTTTTTAAATGCACGTGATGAAATAAAATATGTAATGTGTTATCTGTTGATAATTTTAATGAGGGTATATGACCAATTACTGTGGATAACGACTATACAGATGCCTTTTAGCCTCTATTAACCATTCAACCGCCAATGTATGACCATAGTGTATTCTTTTTTAGTGTTTTCAAGATTGCTG
Source organism: Geotria australis (assembly GCA_036362915.1). Classification (NCBI taxonomy): domain Eukaryota; kingdom Metazoa; phylum Chordata; class Hyperoartia; order Petromyzontiformes; family Geotriidae; genus Geotria; species Geotria australis. The sequence continues at coordinate 32,209,629 of JAZEWU010000001.1, forward strand.
GATAACATGTATACATGCAGCTCAAACTTGATGTGTTGCGAGATTTCTAGAGGTCAGAAAGTGGGTTGTGAACCAACGTTTACAGAACTTGTTAGTATTGTAACATGCTTGTGGGTATTCTGTGGGTTTCCTTCTCCGTAAAAATAGGATTGGCCAACCAGATGAAAACAGGACCTTGACAAGATATCTAGAGTCAACATTTTCACCAGCTTAGATAGTTCTGTTTCAAAATACAGTACAAGTACTGTAATAGTTTATTACTGTTATATATTTACACTTGTTTACCCAAGAAGCCCAATTCTTACGTCTTTAAGGAGGGTTCTGGTAAGTTTTCACAATTCAGCCATGTTCTAAACCGCTTGTCCTGGTGAGGGTCGCGGTGGCAGCAGTCCAAGGAGAGTGGACCAGGCATCCCTTTCCTCAGCAACAGATTCTAGCTCTTCCTGGAGGATTCCCAGGCATTCCCAGGCCAGCCGAAGGATATAATCCCTCCAGCGTGTCCTGGGTCGGCCTCCAGGTCTCTGCCCAGTGGGCCATGTCTGGTAGACTTCCCGGGGGAGCCTCCCAGGGGGCATCCTAACCAGATGCCCGAACCACCTCAACTGGCTCCTCTCAATCCGAAGGAGCAGCGACTCTACTTTGAGGTTCTCCCGGATTTCTGTGCTCCTCATCTTGTGACGGAGTGAGCCCAGCAACCCTGCCGAGAAAATCCTAAATTCTGCCGCTTGTATCCGCGATCTCGGTCATTACCCAAAGCTGATGACCATAGGTGCGGATTGGGGCGTAGATTGACCTGTAGACCGAGAGCTTTGTCCTAGGAACAAGCTCCTGTTTCACTACCATGGACCGGTAGAGTGCCCGCATCACTGCAGACGCTGCTGCAATCCGTTGGCCAACCTCACTTTCCCGATTTCCATCCCTCGTGAACAAGACCCCAAGCTATTTAAACTACTCCACTAAGGGCAACTGCTCTCCCTTCACCTGAAGAGGGCAACCCACTCTTTTCCGTGAGAGGTCCATGGCCACAGATTTGGATTTGCTGACTCTCATCCCAGCCGCTTCACACTCAGCAGCGAAACGCTCGAGTGCCCCTCGGAGGTCACAATCGGATGAGGCGAGAACAACAACGTCATCTGCAAACAGCAGCGATGCCACCTCCACTCCCCCAAAGTGGACACTCTCCATACCCCAGATGCGCCTTGAGATCCTGTCCATGAAAATCACGAACAGGAGCAGAGACAAGACCTTTCAGTGCATTCGGTGCATTCGAAACAGCTTTGATAATTTGATTTTTGTTCCTTTGGTTTTTATTGGTTGTGTTTTTATTTCATTGTTGACATGCCGTTCTCTTTGCGGCCCTTGTGCAGCGTTTTGTGACCCTCGGGTGAAAGGCGCTATATAAAACGCTATTATTATATATAGGAAGCAGTGTGTGGCAATATGGCGCCGGCAATACCGCCTGGCTACCTCCTCAGCCTCTCTGTGCTTTCCTCACTACGCCTCTGAGTCGTTCTCTCGTCGAATGAGTACCTTCGACAGTGAATGAATTTGTGCGCGTTATAAATGTAAACATTTTAAAATTATTATAACAGACTGTAAACACGGCGCGCACGCTCAGTTCAAATGCGGGACGTGGTACAGGCGATCCACAATCGTTTGTACCGAATGTTCGGAATCGATTCGATCGTGACGTCCAGCCTAATTCTGCCTCTTTAAGAGGCCTAGCTTAGTCTGAAGCAGGATCCAACAAGCCCGACCACATACGTCGGCGATAAAGACGATTTATGGTCAACGCAGGTAAGGCACCACAACAGTGAATATTACTTTTTTTGTTTACAAAAAATAACTAGAAATGCTATCAACTTTACGGTCATTCGCAAGGACTCAGGCAGGGGTCGAGGGTTCTGGATGTCAAAGGTTATGCCGCCTCCAATGCGCCGAGCAATTGCATGTAAGGGCGAAATGTACCTGTGTTTATTCATTGTTTGGGTTTTATTCTAACGTTATAGAGGTTAACTGTGTTACTTGCAACAAACGTATGTGTTCCAAACCTCCGCAGTGTTTGGGCTGTAAACTTGGGATAAAACACCAGTACAGTACTCTGTGTACTGTACTTCTCCAATATATAGCACGTGTTATGAGAGCGGCAGCCGGTGGTGTTTGAGATTATGCCTTTAGTTCTAACCCTTGTTTTAGACCAAGGTAAGAGTATGCTAAGCCTGAATATGATTTGTTCCTGTTTGCAAACGAGAAGTAGGAAGAATATAAATCGTAGGAAGCAACGTTAGCCATGTTGACCGACCAGAATACACTCTACTCTAACGCTGTTTAAGCGATGTCCTCCTCTACTATGATTAAACAGTGCAATACAGTACAGCACTATGCAAATAAAGTTAAGTTTTACAAGAGACAATATTAGTTACCTACAATTATTTTTACTGTGCACATTATGTGGAGACAGTTGTTTAATTGCGGGAATTATGTCATGGGGTTCTTTAATGTTTACATTAGTTTATAGCTCGGGTTTATACATTTCAGTTGTGTAAATAATACAGTACACCAAAAAAGGGAAGATACATTTACGTGTGGTTTCCCCTTTTTTCGTAAATGTGAGATTCGAATGATACATTACGGATTTTGCACCTTTGGGATTATCCATCATAAAGAAATATTATTTTGTAGTTTTCAAACTGCTGATTAAAAAAAATGCAAAATGGCCAAGTGGAAAGGACACTGCTTACTAGGTTATCCAGCAAAATCAATGTCTTCCAGTTATTCAAAATCCATGATATAAGCTGGAATTAAAAAAACATTGCAACGCGTGATTGTTAGGCAAGGGAATGCATACGGTGTTCTCGAGTATAAACGCCTGTATTTTCTGTAAGTCACTGTTTAGTAAATAAACACGATTTTCGACTTCCAGGACATTTGCTGTTACAACGATCACGCCAACTGAAGAAGGCAATACATGGGGTGGAATGCAGTATTCAACAGCGTGCTTCGTGGTGCACTGATGATACCACATGAATTGGATTAAAGCACTTTAATTCTGACATTTCCGTTCTTCAACTTGAAATGTATCTCTGCCAATTGAGATGGGCTCAGCCAGTCTTCAGAGGCATGGGACGCATGCCTTGTGGACCTACAAGCAGCCAGCAGCTAAAGAGTGGCACTCCCTTGAACTTGATGAAGAGATGTGGCTGCTCGAATGCCACTGAATTTGGCCACATTTCTGTGACACCCTCAGGCCCTGTGCCTACTGAATTCTCTGGCCTAAATTTAATTTCAAGGACAATACTTTGCCACAAAGGATCAGGTATAAGTCAAACCATGTTGGCCGACTCGGTGAATAAGACACGGTCATTGTATGTGCACAGCAGCCGTTGTGCAAAAGTCTCTGTTTCAGCAAGTAAAGACTGCAGCTTATTGAAATCAACGTCACTGGACCCGTGTGAAAAGTCCAGGAATAGAACACTAAAATGTATGGGTTCAAAGAATTCTGCAATGCACTATCACGTGTCAGCTAAGGCATTAAACAGCAATGATGCCAACGTCTTGGACAATAAACATCCAGAAGTTCGGAAAATGCCACCATGGCGTGTTCTTTTTTTTGGCTCTGACAATTTTGCATTGGAACCTTTGCGTGCTTTGAAGAGTGCACGGTAAGTTATATTTAGAAATGTTACACTCAGAGAAGTGCCTGCAATTTGTACTTTGAATAAATCCACTTTTTAAACAATTGTCTCATATTGGAGATTACATTAATATGCAGCATATAGGTTCAGATAGTTGATCACAATGCTGTAATCATATTTATAAAAATGTCGGTTACACTGTGAGTCTTGTACCTCTGGAATTATGCCTTTTAGTGTGTATCTTACACAGGTTCTTCACAAAAGACGTGTTGCATTGGGCCTTAACCTCATGATAACCTTATTTATTAAAATATATTGTACAGTATAGTTTTACAGGGGAAATGTGACTTATCTTTGTTGCTTTGTGGGTTTTCAGTAACAGTGGATTGTTAGAGACATTGGAAGTTGTGGCTCTTCCGAAACCATCAATACCGATAAGGAGGCTTGCTTCAGAGCTGGGGCTGGTGGTGCATGACTGGCCATACATGCCACCATCCTTGGCTTTGCCCGATGGACCAGCCAGCGGTGGGTTCGATGTTGGTGTGGTTGTGTCGTTTGGCTGTCTTCTCAGTCAGGCTCTCATCTCCTCTTTTCCATAGTGAGTACCAGTTTGATTTTAGAAACAACACCCTCGTGAATATCTTAATGCTGATTTGATCCTTCACATTTGTGATATGTTTGTTTTGATGGGGCCATGACCAGCTCAAGTACAAAAGATACGTGTATCGTGGCATTGTGGAACAGAAGAATCTCAGTAATGTGGGGATGCCTTTATCCATCAGTGGCTAGATTACTGTTGCTGGTGCTGATGTCTTGTCAAACCCTTTTTTATTCTTAGGTCTCTTTCCAGATCTGTGTTTTCATGAGATTTAAGCTGACTTAAAGCCATTATTATTTTTGTACTCCAGTGTTATTTAGAGTAACCTGAACAACTTCTAAATTAAAACTTTACATTGTGAATGGCTAAAATCCTTGGAAAAATGGTGTTGTGGGCATTGTCATACTATGTTCTTTTTTGTATTACTTCCAGCGGAATACTGAATGTGCACCCAAGTCTGCTGCCTCGCTGGAGGGGCTCTTCACCACTTATTCACACTGTGCTGCATGGAGATACTGTCACTGGTGTCACAGTCATGAAGATCCGACCACGAAGGTAGCACATTGAGCAAATTAGCTGCACAACTATCACTCAGCTACCTTCACCGTAAGAGTAAAGTGACTTACACGTTTCAACTTACACATTTTTTTTGCATGTCTACTTTATTGTCAATTCTGCCATATGTACAGGATATATAGAGGATTGAAAGCCGTTTCTCTCAGACCCCGGTATTGGCATATACATGGACTGGAACACAACAAGGGTTTAAAAATACTAGGAGAAAAAAAATACTAACAATATCTGTTACAATGGTGTCATTTCCATATGTAGTAGTTTTATCTGTTGCTTTAACACGGTATGTGAAGAGCACTTGCTCTTAATGTTTCTGTGTTTTTCTTTGGTCAGGTTTGATGTAGGAAATGTTTTGCTACAGGAAAAGCATGCCGTCCCACACAGATGCACAGCTGTGGAGTTGCGGCAAATGCTGTCACATGTCGGAGCAGAGATGGTCAGTTTATAGATTCATACTATTTGTGGTTAACATTGGTTATCTTATAATTCACTGTAATGTAATTTGTGTTTATTGACGTATATTGTGTCCAATGGTGTCCAATGGAGCATTCCACGGTTGTGTATTACAGCTCATTAAGACCCTATCTGATCTACCAGGATACACTGAGAAGAGCACAGAGCAACCTAAAGAGGGATTAACATTGGGTGAGTTGCACTACTGTACGTTGGTTTAATGATTTGCAAAATAAGTACTCTACTGTATGTCTTTGTATTCAATGTATATTACGTGCCATTGACGTGGATCAGAAACATGGACATTGAAGAGGTAAACGGATCAACAGATAAACAGTCTGCAAAGAAGCATGTAGAAGTGCATCCTTGGAATTACACTGAGAAACAAAGAGGAACACATGGATTAGAGAACGCATGTTATGAGACGTGTTCTTCTTCTTTGCGATTCTTCGAAGCACGATGGTCAGCTTCTGTGTTTGGTAGAATTCGCAGGTAATACCAAGTATTACTTGACAGGGATCATGGAGTGATGCGAGATCAGGAAGGATGGCAATGGTTTTAAGGGGGCTTTTTATAACATTCACAAAAATGGTTACCTAGTAATTTTGAGAAATATTTGCAACAATTTAATCTGTAACTCCTATTATCCAAGGGTACCAGTCAGTCATTGATTATCCATGATGGTTGCTTTTCAAAGCTGTTCTTTTGGGATAGCCGTGTCGAGCGCTCTCTCTACTTCGCAACGTTTCGCCTCTCACGTTGGAGGCATCTTCAAGCGTTGAGTGTGACGTGCTCATATTGAGGGTATTTTTCTACAAAGCAATTTAAAGACAATATTTAAACATCTGTTTTAAAATAGAATGTGTCTTGGAGTGGCCCTTTTACAAAATATGTATTATACTTGTGATGTATTGTTAATATTACCATGAGATTCATCTAATTGGGTTTCTCTGACAGCTGCAAAGGTAAATACGTCCATGTGCTGGGTGAGATGGGACCATCATACGAAAGATTACATTGACAGGCTGTACCGTGCTATTGGGACACAGGTAAATTTCTGCCACTACAAATAAAAACTTTAATGCATTTTGTTCAACGTCATGTCTCATGAGTCTTTTAATATATGTATATGTTTTTAATTGTAAAATTCTTTTAGGTGTAAAAATAAGTTAACCTGTCACTGAGTATGATTGTTTTCTTTTAGCTTCCTCTCAGGACACAGTGGATGAGCAGACCAATCAAATTGATGAACATGGTGGACATTGAAGAGATGTCAACAAATCTAGGTATTATTACGAGTATTTGTTTTTCAATAAACTCTTCAACCTGTCAATAATTCAGCAATCGGAATGATTAATTATCTGTTCGTTGTCTGTTTGACAGTGAGATTAAGGTCCCACGTTTTTGAGTTTTCAATCTCCATGGCAGCCCTCACTATCTGCAAATGCCATCCAACTGCACATTCCCATTGCCCAATTTTCACATTTTTTTAAGAGACCTTAAAAGGCCCCACCTCTTTTAAGCCTTTGAGTGGCATCCCACATGGTTCTTTGCCTTAGGGTTTGTCATTTTTGCCTGTTAGATTGTGTGCGTTACAATTGCATTACAATTGTTATCTGTTTAAATAATCGTCAATAAAATCTTTAATTGTGAAACTATTCACGTATTTTTTTTTTATTGTAGAGGTAAGTTTAAACATCCTGAAACGTTTTTTTGTTCAAGAAAAGTCCATTATATGCACTAATTGATAAATTAGGCAATGTAAGTTGCTCATTGTCTTGGAAAATTCAGCCAAGTGCAATGACCAGTATTTCTAAATGGGCATATGATGGTCTTTATGCTGACCTTAACATTTTAAAGTAAATTGCTACGATGATCAAACTGAGTGTACAAACATGGTTTTTACGAGTAATACAATTTTAAATGGCTTTAAGGTTTTACAGAATTGGCATTAGTTTTTACACGAAATGTGGTGTTCACAATATTTCATGGAATATTGGAAGAACATTGTACCTTAATAGTTTTTGATGTGGTTGCTGAGCTGACAAAAAAACATATTTTCTAGCCTCGTTCACGTGTTTTTTCTTTTCAATCTTAATGTGTGCAGCAGCCCAAAAGAGGCCAAATGCACATCCCGGAGAATTATACTTTTGCAAGCACTCCAACATCTTGTGTGTGAGGTGTCAGGTATGCTTATGCTCTATGTCTTATTGAAACATTCAATCTTTTAGCAGCTGAGAAAAGAGCACTTGCGAGCAGCAAGTGTTTGAGCAAATATAAATAAAACTATATTTCTGAAATATCTTTGACAGGTTGGTACCCATGCTAAAATTCAGATATGATGCTCCCATAGGATGGCTGGGTTGGCTTCCAGACACTTGTGCTGAAGAAAAAGCTCTCTGCAAGTGACTTCTACAATGGCTACTTACACTCTTTTTTCCAAGAAGGGCATCTGGCAGAAAACATTGTTAGTGAGGACACACGGCCTGCCGAGGAACCGACAGAAGGTGCAAACTGCCCTGGTTACTTCCATACGCCTGTATCTGTTGTGCGTAGCGATGGCAGCATTAACAAGAAATCTCACCTTCAAGATTCATGATTCAATATTGTGTGTCTGAGCATTTTGTTTTGTAAATAATATATAAAATCATATTGTATATCGGGAAAATGTTTGATGAGAATGAAAAATAAAGTTTATGAAAGTACTGTACGGAACATCCTGTGATCTGTCTTTACAGCTATTGAACCCAAAACTAAGCTTCAACCACGACTGCAGATTATCTTACACTCGTGGTTTTTTCTCCTATAGACATACTGTATAATTACTTAAGGATATAAATATACAATTTCTACAACTATAAGATAGAGATCTCCCTCTCTTCCTCACGACGTTTCACTTCCCACGTTGGAAGCATCGTCAGACGTGGGAGGCTTCCAACGTGGGAGGCGAAACATTGCGAGGGAGAGCAAGAGTGCTCGACATGGCTATCCTAAAAGAACAGCTCTGAAGAGCAACCATCATGAATCGAGCCGTGAAGACCTACATCAGTACAACTATAAGATAGGCTTATTTCAAACAAGCTCTTGACCTTCAGTTGTCATGTGCAAATTAAACTGTTAACACATTTCTTACAAGATAGCGATTTAAAAATTCCAATTATATGCAGCAAAAGGGGCATGCTGGTAGAGATTAGCCCAATGAACTTCAATAAAGCCAGCACTTGTACATGCTAGGATACAAGCACGTGAATAATACGATCCATTTAATCAAATTAAGTAAATACCTTGACAACGAGTACGTTTTAGAACTACAGCTTGCTGCAAGTTGCACCAGGTCGCATGCAGGATTATTACAATTTTGTGTAAATTCCAAAGGCTTTTTTAAGAGTACAGGGAAAAACACCCAAGCCACACTGCAGTTCACTTGTTTTTCAGCTGCATTGTGCACTTACATTTTTTAATTGGATACATATTTCCAAAGGGTAATACTGCAAAGTACCAGAACACACGTTAATGCTTGAAATATAGAATCATTCTCCATTTATCAATAAAGCATATTTGGTGCGTCAGTCGGGAGCTGCTCTGATTCTTGAGATGTGGAAGGTTAGATGTCACAAATAAATTAAATCTCAAAGCTTTTCTACTGATTAGATTTTTTTAAAGCTCTGTACATCACAAAACCTGTCTCCGTCCCTCAACTAACCAATAAAAGAATGAATCCCCACTGTAGTAGTGACTTTCTGTGTGGAGTTTTCATGTTTCCGTGTGGGTTTTCGCCGGGTACTACTATTTCCTCCGACAATCCGGACATGCTGCCTAGGTTAATTGGCCTGACTAAATTGGTGCTCCTGTGATGGACTTGCGTCCGATCCTGGGCATAGCCCTGCCTTGCGACCTGTGTCTGCTGGGAAAGGCTCCTGCTCACCGCGACTCACTACACGATTCAGGAATTAAAACTTACATGTACAACATATAAGCATGATCGCTATATAATTCAATGAATACGAACCTCTTGACCAACTTGGTCAGTCCATTAATCTTTCATCAAGGCTAATATAGTAATGCCCTTCATCAATGAAAACCCTGGGGTTACAGAGGAATGAGTTCGTGGATCTCACCTCAATATTTGTTTAAGACGCATAGAGAATATTGCACTATGAGATGTATGTGTGCGAATAGTTGAGTGTTATCTCCTAAACAGTGGCTCTTTCACAGGCTACTCAGGCTGAAACATTATTTTAAAACGCACTGAAGATGTACTCTAACAGTCTAACTCATCAAAGTTGTAAGGTCCTTAGCAGTAACTTCTTGAGCGTCTTTCGCCATCTAGTGTCGGTGATTTCTATAGCCAAAGTAAACAGTCATCCATTGACAGGAACCGCTTAATCCTGTACAGGGTCGCGGTGAGCCGGAGCTTATCCCGGCAGACACAGGGCGCAAGGCAGGGCTATTACCAAGGATGGGATGGAAATCCATCACAGGGCACCGGGGGCAATTTAGTCCGCAGTCCAATTTAACCCTATGCAGCAGCATGTTTTGGACCATTCTTAGCCAATGCTGGCGCCATCTGGTGGCTACAGACGAAATCACGTCAACGTGCGGGTGAGAGGTGAGTTGGACACTAACAAACACACGAGCGTTCGCACCATAGTCGGTAGTTCGCTATTTAAAGACAAACCACATAGGTTAACGTTAAATCGTTGCTAGATTAGACGCACTTAACTGGCTAAAGTCGCCCCGAATAAGATGTCATTTCACATTGGAAATTCCACCCACGGCAGCGGAGGCCGTCGTGCCGCTGTAAACGACTGCTGCCCTCAGGGATGAATGGCTCAGTTACTGCGCATTACAGTACGTTATAGCAAGTATGTGGACTTCCTCGTGGGTCAAACAAGTTATGATTGTAGAAAGTGTGCTGCTATTGCATTTCCGATGCGTGCAACTGTGAAGTCGTCGTACTGTACAGTAAGAGCCATTGCTGGATGCCGTACAGTAGACAACGCTGCCAAGTTTGACCGATGGCATTTTTGTAAATACGTAAGGTTACACCCATTGTAACCATAAGCAAATCGTGTGACGGCACTACTGTACAGTTTAAGAGGCGTTGTTTTGGAAGTATTGGTTGGATTTACATGTTGACTAGAGAAGATGTTTGTGTAACGTGGGTCGGCAATGTTGCGTTACGGCTGATCTGCACGGCCCATTCCACAAGAGGGCAGCATTGCCTTGCTTACCCATGTGCCCAAAAGGTTTTAAAAGTAAAAATATGGTAAAGGTTGCAACAATTATCATTTATGAGCGAGTGAGATTACATTAAGAATAAGACATATATTTGGGAAGGCTGTCCTGGCAGTGGTGCACATGCACAATTTATAAAAAAAACAATTCAATACATGCCTCATTCAGAAGTATCATTGAGAATCCAGTAGCACACATTTTAAAGGAAACCTGTGTTAATAAATTACCGTGATAAAATGTACATATTGGTGAATCTTATTATCCATAAAAAAAAACTCCAGACAACAGATGTCAAAATATAATTTCCCCCCGTAAGTCTTTTTAAAAAGAGACCAAGCACCGTTCCTGTGAGCTGTTACGTGGCAAAATCTATCTTCCAGCAGGTTTTATCCTTTACTACATTTTAACATCCAAGGCACCAAATTTTAAACACAGCATAGCTTCACGGATGATGCAATCAAAGACCATCCATCCATTTTCAGAAACCGCTTAATCCTATACAGGGTCGCGGTGAGCCGGAGCCTATCCCGGCAGACACAGGGCGCAAGGCAGGGGAACACCAAGGATGGGACGCCAGTCCATTGCAGGGCGACAATCAAAGACAATTTGCCGTATTTGTTTTGTGCCAGGAATGGAGGAGGTACATTTATATGGCAAAAAAAAATTTGCGAATACGATATTGAACGGTGTATTTCAATCTATAATTTCCATAAAATATGTCCTATTCAAAACTGTTTATGTGCATAACAGTTTGTATTTGAAATTCCACATTTTTTTAGAAAGCCCATTCGTACCGATTCCCATAATGCTAATAAATACGCTTCATAGAAACCTGGTAGTTATATGTAGCTGTGCGGCACTGTGTGCACCACTTAATCTGAAGGTTTTTTTTGTATTTATTGTTGCGGTGCCAGAGGCTGTGGTTCGTGATTTTGGTGGTGCCGTGCCTGCCGCCGCATGCTGGCTGTTCGAAGCCTTCTGAGTCTCGGCTTGTTGGTGGCTGGGCGAACTGCCACAAACTCCCTTGCCATCAGACACTCGAGAAGGTGCGATGATATGACTTGACCATTTAAGATGCTGCAGTATTAGGTTGCTGTTGTGATTTCCCAAGATCGCGGATACAAGCGGCAGAAATTAGGTTTCTCCGCAGGGTTGCTGGGCTCACTCTCCGTGACAGGGTGAGGAGTACAGAAATCCGGGAGACCCTCAGAGTAGAGTCGCTGCTTCTTCGGGTTGAGAGGAGCCAGTTGAGGTGGTTCGGGCATCTGGTAAGGATGCCCCGTGGAAGGCTCCCCCGGGAAGTCTACAAGGCACGGCCCACTGGGCGGAGACCTAGAGGCCGACCCAGGACACGTTGGAGGGATTATAGCCTTCGGCTGGCCTTGGAACGCCTGGGAATCCCTCAGGAAGAGCTAGAATCTGTTGCTGAGGAAAGGGATGTCTGGTCCACTCTCCTTGGACTGCTGCCACCGCGACCGCCACCAGGACAAGCGGTTTCGAAAATGGATGGATGGATGGATATGTTATCCCAGACCAGTGCCACAGTGGTTCATGAACTGTGCTATGAACCTGGTGAGACAGCTACAGATAGCATCAGTGTCTGGTAATCTCTCTTAACCAACCCATATTGACCAGCATGATAAAGTATGGGCAAGTCTCCATAACTAACACACGGCACTGATATATAAAGCATTGTAAAATATACTGATACTTATTTTGGATTGTGAAAAAGTTTTAACGTGGAAAGTTGTTTTTTGTGGGTATATAAAATAAAAACAAATACAAATGATACTGCTGTTTTACTACAGCATTAATACCATTTATTTTTAGTGTGTTTGCGTTATTTTTACTGATAGCTGTTGTGGTTTGTTGTGGTTTGTTATTCTTATGTTTAAACCTAGGGTCCAGTTACCTGTATGCGTCAGACAGCACCTGTGGTGGAGAGAACAAGCACGTAGCATGGCTGACGAGGGTACCGTGCGAGAGAGTCCAGCCAAAGCGATAAAGTATTTAGGGTGAGTGCAACCCAAAGGAAATAATTTTTATCACAGTACTTTAAAGTTGAATGTATAACTTGCATCCCTTGTATGACCCCACATTAATATCAGTGGTAGCACAGCTGTGTCACCATAACATTGCTGTGCAGTAATTGTACTCATGCATTATATGCCTGGCCACAGAGCATCTGCTGACATGAACAGTATACCAATGTTCCCTTTATTCTTTGACCAAAATTCATGACATCACCGCAACACTACTAATGCATCACATTGTCACTTTCAAAATTATGGTTCAAATAATTTACACCCTCAAGTGCAAACCAAAGAACCCATAAAATGGGCCTACAGCTTGCTACAAATAATTAATAAGGCGTCTCGTTTGTCTTTCACTGGCTGCATTTCATCAGAGTAACATTTTTTAAAATGGTTCATGGTGCAAAAATGCACATATGCACTATAAATCTCAATTTTATATTGACACTGCTTTTAATGATGTGGTTTACAAAGCATTTTGAAAAAAAGAATTGCATTTTTTTAGGCTTACTGGATCTCTCCAATGACCTTTGAGAGGCATGTTTAAATGTATACTTAAAATATTGAAAATACTTTTTCATATACATTGTTAACATTAACTTTTGCCCATAATTGCCTTCTTTTTACAACAAAGTACTTACATTTTGCATGTGAACGATTATGGCTAGTATGTAGTTTTCATATTATATTATTGCACAGCATGTTTGTTTCTTAATATTTTTTGGAAATCAAATTATAACTTTCCCCTCCGTTGTATGCACTCATTCATATTAACCACTCTATGAAAATCCAAATATGCTGTTGCTGCAGTCTTACCCATGCAACCTGAAAGGTCATAATTGATATGACCTTTCAGGTTGCGCTCTACTACCCAACCTCTGCAGCTAAAAAGACCTTGCAGAATTCAATAAAAATGCAAAGAACTGTGTAAAGAAATGGGAAACTGTAATTTAACCATCGCGCTTCGAAGAATCGCAAAGAAGATATGAATGTATGGGAGTGATTACTATATTTTTTTTATAATAGTCTTCCAAAAAAAGGTTATGCGTGTATTGTATTGCCTTTTTTTAATTTGGAGTATAATAAATGTACATTGAACCACAAATATGTAGGATATGGTAATTATACATTTCAGTGTGGTGACCATACAGAGAATTCTACATGTTATTATAAAAATTATACATATAATTGCTGCCACATGCAATAGTAGTTGGTTGCATCTTTGCACGTTACATTTGACATTGCAATCTGTATCTAGTAATTATTGATATATACTTTTTTAAAGCCTATTATGTTGAAGTAATTTTAATTAAATTATGTAGCCCTTAATATTACAGCTAGCCATTATTTTTTTCTGCTCTTATGCCTGTCCCAAATTCGTATTTTTACTAACAATTTGCTCGTGTGGGCTTTAACAATCTTTTTTTATCATATGATTTGCTTTTGTTACTTATATAGATGTATATATATATTAAACATCAGCCATTGTGTAAATTTCTATGTCTATTTTGAGATTTCCAACCTGCATTGACCAGCATGATAATGTATGCTCAACTAAACTCTATGTACTGCAGAGCATGGGTAGGCCCTCACCCATCCAGCAGTGGATTGCCAAAAAGTATACAATATAAAGAAGTAGGTTATGATAGATGGTCTCATACCCATGAAAGGTTTGACCAGGGCAAATTGCATGTACCATCCATGTGTGAGAATTGCACTCTGTCATTGCTGAAATAATTGTTTCCAAACTGTATTTAAGCAGCTGCACAAAAGAAATACTTCCAATAAAACTTATTGCCAGCGGTACAACTGCAAGCACTTACCTTGTAAATTGCACCACAAGGCATCCCAACTTTTGTCGAGAGCTGAAAAATGTTTTCCCAACGGAGAGGATTTGGTGGTTGTTCTGAAGCAGGACTTACAACACCTCACGTTATACTCGGTGCTCGAAGATTATTTGTGTACGTTTTATTTCGGTAACAACTTTGTGGTCATATACCGTGTACAATTGTGATAAACATTCTAGACTAGCTAAGGACATGAAGTATTCATGTGTCTGTCATTCCAAAACATGGTAAAGCCCTGGTATGTATTTAAACTCTACAGTAATAGTCTTGAAGAAAAGCTGTTCTAATGCACACTAGCTTCTTGGCTCAGAAATTTAGTACCGTATTTCGTGGCTGCCAGTTCTAACTATAACTTCTGCGTTTATTCTCTATCCAGCAATTCCTGAATCAGGTACTTATTTCATACTGAGTTGGCCTGAAAAAGTCTCTCAATGAGTACACAATTCAAGCAATGGGGGGTGGCAGGGAATCCTCCCTTTCTTTGCCAGAAATCCATTTGCCTCACTCCATGTTAGCTTCATAACAGGCCCAGTGATTGTGTCGGGTGTAAGTGGAAACTTTTGTTTGATGTTATGGTGAAGAGGATAGGAGCTACCATGTCGTTACACTTTGCAGTGTAACATTATTTGGCGGTACTACAGTGACAGTGGTGCCCACACATAAATAACAGAAACGTCAACACATCCATCAATAACACATCCGTAAAGAGCGATTTCTCAAAACATCACCTGTTATATATTTTTTTCGTTTGAGGCAGTGTTATTGATGAAGGTGTCGTATTTTTTACCCAGTGTATCACTGTTTTTCAAAAATATAGTTACAACCAGACCAATTGGTATACTGATTTTAAAATAGTAGATGTTTTCAATGTAGCACTGTTTATAAGATCTGACGAATTTAACATTTTCAGTCTCGATTGTGAGCAGTCATGATTTTAAGTTATGTTTTTTTTATCTTGACTTGTACAAATGGAACGTATTAAAAATGTATTAATTATCAGTCCCTGCTGAATCCTGTACAGGGTAACAGTGAGCTGGAGCCTATCCTGGCAGACACAGGGCGCAAGGCAGGGCTGTACCTACCATAGGATGCCA
>JAZEWU010000001.1:32225199-32266913 GCA_036362915.1 Geotria australis
AGACAGTCATTTATCAGTCCACTACTGGGTAAAGGCCTCCCCACTCGTTTCGGGTATGGGGATTGACAATACCTCACCAGGATGGTTAGTGCAAGTTCGTGAAGGGGGTTCTAGGACCTTACAATTGGTGCGAGCTGTGGCCAGGAATTGAACATAGGTCTTGGGATTCATATCGCAGTGCGCAAGACCACTGCGCCACCACTCCACCACCACTCTACCCCACATGTTTTATAGCGGAACAATATTCAACAATGCCGTGCTGATTTAAATAGAAATGTTACTTTATTTACGACTAAGCTAAATGGGATTTGTCTTCATTCAGTGCGTAAATACATGTGCATAAATCTTCGTGTGTTTGCTGACGTAATGGAAGGCATGTGTCATATTGAACACGTCAGTACAACCTGGCAATGGTTCTTGCTGATAGTCTAATATTTTATGATGTCCTGCCTACTATGTAGTCCATTAACAGATTAGTGGTTAGGTGTCTTGTAGCCAATTTGACGTAGTTCAACATTTGCTTAATACTTTGCAGACAATCTATCTCCAGGTTACAAACAGATGCGATAAAACATGTGATGGCTGCGTAATAAGGCAATAGCGCATTTGCAGATGTTCTCACTTGGCTGTGCTCTAATAACCAGTCTGACGCAATTGTGAATTAGACAAAGAGGGACATTATGGGATGCTGATCGTCTCGTACGTTCTGCATTACAAAGAAAACATGTTGTGATGAAACAAATGCCACATTTGAATATCAAAAACATATAATCGTTTACTAAGAGTCATTCACTATTCTAAGTTTGTTTTTATTTTTCTTATATATGGTCTTAGTTTATAGATTGTGTCCGTGCACACTATGACATGATAGATGAATTGAAAAGCACTGCCAGATTTTTTCAAATATATCCTTGTTTGAGAATAGCGAGTATTAGGTGAAAGCTGTGCATTTTATGATTGCACACATATATTGCTGTTCCTAGGATTTACTACTGGCTGTTTTTCGTGCTTTCTGAGTGTGCCGTGGAAAAACTATGATGCACATATACAGAGGTACAGTGTGTGTGTGAATGGGGTCGTTTTAACCATACACTACACGACCCTTTTATCTAGAGAGCTGAAAATGTAACAAAGCCCTGTATTACACATGTATGTGTAAGATATACTCAGTTGTGTTTCTTTGTTTTTTATTATCCTATAGAATACACATTTGCCTAACGGCCGATATCTAAAACAACCCATGAATGTGTTGCATGCTTTTCTTCTTTTAGCTTCATGGTTCAGTGTATACATTGTCATAGCCATCCTCCATGTACATTAGTAGATAATTAAAATGTCGTGAGAATCTATTCAGAATATTGGATATATACGCTGACTTACTTGTTGAATTACTTTGAGTTATAACAACCACTAACATCAGTGCACTTGTCACTACTTGTCTCCGTCTTACATTCACTGATCACCGGACACAACTCACTAGACACTCACCACTTGCCAGTTACCACTCGTGATACTCCACTTGCCAGATACTTACCCCTCATCTGACACGTACCACTCACATTACACTATCCTAAAGCTCACAAATTATATATACTTACCTTATACCCACCTGATTGGTCATGGATGGTGGACAGACACCAGACAGACCGTAGCATTTTCATATATAGGTACGTGTATGAATACATACCTTACAATAAGCTTAACAATGTTAAGTAACGATTTGCTACCTCGCAATTCAATGAATAATTACAATCCACGGTAGTCATCCATTTGAAAAAATCTATACTTTTTTTCCAACATTGTGGTGCATTGTAGTTCTCGATGGTTGTAAAGGGCAAATAAATTACCGCAGTTAAATGCACAATACATTAATTTGAACACAATTATTTTCTCACACAATTTGATGTGTATCATAACATAAGAAGACATTTTAACCGATGAGTGGCTGGATCGTTACACCGATAGTTTTCATATTTTGATGTTAAACATCCTAAAATCTGTTTGACAGCTTCTGTTGTGTGTGTGTGTATATATACACGAAGAGTGGTGGCGTAGTGGTTAACGAACCCGTGCTCCATGTTTGATTCCCACTCACGGCCAATAACCTTACCAAATATTTTTACCGGCCATGGTCCTTTTCTATATAAAATCAGTAGTAAATGGATACCTGGTATGGTGTTTGCACACCAGCAGTGAGGAGACATTGGTGGCCGGGCGTGGAATTAGCCACCTACCCCCCTCGTGCCACTCGAAGCACTTGCTGTTCAAGGCCTATCCAGGGGATCTTTGTTATTGTTATACATGCACATACGTATCAGTGACTGCAGAACGTTTCTAAAGATTATGGAATAAAGTGTTCCAGTTTAAAGGTTCCGGGGGTCAATTTAATGGCTTGTCTGGTTGTTCCTTGTGAGTGACATTCGGACAGCTGTACTTTCACGGATTAAAGCAGGAACAGAGGCTCGGTGTTTGGATGTGATGACGGTGAACTTGAGGTTTAAGGGGTGGGGCCCACACTTGGGGACGGGGATGTTTTACTTATCAAGGAACCCTCTGTAGCAGTATCTTCATGTGTTTTATCACAGCTCGTTTTCTCTTTGACTACAAACGTGTTTTCCAAATGTGCAACCTCTGACAAAATGTTCCTCTTTTAACTATTCAGGATAGAACAAAGTGTTGCAAGAATTAATGACTGTGGACATGATTTTTTCTCAGAATCCATGTCAGTTATATTGTGCTTCTCTTTACTCGTGGTAGGTTTTTTTTCCATACGAGTCCAGCATCATTTGTCATTAAAGGATACTACTTTGTATATATTAATGTTGACTAATAATTGTCCACAGTTGTATTACATCGTATTTTTAGATTAAGTCTTCAAGATAAACCCATGTTTACGTACGATGTGTGTTTTTATGGGCTTTACTGAATGATGGCACGAGCATGTGTTTTCCCTAAGCGCTGTATGTCTCCACATCTGTCTAAGTTTTGTCGAGCCATTGTGAAAAAAATATAACATGCAGGTCTTTCATTTTGTTTTTGTCCCCGTTATTTTTTTCAAACTTCCAGCATTCCTTGCCATTGTGTGTTTGTATTATTTTTAACGAAATCACCCTTGCTCGTTAACATTTAATGTACGTTGTCTTCATAGAGAAGGGGATCATGGTAGAAGCGTTCACGTCGCGATCTGTGTCAAGTAATACTTGGTATTGCCTGCAAATTCTACCAAACACTTCGAAGCCGAGGAGCTGAAAGACAACGATGTCCAGAAGCGCAACAGATGCCAGAAGCCCCTCAGTCTGGAGCAAGAAGAGAGGTCAATGCCCGCCGCCTTTAAGGCCAGCACTGACTGTTACATCTCTAAATGTGGAAGGGCTGTCTGCACTTAAAGAAGAACTTGTTGCAATGGGAAACTGTCATATAACCATCACGCTTCGAAGAATCGAATTCGAATTACAGAAGACAAATACCCAGTGAGCTTGCAAGCTCTTTACGGGATTGAAAAACAATGTTTAAGGAGAATAAACAGTAAAACTTTAATTTGGAAGGTTGCTAGATAGATGGTTCTGAGGTCAGAGTGCTAAGGCATCAATGCTGAGATCCTGCATTTAAATCCTCTAGGAAGCCACTCGTCATTTTATCGGTTTCTCAAGTGTATTGAGTTGATGATCTCATTCCAGTCACCAATGACTGCACCCATTCCGTTAATAGGTTCTTTTTTATTTGGCTAAATTCCAAGTATTTGGCTGTCATGATAATCTCTTATATTTTATGGGCAAGTGTGACCCTTACCATTTAATGCATTATTTTAAAAGGCCACTTTAAGTATTTTTTGGGATAAATCCTTGAAAAAGTCTGTTTTGTCTGAAGGAGCAGGTGTACTGCTCGACAAGATTTCTGAATGGACTCTTCATCTCATGACATAATGGCGATAATACAATGGGAATAAATTAAGTGGGAAAGTATAAAACAAATTCTTGACCCTTATAGACATGGAGCAAAGGGCTTTATTGTGAGTGTTCTAATACGGTACTGTAACTCCATGTGTTCTCATACAGACTTAGTTACTTTTTAGTATTGCCAATTTCGTTGTCGTCTATCCTTTCAATGGTATTTCCATCGAGAGCACGTGTCAATATTTTGTGATTTGTGTAGGGATAGGACCGTAGCCAGCATCCTTTTTACAAACGTCTATCTATAATTTTATTGAGCCAAAGCTTGAGCATTCTTCCACCATAGTTTTTTTATCCTCACCATCAATAACAGTGGTGAAGTGTAATTTTCCACATGTTCAATAACGTGCATAATATGTATTAGAAGACTGAAAATTCGGAATTTTAGCTAAGCTTGAAATAACATTTGTTTTTAAAATGTTCGTAATATACATGAAACATGTACACTTGGTAATAATAGGTATATGTGGTTATGGGTGGATTGACTATATTTTTGGACCTTAACCTGCATTTGATGCACATCGGTCATGTGCATTATCGAGCTGGGAATCTGCAGTGTACTGCAAATTGGTATAACCCTGGGCCAGTCTTGAATATTAATACATTGTTCATAATTAACTATCAACAGCAGTTCTGCTTTTAATTAAAATTCTTTTTAAAGCTTGTTAGCTGTAATTGTTCCTAATGCGCTTGAGTTTTTCTGCAGACTTTCAAACAATTACAAATCGCTTGGCCCATATGTTCCTTCCTATTTCAACATTGTATGCTGTTTATCAACAGGGTTCACGCTTCCAGTGCATATGACTTCTGTTGAAAGTACAAAGAAACAACTTGTTTGTCTCAAAATTATGCTGTTGTATTTCTGTTGTTAACAGGTGCTTGCTAATTTTGCATGCATTAGGTACATGTGGTATAAAATAACGCTGTGATACATTGTCATGTTATATTGCCTACACGGTAATTTGCAGTCTCAGAACTTAATGTTTTTTTCTTGTTCATTTTATAACATCTTTGGGCCATTAAACTAAGATGTTTTCACGTAGATTTACCTATTTTAAATTTAAATAATGACAGCCGTTGTCACGTACCTTTGGATAAAGGCTTCACATTGCTGGTTAGTCGTGGGGGTTGGTAAAGGTGGCCTCGGAACCATTTCAAATGTAATTTATCTCTGATATTTGTTTTGACCAGGAATAAAACTCAAGTCATTGGTTTCCATGAAATCCGGTTATTTGAGAAAAAAAGCGTTATAACAGACGTGTCTGGTGCTAAAAGATCTGATAATAATGAACAGTTTTATAACCATTTAGATCTATCCTTATGTTTTGGTGAGCACTAGCATTGCCCCTGCATTTGCGCAGGATACGCGGCTGGGGTGGAGGTTGGGGGGTGAGGTCAGCAAGACGCACTAACCCGGCTCAATGGCAGTGGGATGTGAGTGACGTCATTACGCAGATGTGCCCTGTGACGGCACCGCCACTCACCTGTCAAGCAGCCAGCCAGCAAAACTTTATTCTAATATAGTATGATCGCATTAATTCCTGTAGTCCACATGCAAGTTAATAGTTGTGTGCATATGCTGACGTATTTAATTTGAATGGTATGGTACTTAGGTCAGAAATGATGCCTTACGTTATGAAATATGTTTTAAATTTTAAAGAAAAACATATTTTAAATCTGTAATCTCTAAAATATATACTACAATAAGTATATTTTGGAATATACTGCTTTATGAAAGTTCTCAACATTTGTCCTTTTAGTTCGACATTGTTGGTCTATAATGTTTACGACTGTACTTACAGGCATACCCTCTGGAAACCCTGCCAGCCAAGAAACGTACATTGCTCATCATCTGTGGGCCAGGGAATAATGGTGGAGATGGGCTAGTATGTGCCCGACATCTCAAGCTGTTTGTGAGTATTGTTTTTCGTTATGTCAAATGCATCGTTTGAGATCAGCTGAGCAAAGTTTTGCACAAAACAGCAATGCATTTCAGGCATTTTAGATGGTCCACTTGAAATGTGCCATTTAATGTGCTTTTTGTCCCATGATATTCATAATAAAATTTCAGTACGTGTCTAGGCTGAACCTTTGTACCTCAAATAGCTACTTTTGGTGGAGGCTAAAACAAATACAATCTTGATAATGTATATAGATAAAATACGACATTTACAGCATGTTAAATATACGTCAATTCAGTCATTATATGCCCTCGTTTAAAGTAACACGTTAATTTTTCAGCCAATATTACGGTCCATAATAAGCAGGTGATTTTTTGGTTCAGCTGCCTAATGATCTGACAACATTTATGTTGTTAAGTCCCTCCACCATCCGATATGTGCAAACAAATTCGAGTGTCTCGGAGACAAGCATTTAATGTACCAATTATTATGGTTTCATACCGGTGAGCTTAATGATAATTGGCACACTAAAGATGTAGACAAGTGGAAACATAATTTAATAATTCATCAATTGTAAATCACTTGCTGAATATGCATATATTTGCAGTATATATTGAGATCAAATACCAGAGTTAGCCAATTCACATGTCTAAAGTTATTTATCATTCTAGTCATACTTTTAATAATCTCCGGTAGAGTGAAAATTGGGATCTATAACACTAAAAACAAGCAGACTCGTCATGAACTTACTTTACCACTCTGACTGACTGAACGGTAAATACATTTTTCCCAAATGCTGCAACATTCAAGATGTTATAAAAAAATAATTCTTCCATTGTATTATCGGAGAATGGGATATATAGTACACAAGGGGTAGTCAAAACATTTCGTAAATTAAACACATTTCGGCACACAACTTTAGTTTTCCATGCAGAGTTTTAACATCACCGAGAAATGTAAAAAATATCTGTATATTCTTCCCTTCGTTTAGATGGCTTAGACAAGTGGATGGAAGCCATGCAGAGTAGTAGCAGGAAATACAACACGAAGCAGCTGCTGTTTATTTTGGTGATCGTTCACGTAATCTGCAGCATGTTGTTTCGGTGTTTCTTTCGGCGCCTTAGTGACTTGTCTTATAAAAACTAAACTATGAGCTAAGAATTTTACAAGGAAAACACAGGAACCGTACATGTTCATCTTGCTTTTTTGTTATATCCATCCATCAATGAGGAGTCCTAAATGAGTGCACTTCAGGATACCATAGACCATCACATATGCTGCAGCATAATTGGTGTATGTTTTTTTCACACAGTGGCTGCGTTGCCAAAGTCTAGAAGTCATTTATAGAGGCCTGCTTCAAAACCAGACGTTGCTGGCACTAATCGAGCATATCAGATCTCTCCGTTAATCCTCTTATAAATTAAAGAAACATGGCCTTGAACTGCACTCTTGCAACAATTATCTTGGGAGTGAAGCCACACTTGACGTTATTTCAAGTCAAATAATCAAATGGGGGGGAAATATTGCTGTTATTCGTATACGTTTTACGTAAAAAAAAAACACGAGCAAGGTTGTTTTTGTTTCAAATATCATGAGCAGATGAGAGTTGTTTAATCTACTTCATAGCCCTATTTTATTTTCAAAGAATCTATGTGTGTTTCTTTGTCAGGGATATGAACCAACAATTTTCTATCCTAAACGTCCCAACAAGCCTCTCTTCCAAGCTTTAACAACGCAATGCGAGCGGATGGACATCCCTTTTCTTTCATACCTGCCAACACAGGTGAGGGGTTTCACATGAATGTTTCCACACATTGCACTGGGCTTAGGAATACAAGCATGGCTCTACTCATGCACACTTCAGTCATCGCTGCTGTCGTTTTAATTAATGTTTACACCAACAGACTGCCAGCTGAAGTGTGTCATTACGCTAATAAGCCCCCTTATAAGTGCTTCGTGAGCCTTTTTAGGTCTTCCGCGTAATTATGGACAAGTGTAACGTATTTAACATGCATAGAGACTTGAGCCACAAAGGATTTGTTTGAATGGTTTGGTCAGCACGTGACAAATGAGATTGTGCTACATGTAAAAATATCGTGCTTGCGGATGCTGTGATCGAACTTATATTTTTGCAGGTGCAGCTGCTGAATGATGCCTACAGCTTGGTGGTGGATGCTATTTTTGGGTTCAGTTTCTCTGGGGAGGTACGCGACCCATTTGGGACCATTCTGAGTACGCTCAAGCAGGTCAACATGCCCATTATCAGCATTGACGTGCCTTCAGGTACCGTTGTTTTGCAACGTGTTTTCGCGAATCTTATCTAAGCACACGTTTGAGCACCTTAATAAATCCCGCAACTGAATATATGCTCGTCCTAAATGTATTATTTTGTTATGGACATGGCCTCGGCCCTTTGATTCGACGTGATTGCCCTTTAAACATCCCTTATTTTGCTTCCGTCTAATTCGTATTCAACACATTCCTCAGATGTTCAGGTTGCCAAACGAAAACTGCCCAAGCCTTCCCGCAGTGTAATCTGTCTGCTTTCTGTGTACCTTTGATGCTAAAGGCTGGGACGTGGAGGCCGGTAATCCAGACGGAATTCAGCCGCAGATGCTCATCTCGCTGACGGCACCCAAGCGGGCGGCGCTGCATTTCCACGGGAAATACCACTTCTTGGGCGGCCGCTTCGTCCCACCAGATCTGGCTCGGAAGTATAATCTCACCCTCCCCGAATACCCTGGCACTAGCTGTGTCCTGTCTCTTCTCTAGTCATTGCTGATAGCAGTATATAAAAAAAAATCTTTCATGTTTATTTCATCCTAAAATGACAGGTTATCAAGCCACTGAGGCCAGTGTTAATGTCACATCTGTGTGAGATTCCATAGAATTTTGTCACCGTCATATTGCACGATGCTTTAAATCCGAGTAATTATTTTATATTATGTTTTTACAGCAGTATGGTTAAAACTGTCAGATTCAAGGGTCTACAGACTTTAAATGCAACGTTGCTGTTCATTAGAGATGTTTCATTGCTATAGAATGTTTTATTTTGCAACTGCTCTTTTTGGTAGGCATGCATTTTGAATTGTGTAGTTAAATATATCATGGGATGAGTGGTGTTTAAAGGTAAACAAAACTGTTCTTTAACTCATAACGATAAACAATTGTGTAGTATTCCTAATTGCAAAATAAATTTGTGTAAGACATGAGTGTTGAAGTTGTTGACTCCTTCATAGGTAGAGCACCCTTTCATAATACTGGGCACTAGTGTTTAAAAAATCACTGAGTTAAAATCATAATCCTCTTGATTCATATTAGTGTAATTCATAATGTTTTATTAGTATTAATGACACAGTATTATGTTTCATTGTAATATTTGAGTAAGGTTTGAGTCATTTTTTTTAGATAGAGCGTTGATAACGTGTGTTCCGTATTTTTTTTGCTGAACTTTAAGTTACCGATACTGGAATGCTCAAAATTTTAACAACGAACACCATGGGTTATTTTAATTTGCCACTTGTATCAACAACGTGTGTGTTTTAACCTTTGCGCTTACTATGGGATGTAACGTAAGCATGAGCCTCTAGCCGAATCAGTGCATACTGTGGATAGCGATAAAGAGTCTCACCGCATTCTGTGCATCTGCTGAACAGCTTAGAAAGTGGATCGATTTAGAAGTCAGCTTTGGTGCAACAGCCAGTGGCAGGTGTGTGGTGTAAAGGGCTTCTGCCATGGGTTTTCTGACCACAACTAATTTTCCTCCTCAGGGATTTCAGTTGCCTAAGTCCTTATAACCGAATACGCTTGTGTATTGCCACAAACTCACTCTTATAAAACAATGCACATTTCCAAGATAGACAAGCAGGTCATGTGACTCTTAAAGAACCTTACTTTTATACTTTTTACCACTCGGTAGAATTTGCATTTAATATAATTAGCCATGCCTTGCGCCCTATGTCTGCCGGGATAGGCTCCGGCTCATTAAAAGAAAAAACCTGGCATGATTTCTGAGAAAACCGTCAGCAGCGCAATTAAGGAAACTGCGTAAGCGCGCAAAGTGACGCGTGACGCGCGCGCTGGGCACTGACGCGTCTTCACCCAAAACGCTCAACGCACGCACACACGCGTGCCCCATGCTGTTTGAGTGCGCGGTCTTCTCAATTGCAGACACCCTTCTCCACCCTCCTCCCGCAAGCCCTGACCCACCCTCCCACCAGCCTCCCAATTGCTTCCCCAGCTTCTATCCTCAACAACAATCTCACCCACCCACCCATGGACAGACAGACCCGCTCCCCTCCGTTCCACCCCATTCCAAGCGGGCCCCCGGGGACTCGCCGGGCTCGTGTTTAAAAGGACGAGGACCTAGCCGCATGCGAAGTCTCTGCACCCCGTGTTGCCCTCGCAGGGCCGCCCTCCGTCCCAAGTCCTGTGCGTAAGTGTGACTTGCGCTGGCGCGAGCGACGCGCAATTTGTTTTTGAGTTGTCGAGTAACGTGTTGCCGGATTTCACTTGCGCGCAGATGGACCCGTTTGATTTCGTAAAGAAATATTTTAAAACGCCAAGGTTATTATTGGGGAATGTCTTTCTCTCTGATCCTGTTTATTTCTTAACATGTGTGTGAGACATTTTATAAGTTGTTATATTGTACACACGCAATTTTAACGTACTGTTGTGTACTTTTAAGAAATGCTGATATTTCAACTTGCATTTTATGGAAAAGGTGGACGTTGGTGCGGATGGAAATACCCTAAATGACTGAGACTTAGTAAGAAGTTACACAAGCTGTTCTTAAAAATAGTGTTTTTGTCTGTATGTTTAATGCCGAGTTTGGGTGAACTTACTTGAGCCTGAGTCAAGACTGCTGCAGTTGATGGATAACATAAGAACATGCATATATCTCAAACATAATCTGCACACAGATGCAATATGCATTTTGATGATCCTGTTCTCATAATGTATACTTTTAATACTATAGCAGGTTCATTATAATATGAGAAGGAAGATCCTGATGTGTCAGCTGCTTGGCCTTTTTTGGGATAAACTGAGGTTTATAGAGAGGTATTTTAAGACCCGTTATCGTTAATCAACCTGTTCTCTTATGTGGAAGTTCAATGAAGCAGTGACTTGTTTTGAGTAGGTGGATTCATACTATTTTCGTTGATTTAAATTTCTGTACTCGAGTCTTCAATCTCCAGGATCCCTAATTAATTTTACTTACAATGTGCATGGCTTACAATTTCGCTTACAATTTATCTTAAATTAGATGAAATAAATGTTTCGGGTGCGTATATATTTCACAGTTTATTCGCGGATATAAATACCTTATACTTTTAATTAATTATCTAATACAAAGATAGTTGCATCCTTTATTTAAACCGGGCGAGACTTGAGGTCAGTACCAATGACGCACTGAATTCACTGTACCCTGGATCATTCTATTTCTATCAACACAAGCTTTAATCCTATTTCTACCGACAAACGGAATGTATGCTAACCATGCATAGCACACGGCATAGAGCTATGCATGATATCAGACCGACTCAGGTATCGCTCACTAAGAAATACACAGCGCATTTGGGAATCGAGTGGCAGAGGCGGGGGACAGTTCTGGAACGGCTGCAGAATGAGAGTTTAAATCTCTCATCGCTGGTGGCTGCGTGAAAGAGATATACATGTATATATAGCAGCACGGATCGTTATTGTGGGCCATTCCCAAAACGAGCTCCCGCGTCAGAGCAGAGTGTGTGGTGCTGGTGTCCCTGTGACCGCAAGCCATTTCTGTCCGCATAGCAGGCGGGTGAGGTCACCATTCGGCAAGAGAAGATCGCTCGCTCAAAATCGGCCGTTGCTCGCACACCGCTTCTTCACTCTTGCGGAGCAAAAACCAAATTAACCTCATCTCCGGTGCGAGATGTTTACTTATTAAATTCCATCACTATCACAACACCGCTCTCGAGTCGCAATTAAAGATCACTCGGATTACGCCCGGTCTCGTCAGCTGCGTCCACGGCAGGGTCAGTCGGGGAGACGAGATATAATTGCCCCTTTTAGCTGTTTTCACATCGTTACATAAGGATATGCAGCTGTTGAACTCCGCGAACAAAATAACATATATTAATGTTCAGCGATTTAACGCATTACTGAATGAGCAGACGAATTAACTTGTAACGCGTCTACACGCCTGATTATATAGTGTCTGCTTCCGGAGCAATTGTAAGTCACTGCCAACCGTGGGTACAAAAACACATGTTCTTCTGTATAATACTTATTATGCATACACCGTATCCTCCATATGATAATATGACGTGGAAAGTAAGATGTACTTCCAGCATGTGCTTGGTGTCAAAGATTTACAAATCTAGTCACACACGCAAACACTTTTCAGATCATAATAGGTACCCCCAAGTTTTGGGTTAACATACCGGGAAAAAAACATATATTGTCATATGAGAACAATCTGTTGATTCCATCCATCCATTTTCTAAACCGCTTGTCCTGGTGAGGGTCGCGGTGATCTGTTTATTCATTGATTAATTTAGATTATTGTGCTCATAAACGCGTGTGTTTAATATAACTTATATTCACATTATATGCAAACTATTCATTTATGCTAAATGGGACCAACAAAAATGTATAACCAAAACACAAAATTGGTCATTCAAACGAATCGCAACCTGCAATTATGACAAAGCCATGTTTAAGATTGTGCTTTTTAACACTTTCCAAATATAACTAAAGGCATGTACAAATAAGCTCTGTCTGTCCATCTGTCTGTGCATCTGTTAGAGGAGGTCACAGTAACTCTCACAAAGATGATTCATACGAATTATATGTTGCTATTTGAGACTTGCTCTATTGACAGCTAACCAAATTTGTCAAAGGGTTCTCAAAACTTGGAGACCAAAAACGAGTGCTAACAGATCTTGCTTTGACTTTACTGGCCTAGGCGTCCCTTCCTGTCCAGAGCTGCAGTCTGCGGGTGATATAACGCTAGCTAACATCCAACATCAACTAACATTCGGTTTGGACTTTTATTTAAAACCGGCCAAATTGAGCAAAAGGTCACAAACCACTGCTAAAAGTACCCAGCACTTCACAGCCAATTCGTACCATCTTAGGCAGAGCTGCTTAATCGAGCGCCACGGTCTTTGCACGGCCCACGGATGTACCGTACGGCTTCAACGGATGAAAAAAAAGTTACATTCACACGATGATGCAGAACGGAGGTTTGATTAGATAACATTATCTATTACACCACATACAGCGTAGTCTCTCAAGTCTTCACACACAGGCTTGCTGACGTGCCTGGATGCGTGTTTTGACAGCGTCTTGATTTAAAGGTGCACATCCTCGTCGCCTGTCGCCTGCCGGATTTAGCCCGGGTCACGATCCCCGGTGTCCCGGTGTCCCCGTGTCCTCGTGTCCGCTCCTCCCGGCGACATGGGCGGCCGCCTGCTCGCCCTGGTGCTGGCTCTGTCCCTCACGTGCTGCGTCACACAAGGTCTGTATTTATAGGGTGATTTACACATCTGGGGGGGGGGGCAGCATTGCACTGTGACCTCCGTTACGTAAGTTCGTAAGTTCGATACCCGTCCATGGATAACATTCGTGTTGTGGATATCAGAACCGGGCGGCACGGTGGCATAGTGGGTCGCGCAGCAAGAAGGGCCCGGGTTCGAATCTCGGCTCGGTGGCCTTTCTGTGTGGAGTTTGCATGTTCTCCCCGTGTCCGCGTGGGTTTTCGCCGGGCACTCCGCTTTCCTCCCACCATTCAAAGACATGCCGCCAGGTTAATTTAATTGGCATACCGAGTAAATTGCCCCAGTTGTCCTGCAATGGACTGGCGTCCCATGCAGGGTATAGCCCTGCCTTTCGCCCTGTGTCTGCCGGGATAGGCTCTGGCTCACCACGACCCTGTACAGGATTAAGTGGTTTCTAATAATGGATGGATGGATATCAGACCCGGTCCTGGATTTGCTGGCCAGATGTGCGCTAGTGCTCCTTCGAGTAGAGGCCGTTCTTCCAGCAGTGGTGTGAGCTAGAAATTGCAGGGCTGCACCTTTATTAAATGGACACACTTCCGCACCGTGTATCGTAACCTCGCGATGGATGACAAACTTATTGTTGTGGCAGGGTTGGTGTGTTTAAATGAACCCACAGAGGTATGTTGCCTAGAGTCTAACACTCCTGGTAGGGTCTCCTTCGGTGGAAAGGTCTAGGGGAAATTCCCAGACAAATAGCGATCCAAAGACCCTCCGACCGAAGGAGGTTGGTGTCAGGAATGGCATCCAGCCATATAGTTCTGCTCCAATACTCCCACTATCGGGGGGCAACCAGCCAAGCCGGGTCAACCTGGAAACGGCCGTTTAAACTGGCAACGACAACACTCTTAACACCTCACCAACCCACACAAACCTGACGACCCGAGTTCGAATCCCGTGAGCGAGATTTGAACTCGGGTCGCCAGGTTTGTAGCCCAGCACACTAACCACTGGGCCACCGCTCCCCACTATCTTCTGAATGGTTCTCTCGTCGTATGTTTACCTTCGACAGTGAATTAATATGTGCGCGTTATAAATGTAAAATTATTATTATTATCTTAAACGCACCTGCGCACGCACACACACACACACTTTTGACGGTCAAAATCCCCTTCCGGCTTCTCGACCTCCGCCAATGTGGCAGAGCTGACCGAATGGACGGCGTGGTTCAACGTGGATCACCCAGGCGGCAACGGCGACTACGAGCGCCTGGAGGCCATCCGCTACTACTACCGGGGCCGCGTGTGCGCGCGCCCGCTCGACGTGGAGGCCCGCACCACCACCTGGGTGCCCGCCAAGCACACCGGCGAGGTGGTGCACTCCAGCCCCGAGCAGGGCTTCTGGTGCATCAACAAGGAGCAGGCGCCCGGCAGCGAGTGCTCCAACTACCACGTGCGCTTCCTCTGTCCAGTCGGTCAGTGTCCGAGCGGGCGTCCCGCGGGTTCACGTCAAACCGGGTTCCGCGCGGATAACGCCGAGATGCAGCTTTTGCGGTTCCACTTGATAATAATAATAATAGCGTTTTATATAGCGCCTTTCACCCGAGGGTCACGACACGGCACCAGGTTGTGCTGCTGTGTAACGCTCCGGCGTGTGTGTGTTTTTGGGTTGTGCCGCACGTTGTTTGGCACGGGGGGTGGTGTTTGATGTTTTGTTCCGCGTGTTGGGAGCCTCTCCAGAAACTGCATTGAGCAGCTGGCGAAGCTTCTAGCGTGTGCAGCTCAGCCTCATACATCATCATTATCAGTGCCTGCTTATTGCTGTGCAGTGTCGCAGGGGACCGGAGTCTATTCTTGCAGACGGGGCGCATGGCGGGGATATACTCAGGATGGGACACCAGTTCATCGCGAGGCACTGGGGGGCAATTTAGTCAGCAGCTCAATTAACCTTGACAGCTTGTCTTTGGACTGTGGGAGGAAAATGGAATACCCAGCAAAAACCCACTTAGGCATGGAAAAAACATGCAAACTGTACAAAAAATGTGCCCGAGCTGCGGATCTAACCCGGGTCCCCAGGTCTTTCTAGCAGTGAGGCGGCAGTGCTATCTGCAATGTCTCCAGGCCGCCCCGTCAGATGTCGTACCATGTATACACACTTACTAATTGGCTGAA
This sequence comes from Geotria australis, assembly GCA_036362915.1. Taxonomy (NCBI): domain Eukaryota; kingdom Metazoa; phylum Chordata; class Hyperoartia; order Petromyzontiformes; family Geotriidae; genus Geotria; species Geotria australis. The sequence continues at coordinate 32,240,706 of JAZEWU010000001.1, forward strand.
ATTATTTTTTGCATAAAAACCCAAATGCAGGGCCCGCTTGAAAAAGAGTATTTGGACTGAGTGTGGATTTCCTTCGTAATGAAATAGTTACGCTAATTCTTAAGAACATGAGTTACAAAAAGTACAATATAATGTAGATTCCGGATAATGCTAGAATTCTGCACAAGTATGAAAATAGAGTCTGCAAAGGGGTGTTTGTGTGCGTCCGCACCTATGTGCGTATGTACTCGTGCACATGTATGTTTACGCGTTATAGATATGTAAAGAGAGAGTATTCCAGAAATAACATCCAAAATAAAATGCTGCTGACTGGCCAGACTCCAGTGCAAACGTGTTCATCTCTTCTACCATATGGTTCCGCACTCGTCGGTGGTCGATGCGAAGTGCCAGTGCAGTCTCATGAATTAAAATGTATTGTCTAATGGTCGTTTGCAGAGTCGGTGAGCAGATGGACCAAGTGGTCGGGGTGGAGCAGCTGCTCTGCCAGCTGTGGGCCAGACGGGCTACAGACTCGTCACCGAGAGTGCATGCCGAGTGCGCCGGACGCGGCCTGCCCTGGCGCAAACATCGAGAAACGAAGCTGCTTCCCGCCCCCTCGAATTTGTACCCCCTTGCGATCCCGGCCAGCGCTCAAACGTGGCAAGGGGCCTCCGGTTAAAGGTGTGTGGATATACTGAATATTAATGGTTGCTCTTTCAGCGGTGTTCTTTCGGGATAGCCGTGTCGAGCGCTCTCCTCCTTGTCTCGCACGTGACGTTTCGCCTCCCGCGTTGGAAGCATCCTCAGCCGTGAAAACCTACATCATTACATGCTGTATGTATTTGAAACGCTTGGGACACTGCTGCCTGGGTTTTGTGTAGCTTATGAATGTGTTTAAATTATTGGACATTTTTGTCCTGTGCAATACTCTGCTGTATTGTTTATTTCATCATTATGGCTCATATTTCATCGTTGCACAATTTAGTACTGTAAATTCGTTGTATTACCTTCTAAATGTGTATATCGTTTACGTTGGTAAGTTCCCACATTGTATCGCAGGAATCCCGCTTCTAGAACTTGCAAGCCCACTGGGTTTTTCTGTTTTAATAACAAACATCTATCTATGTTGTGGGTAACGCGAGTCTGATTCCGACTCACGGCCACCAACACCGGTGATAATAATCTGAACCTTCTTGCTGTGCGGCGGCAGCGCTACTCACCGTGCCACCGTGCCGCCCTGAATGAATACGCGCGCGTCGTGAACGTAAACTTACTCTCGTTGTTGTTGTTATTATCTATCAATCCAGCGTGCGCGCTGCAGTGTCCGGAAGGGCGTCCGGACACGTCTTGCCGCGTGTGCCTCTGCGAGGGTCACACGATCTACGGGCGGGTGGCCGCGGACGGCGGGGCGCCTCTCACCGGCGCCACCATGCGCCTCACGCCGCCGTCCGGGGCCCGGCAGCCCGGCCCCGAGCGCGTGCTCGCCCGCACCGACCACAACGGCGTGTTCGAGATGCACGGCGTGTGCGCCAACAACCACACCGAGCTGGGCGTCTACCGCGACCACTTCGCCCCGGCGGTCGTTCGCGTGCAGCGCAAGCTTCACGGCAAGGGCATTCTGCGTGCCACCCTGAAGCTGGCCGGTGGGTTCGCTCGGAGCGGGAGAATGCGTGGTTTTCAATCCATCCATACATCCGTTTTCGGAAACCGCATAATCCTGTACAGGGTCGCAGCATGCGTGGTTTTGAGTTTCTTTATTCGCGTTTCTGACGCGTGGTTTGCACCGTTGATTTAAAAAAAAGGTCGTGCGCGTTTTTATTTATATGGCTTGTTTGTTCATTCATTATCAGTACCTGCTTAATCGTGTAGAACAGGGGTTCTTAACCTTTTGCACCTCAAGGGCCACTTGGCCCACTTGCGTAGAGTCTCCACGGACGTGACTTGAAACATTTTTTTAAACACTACCTTAGATGGTTCAGCAGGAGAGGGTAAGCGTCTTCCATCATAAGCTGGATATGTGTCTGACAAATAAACTCCTGTAAAACCATCTAAACACTACTTTTATTCCCCAGCGAATGTTCTTTTGTACCTGCATAACCAACGTTGTTTAAACGTATATTACTGTTTCTGTCACACGCGTGCAGAAAAGCCTCAAATTGTCAAGCACCCACAGAGCAGAGCTCGGTTTGAGGGCCAGGGTGTCACCTTCTGCTGCAAGGCCACAGGATTCCCCCAGCCCACCAAATACATCTGGTACGTTCTACGTTTATAGTCTGTTCATAGAGGTATCACCCTTTATCGAACAGTGTAATCTGCAGCATATGATTGGTCAATTCAACTGCAAACGCACACTCGGTAGCGTGTAGATTTTATCGCACGGGTTTCCATCTCTTTAAACCTCTGCGTGTCCGACACGGCAAGCGTGACGTATGTCACATTGAGATTTGAGAGAGCCCCTGCCCGTTCTCCAGTATCTCAGTTGTGATGGTTTTGAATGATTCTGTTAAGTGCTGTCAAAGATCACTCAAGCTCTTTGGTTTAAAAAGCCAAAGCATATAAGTAATACATTTTAGCTGCGCACCTCAAACCGCTGTTTAATCACAATTATTTAATTAGTAATGGTTGATTAAAAATATTATACTGACCGTCAAAGCCGATGGATAGACTGTTGGATGATACCTTTAAATAAACTTTGTAATGTGACACTTTATCTCCATTATTGGATGTATCCTCACTATTTTTTAACGTACCATATTGCTTGCAATGTGCTTAGCTGTTTAGAGCATAACACCATGACAGCACATAATGCATGTTTACAGTTTTGTTGTAATTTGCCAAATGGGTCCCATGGTGTCCATAGAGGACTCTTACCTCCAACGTCAGACAACCCAGCATAATTTATGTAAGAGGCCACACTGCTGGTAAGAATTAAAAAGTTGAAACCAGACCAACATTTCTTGTTTAAAACTTGCTTCTGGAAAACATGTTGTTATTATTACAATCTGATATTCCATCGCTTTTGCATGCTAAACAGTGAATTCACCATCTACACGTATTGCCTGCAGTTTAAAAACCCACAGTGCACTCTGCAGCATCACTGTCCGTAACCCACGTTAGAGTATCTGCAATGGTCGTGGTAATGATCGCAAAGACCCTTCTGTAGTTTAAACGTCTCTCTACGCAGACCAGCGGCTCGTGCGATGCGTGTGTAATGTGTACAACAACGCGTGTGCTGGCTGGTGGTCACCTGTTCACAGGTACCACAATGGCTCCGTGCTGCAGGGCAGCCATAAACAAGACAGCAACCTGGTGCTCTCTAACCTTCGGCTCCACCAAGCCGGCGATTACCTCTGCAAGGCTGTGAGCGAGGTTGGCGCCGTGAAATCCTTCCCGGCCAAGCTCTCCTTGCTGCGTAAGTTCCCACAAAGGCCCCACAGGTGTCCTCTCTAGCCTTAGGCCTGTATTATTAGTCACGGCCCCTGCTCAGGCTTGCCTTGCCTCAATGGAGCCAGCTCGAAGCCACACTTAACCTGAGCGGCCTCTGAGCACGATCCCTGCCAGGCTCAGGAATTTCACGAGCTGATCCTGAACCAAGCTCTGGCAGAGCCACTCTTGTGTCTTTGGAGGCAGGTGAGTGGCTCAAATTTGAGCTGGGCCTGAGTGTTAAAAGCCAAGCCAGAACCAAGCGTTAAATAAGGATATGGACCTCAGATTTATCCTGCTGCCAGTGCACGCACACTCAAGCATGAAACATTAATTCTCTTAATCAACCCGGTTAATTAATTTAAGCTTTCAAGCCCCAGTAATAACCCCGGTGCTTTCTGCCAATGTGCTGCTGTGGTTTTTGACAGCAGTGATTTTTTTTGCGTGTTTTGTTTTTGAATGCACCACAATATGTTTTGCTCCCACCCCAGAGATTACATTAATTGTTGTCAGCTGTTGGAAAACAATATCGAGTTTCCACGCAATATACTCTCGAGTGCAATTACATTAATGATGTGCTTCTTTATGTAGAAAACAAAACAACTTAATAGATCGTTTGTTGCAGTACAATAGTAACAAAAGAGAGTGTGCGCGTTGCCATAAATAACAAGGTGTATTGTATTGAGTGAACGCTGCTGTGATGTAATGGTTATCACACTAGACTTGCAAATCCACAGGTGGACGGTTTGATGTTTTGGTGAGGCATTTGAAACAATTGGTGCAAGTTTCTTCAATAGACCTCACCTCTGAGCTTCTGCCCACCCCTCTGTGTCAGTGGGAATGCCTCAGACGATCCGCAGGCCGCATGTCATAGGGTAAAGTGTGGGTGCTCTCAGCTCTTCTCTCTGCTGTGGGGGGCTACCTTATGAGCAGCAGAGGACAGTGAGAATTGCTCTTAAGAGCTGCTCTTTTGGGATAGCCGTGTCAAGCATTCCTCCTCTCACCCTGTCGATGTTTTGCCTCCAATATGGGAGGCGAAACGTCGCAAAGCCGTCATATATACAGAAGACAGTGCAGAAAAATATATTGTTGTACCGTACTTCTATACTCCCACGACTATACTCCCTGCCTTCACCAACCCACACTGACCAGCATGGTGAAATATGTTAAAATAACCCCCATGTCACCCACAGGCTGCAGGGAAGTGGCTCTCCTTCAGCACTGTTTTGAGAAATCGTAATACATCATTGTTGAATTCTATTCCGTTACACAAGATATATTACCTTCCAAGGTCTGACTCAAAATGCGGAAGTGATGTTTCGCATAATTTATTTTATTTAGAAACACAACGTGTATTATAACGATTAAACGTGACCGGCACACGTAACGCGACCGCATGGGCTGATTTCCAGCTCGTACAAACAGCACCGTGACGCTCGTTGCCTCTTGACGACGAATCTTAATCCGGACCGCGTTCGCGCGACGTGCCGTTTGTGACGCAGCCGCGAAGGACCCGGCCTGCAACCCGGCGCCGACGTCGAACCTCATCCGCCTGCCGCACGACTGCCTCCAGAACGACTCGAACTCGTTCTACATGGACGTGGGCGCTTGCCCCAGCAAGCCCTGCGCCGGAGTTTCCGATTACGGCGAGTGCGGCGACGCCACCAAGCACTGCTGCGGCGTGGCGCGCATGGAGGAGCGCGACGTCACCTGCCAGGGCTACAAGCTCACCACCATGGTGGTGACCGAGTGCGGGTGCGCCAAGTGCATCAAGCCCAAGGTGTTGGTGCGAGGGCGGGCGGTGGCGGCCGACAACAACGAGCCCCTGCGCTTCGGGCAGATTTACATGGGCAAGGACCGCATCGGATTCACGGGGTACAAGGGCTCCTTCAGCTTCTCGGTGCCCGAGGAGACCGAGAGGCTGGTTGTTACGTTCGTCGACCCGTCGCAGCAGCTCGTGGACTCGACGAAAGTGTTGCCCTTCAACAAGAAGGGGGGCACCGTTTTCATAGAGGTCAAGATGCTGCGGAAAAAGCCGCACGTCACGCTCGACTCGGCCGTTGCCAACATAGTTCCTCTCGGCGAAGCAGAGGGCCAGGATCCCATAGCGGAGATGGAAATCCCACCAAACTCCTTCTACCTGGCTAACGGAGAGGTGTACAGAGGCTTTGTCAAAGCCAGTGTTACGTTTTTAGACCCACGCGTTATAGCGACGTCTGCCGCTGCACCGAGCGACCTAAACTTCGTTGACACAGAAGGCGATATATTCCCCCTTAGGACGTACGGAATGTTTTCGGTGGACTTCAAAGACGAGCAAATGCAGGAAACCCTCAACTCGGGGAAAGTGAAGATTTACATTGACTCCAATCAAATAAAAATGCCGGAGCATCACAACAAAATGAAGCTCTGGTCGTTGAACCCAGAGACCGGGCTTTGGGAGGAAGAGGCTGATTTCAAGTACTCCGAGAGTCGTCGTAGCAAGAGGGAAGAGCGTACATTTTTGATCGGAAATGTTGAGATCCGTGAAAGGCGAATGTTTAACCTGGACGTTCCCGAGGAGCGGCGCTGCTACGTCAAAGTGCGCACGTATCGAAGTGAAAGCTTCATGCAGAGCGAACAGGTGCAGGGGGTCGTGGTGTCGCTCATAAACATGGAGCCCAAGGCTGGCTTTGCCAGCAATCCGTGGGCATGGGGCCGCTTTGACAGCGTGGTGACTGGAGCCAACGGAGCCTGCCTTCCTGCTTTCTGCGACAGCCTCCAGCCAGATGCCTACACAGCTTACGTGACGGCGAGTCTGGGGGCCGAGGAGCTAGAGGCCGCTCCGTCGGCACCCAAACTCAACCCCAACCTGGTGGGCGTGACGCGCCCCTTCCTGGACAAGCTGCAGTACCAGCGCACGGATCACGAGGACTCGGCCCTCAAAAAGACGGCGTTTAAAATCAACCTCGCCAAGCCCGATCCAAACCTCCCAGACGAGGGCAATGGCCCAATTTACGCTTTCGTCAGTCTCAAGGAGTGCGAGCAGGCGCCCTACTCGGCCAACCACTTCCGCTTTTACAGAGTGGAGGGCGACAGGTACGAGTTCAACAAGATACCCTTCAACGAAAACGATCTTATGTCCTGGACGGCCAACTACTTGTCTTGGTGGCCCAAGCCGCAGGAGTTCCGCGCCTGCTACGTCAAGGTGAAGATCACCGGGCCCAAGGAGGTGATGATTCGCTCGAGCAACGTCGGCGGCACGCACCCGGCCACCACGGGCCAGCTGTACGGCGTGCGCGACGTGCGCAGCGTCAAGGACATGACGTTTCCCAACGTGTCCGCCGCCTGCGTCGAGTTCAAGTGCGGGGGCATGCTCTACGACGAGAGCCGCATCGACCGCACCCTGGTGACCGTCGTTCCGCAGGGCGACTGCCAGCGGCAGAACGTGAACTCGATCCTGCAGGAGTACCTGGCCAACCACCCTCCGCTAGCCACCAACAACGCGAGCCAGGCCTTCACCATGTTCGCTCCGCTCGACCCGCTGGGCCACAACTACGGCATTTACACGGTGACGGACCAGGACCCGCGCACGGCCAAGGAGATCGCGCTCGGCCGTTGCTTCGACGGCACGTCGGACGGGGCGTCGCGCGTCATGAAAAGCGACGTGGGCATCGGCCTCGTGTTCGCCTGCCGCGAGAAGGCGGTCGGCCGCGAGAGCCTCTTCGACCGGGTGCGCAACTCGCCGCCCGTCGTCGCGCGCACCCAGTCGTCCCGGGTCGGCGGCGCGCCCGCGGGGAGGACCCGCAGCGGGGGGCTGCGGCGGAGGGGCGCGACGACGGCGCGCGGGAGCAGGGCCTTCGCCAGAGTCCGCGAGACGCAGAGCGGCGGCGCGGCCAGGGCGAGCCAGTGAGAGTGCGGAGCCCCCCCCCGACGAGATGTTTTACGTGGACAGAAAAATAGTGGACGTGTCCTCGCATCGTGTCGAGTCACGGCATCGTCTCCGTCGCGTGATGAATGTTTGAATGGTGTTTTTTGTCCATGCGAAGGTGTGTTGTGCATTGTGAAAATTATGTAAAGCAGTCAATCGTTTTCTCCAGCTGATGGAAACTGGAAGAAACAATGTCATCCAACTGCAATTCAATCTCATTGCACTTATGAAAATGGAATTGGTCGCTTTTGCCTAACATCACTTTATCGGGTATAAAACCTTTACTAAAATCCTTTTCCCGTACGACCTCTGCTCATTATAATTTGAACAATCGTTTCAAGCAGGTCTATTGTGACATTGCCAACATGCAATGGAACACTAGCCGAGATTGTTGTAAATACGGTGAAATTTTTAATATCACAGTAGCCTTGGATATCATTCAACTGAATTTTGGACACGAATCAAGAATGAGAACGTAATAGCTGGCTCAGCTGGCATCGCCACAAGCTTTGAAATTGCTAATTACACATGTGCACACACATCCAATACCCGCAGATGTGGATATTGTTGCAATATTCAACAGATTACTTCATTGTCTAAAATAAGACTTCAATAAAGGTGCTGAACAATTATGAGTTACTTTAAGACTATGTAGCCTCTAGTGTGGTGCTAATAATTACATTTGAGTTTGAAAATGTGGTCAGGACTCGGGATTGCGTTAACTGACCGCAGTCAATCGGTAGAGGAGCGGTGCATAAATATATCTCGAACTTGCTTGAAATATACAAACGTGTACTCAGCGTGTTACATCCCGTACCCTCACCGCTCCCCAAATATCAGCAGTGCGTCGCGCGTACTGTAAAACCAGCATTCTCAGAACAAATCACCAGACTGCTCGACATAACCCAGCGAGGCACGAGGAGATTTTTTTCTAATGAAGTAATGGTAACCTCATGGATTACGTATGTGATTGCGGCATGAGCGCATTACTAACGTTTAAAAAAATCATTTTTTGCTGAAATCGCGAAATCGGTTGGTTAAACAGGATTAGTAACAATATTTCCCCTACCCATTCACGAAATGGAATCTACCGTCAGGATTGTGTAATTTAAAACTCAAACCGTAATGAAAATGACCTAATGCTGGACACTATTTGGCATGTTTTATTAATTTATTGTAGCATGATTTTATTCTTTTGGTATATATTACACAGCATTTCGATCACGATATTCTCCTTTGTGTGTTCTTATTGTGTAATGTTTTTCTATCACGTAACTGTTTATTTATCTGCATATATATAATGTAGTACCAACAATCTCTTCCCTAACATCTCAGACTGACATTTGTTGCATATATACTCTACGTTAAAGAGTGCCAGAACTCGGCTTTAAGGCCGAAAAACGTTTACCATTGTCAGTTGTTGTATTTTTATAAATATAAATAATGCAACTTTTACGATGTATAGCCTATTCCTTTTTAATTACTAATAAAGTCATGCTGTTTATTGAAATCTGTCCCTTTACAACGTTTTATTGACAACCAATACATTGTAGTAGAGGTAAAAGTAACCCAAGCAACTGTTGAATAAACCTACGTTTGAAAGCATGCAATTACGTTTAAATAGGACAGTGAAGGTGACATTTTAAAAAAGCAATGTAGCAATGAGTACTCTTCATCATCATCAGCACTTAATAATAGATGCCGTATATCTCCAGGCTCCCTGCGGCAGGGCACCCCTGGTGACAGCTGTCCCAGTGTGGCACGAGGTGAATACAGGAGGAGAAAATCACAGAGAAGCAAGGAGATGGCAGCCATGCAGCCAGCCGGCGCCAACATTTGTCAGACACTGCGTCCTATATATTATGATGTTATCGGCCAATGAATCAATGAGTGTATTTTTTTAGTTGTGGGAAGAAACCGGCGAACCCAGAAGAAACTCACACAGAACAGGGGGACAACACACAGTCTCCACACAGAAAGGTGGCCGAGGTAGAAATCGAGCTGCCTCTGGCAGGACTTTAATTCTGCCATTATGTTGCTTTCCCAGTTACGTCATTCGTGAGTAATGTATCAAATCTGGACTATGATGCTGGTACACGCAGCTTCTCATTTTCCAATTGGCCACCTTTGGGTGAAAGGCGTTTTTAAAATGTATTTTTTTTTTATGAAATAACGCCACTGGTTCTTTAACATCCACCGAGAAGCAGACGGCGAGTATTATGGTTACTGTACTCCGGGCGTGAACCTCTTTAACGGGCGACAAACGCGATACCGCTAGGACCATGTCACCGTCATTTGCCACTTTGTGTTAGTGCAACATGTGCCGCACGTTCGATGAATGGCAAATGATGAATGCCCAAGTCAGCGTGACGCGCTGTAGTGTCGGAAATATAATGGCAAATGGTGAACGCATGCTTTTTGATAATGGCTTTAGAGAAAAAAGCTTTTACCTTCCTATGTCGCTTTGACCCTACAAGCATTTTCCTGGCACATTCACAATTGTAGGCCTATTTAAAACGAAGTATTACTTTGTGGTATTGCACCTCTCATATTTCATGTTCAGAGCTTTGGGGGTCACGTTGGGGGTCACGTTGGTTCATCCAGACAGTGGTGGTTATTCAAATATTTTTTTTTACAATATAAGACGATAAATATACATTTGTATCAGTGTTTTTATGCATGAACCAATCACATGTTTGTGTCTGCAATGTTTGCTTTTCCTATATAGCATCTTGAGATGCTTGTAGGATTCATCAACTTATATATAGTTGAATTATTATGACATTTAGAAATTCAATATACCCAATAGTATATATTTGGTGGAGTCGCGGCCAGATGTAATTCAGCAGACAAGAGGTGTGAATATAACTCATCGTTTACATCATATACGCATAGACTCGAGGCTGTGCCGGTGTATTACTGTATACTCATGTCTTTGCTTCACTTGACCTGGAATTTCCTTAAGGTTCCTTAAATTACGTGGAATTGGTCACCATGTCCTTATAACACAGGGTCACGCTCATGTATCCTGTGCATTTCAGACTAATGAGTGATCCTGCTGCTACCCATATATCCTAAATAACACAGAGGCTGGCGTGCCCCTGCAGTATTTACAAAAGGATTATATTCAGTACACGTAGCAAGGTAATACCGCATAAATGTGTAAATGATAAATGTGGACATTGACAAACGAAAGTGGAAAGCGTGCAAAGACGCGTGGCATTTGCATGCTTGGAATTACACCGAAGAGCAGGATGAGGAACACATGGATCAGACATAATTTTGACCGTTAGAAAAAGCAAGTGGGCTTTGCCAGAACTTGCAGATACTGTATAAGGGTATGCCGTGATGTAACACAGCACGCTGTGATCTCACAGAGAACAGTATAGCGTGATACATTGTTGTCCTGTCATGTAATGATTCGAATAGCTATGCTCCCTGGCTTCACCTTGTCTCGCTAACTAGTGTGAAGTACTCAAATGGCAAATAACACCCACTGCCCGCATGGTGGTGTGGGGAGGCCCTCATCCAGCAGTGTATTGACCAGGGCCTGTACATGTTGAAAATCTACGTTTGCTTGCAAGCCTACGTGAGCTGAGAACTAAGCCTGTTCGTCTCCGGTGATGAAAAAAATATAATTACTGCCAGTGGAGGACGTATGTCCTCTCCCGGCACACAGCGATTGCTACGTTGATAATAATTGCCACATGTTAGAGGGCTCATGTGTTAGGCTAGCGGTTGTCAACTCCACTTCCCTCTACACTCACAGCCAAGCTTTCCGTCAGATAATCTATTCCACTTGCACACATTCAGACTGCATCAATCGAATTTTGCATTTAACTACATTTTCAGATTGTACTGATATAGTTTTTCACGGCTCGATTCGTGATGGTTGCTCTTCAGAGCTGCTCTTTCGGGACAGTCGTGTCGAGCGATCTCCGGCTCTCCCTCGCGACGTTTCGCCTCCCACGTTAGAAAGCCTGATTATGCTTCTAACGTGGGAGGCGAAACGTCGCGATGGAGAGAGGAAGATCGCGCTCCACGGCTATCCCCAAACAACAGCTCTGAAGATCAATCATCACATTTTCAGATTATTCGTAATTTGACAGCTACAGTAGCATTCACATCCCTTAACGCATAATATTATTTGTTTGACCCGAGCCATTTTCAATTCACGAGTGGATGAAAGCCTCTCAAGGCCATATAAATAATAGGGGGTTGTTATATTGTTTTACCATTCTTCACCGCGCTGGTTAGGGCAGGTTTGGTGAAGGACTGGAGAGGGCCAGACTGGTTTTGATGACACTTAAATACCACTGATGTTAGTGGCCGTGGTCTCAAATAAAACGTGGGTCGTTGGGTAAATAGCAAAGCTCGTTAACCGCGTTAACTCCCACTTCAACACACATCACGTATATTGACTATACATGAATACAGAAACACGAATGAATAGCTTTGGACTATTGTGTTAAATAATGGCATGCCCAAAACTCGGCGTAAAGGCCATGGGATTCCTTCTACAGAATATATTACGTTTGCCAGAGAACGCCTCCGAGACTGGTGCCACCTCTCACACCGTGCCACCGCTCACAAGTCCTTCGACTGAATAATCCACCAAAGACCCCGCACACATGCATGCGCGCAGCATTGGCTCACCCGCTATAATCGCGTGACTTACATATTTTCTTAACGAAGCATTTGACTAAAGATCTGGAATTTGCACGAGTTCCTGTCGGCTTGACCCAATGCTCATCTCGGAATGCGCGCGTGGCTTCAGTGAGCCGGCACCTGGTTAATTGTTGGGAACGAATCGATTGTCACGCGTACACGTGTTGAAGATTAGATGTCCCGGTGTAATGCGGTGTGTTGAAACATCTTCATTCCATTATGTGGAATGAAGATGTTTCAGTCAAATTCCTCGCGTTGGATTCATTATCGGACATGCAAGCGCATGATCAAAGCCCAATCGGGAATACATATCGCAGGACTCCCTGAACATTCTATTGGAGTCTCTGGCTTTTCCAAACAGAAAATATCTGCGCCCCAACGTTGCCGTTAATACAATTGTCGATTTTTGGGGCAATGGCCCTTCTTCAAATGTCATCGTTTTTGAGCAATGGCCCTGCCACCCTGGGCGGCAGGGTGGCGCAGTGGTAACATCTGCGCCTCACAGAGAGAATGGTCTTGCACGAGCTGTTCGATCCCCGCCTTGGGCGCCTTTCTGTGTGGAGTTTGTGTGTTCTCTCCCTGTTCTGCGTGGGTTTTCTCCGGGCTCTCCGGTTTCCTCACACAACTTAAATAAATACTCATTAATTAATTGACCGATAACATCCTAATATATAGGAAGCAGTGTGTGGCAATATGGCGCCGGCAAACCGCCTGGCTGCCTTCTCCGCCCCTCTGTGCTTTCCTCGCGCCTTTGAGTCGTTCTCTTGTCGAATGAGTACCTTCGACAGTGAATGAATATGTGCGCGTTGTAAATGTAAAATTATTATTAATAAAAACAACTGCAACACAAACACGGAGCAAAATCTGGCCATCAGCAAAAAAACTTGAGTACGTTTTTGAAAAAATAGGATTTCTAAGTCTTTGCACGCTTTTCCTGTTATGGAAGGAGACGACGACAATGATTATGATGAGATAACTGGGGGGGTGATGACAAGGAGAAAAGGGGGTTGCATGTTAAGAGTGTGGTGCATGAGCGAGGCTCTTGAGAAAGCGGATGAATGAATGATTCTTGAATGCAGAACAATACTAGAATTAACGTTCAGACTTTTCTTGTCTTGAATCATTCATTCTTTCATTCACTCATTGTCAGAAACCGCTTAATCCTGTACAGGGTAGCGGTGATCTCATTCCTAAAGCGGTGACTTTCTCGAGACGCTGGTCTCCTTCCACGCGGAACAAATGAATATAATATGAAATGTCCCGGGCGGCATGGTGGCGCGGTGAGAAGCGCTGCCGCCTCACAGCAAGACGGACCCGGGTTCGAATCCCGGCTCGGGAGCCTTTCTGTGTGGCGTTTGCACGTTCTCGCCGTGTCCGCGTGGGTTTTCACCGGGCACTCTGGTTTCCTCCCACCGTCCAAAGACATGCTGCCAGGTTAATTGGAGTAAGGTGCCCTGCGATGGACTGGCCTCCAATCCTCGGTGTGCCTCTGCCTTGCGCACTGTGTCTGTCAGGATAGAATCCGGCTCACCGCGACCCTGTAACAAGATTAAGCGGTTTCTCAACAATGGATGGATGAAATGTCCCAACCGCTCCAAGCCAGGATCCTCCTGAACATGATTGTTGAGACTCGGATGAGATCTTTTTTTCCTAGGCAAAGAAAATCATTACCGCATACATTCCGTGCTCGGAGCTGGAATTCAAGTCTATTGTTTGCGTGGACTGTTTTATTTATTAACCTTCAAGTAATTTCCCACCTGTCGGTGCCTTAAGTCTCAATGTGTTCTCGAGGTAAGTCGAACGCTTTGTACATAACACGGCAAAAGACCGAGCACATTCGTAACACGTGGCCTGGATTTATAATTCAGGTGTCTGGGTTCAGATTGCCACCTCTGCGCGCCCGTATGCAATGCCCGGGCCCTGAATATCTGGTAGACCACGAACTCGCGTGCCTCCCTCCATCCCTGATGATTTATGTGCAGCAGCACAGGGTGCCCTTTGGAAGCTGGAGGAGGGCGAGGTGCCAGGAAACAAACAACGCGCTCTTCCGCTGAGATCTTATACAAGGTAATTGCACCGAATTATGGGTGGCGCGGTGACGCATTGGCTCGTAGCGCGCTGTGGCACGAGTACGAAACGCCGAGTTCAATTCCAGGCCACGGCGACGTCAGTGGAGATCGAGCGATGTCCCGAGCCGGTCCTGTGCGACCATTCATGCCGAACTGCCCAGTGTGGTGAAGTATGGTAAAACAACCCACACGGCCTACACGGATTGGGGGAGTTGGGGGGGGGAGGCCTCAATCGTTGCTGTGGATTCAGCAAGTCCTTCACATGTGCAAAATCAAAACAATAATGCGATTTTAATGATTAACGGATATAAATTAATGGGATAAATTAATACATGTGTGATGCATTAAAGCTAAAAAGTACATACGTGCTACTGGCAAATATATTTTCACAACTAGGCCATGACTTTTACCAAAAAATTACCTCACGATATATTCCGTAAATGTGACGTTTTTTAATATACAATTTATTATTATTATTATAACAAACTGACATTCAAAGTAGCCAAAACGATTTCGCGTGAACCGACTGTAATTGTAAACATCGCAGCGTTGTGTAGCCCGACGAGCAAAGTAGCGCAGCGGTTATTGTGATTATTGAATATCATTAAATACGTAAAGCCCTGTGTATATTTGGCTCCGAATCAGGGACCCAACCATTAGCCAAGGCTACGCGAGTGGCTCTTAACTGGAACCAGATGCGTTTCCCATCTCTGTTTTCTGCATTAGCCTCTGGAATGCACGGAACTGCATGAGATGGTTGCTTCTTGCTGTCAAAGCAATTGGCCAGCATTCCTTCCACGGCTGACTGCAAGGGCTGTCCCTTCACTCCGTCAAGAGGGTTTTTTCTATTCTCCCGTCGCTCGTATGTTAACTGAATAGGATTTGCTAGGAACAGAGAGGGCTTTCTTTTGACCCAGTTTACAGGCACTGGTCCACGTGTAGGTGAGGGTTGCATGCGGTCTCGTTTGGGTGAGGTCATTCTCGAGATGAGATCAGAGTCGCGTGATTGAGGAAGCAATCTGATGCATATTCTCCCGTTTAATGCGTATTAGGGATGCTTAGGCGGTGTCACGAGCAGCACACTGGACTTGTAATTCAGAGTTCTCCGGTTCGTTCTCCAGGCGAGGCAGTTAAACCAACGGACGATTTGCTTTCAACCCCTTCCCCACCCCGGATACCAGCAATATAACTGGGTGCACAGCAGGCGATTACAGTGCCCTGTGATGGACTGGCGTCCCATCCTGATGTGGCCCTGCCTTGCGCCCTGTGTCTCCCGGGATCGGGTCCGGCTCACCGCGACCCTGTACAGGATTAAGCGGTTTCTGACAAGGGATGGATGGAACAGGCAATGAGAATGTTGTGCGTGGTAGGATACACCCACTTCTCTTTTCTTTGAAGGTGTCTGGACACTGTCCAGTAGGCGGCAAGAAATAAGAGGCCAAATCGCCTCCACTAGAGGAAGCTCGGCTCGGGGCCTTTCTGTGTGGAGTTTGCATGTTCTCTCCGTTTCCGCGTGGGGTTTCCGCCGGACACTCCGGTTTCCTCCCACATTCCAAAGACATGCTGCTGCATGGGTTAATTGGCCCGCGGAATAAATTGCCCCCCGGTGCCCTGTGATGGACTGGCATTCCATCATCGTGATATAGTCTCCGGCTCACAGCAACCCCGTACTGAGTTAAGCGGTTTCTTCTTCTTCTTTGCGATTCTTCGAAGCACGATGGTCAGCTTCTGGACATCGTTGTCTTTCAACTCGGCCTCGAAGCGGTTTCTGATAATGATTGAATGAATGGAGGAAGCTCGCTAGGGCTCCCTCTAGTGGAGGCACTTCCGCCACCAGTGGTGTGATGAATGCATTGCAGGGCTGAACCTTTAACGATTTAAACTCAAAACCTTGATTTCAATTTGTCATACCTTTTGTCGATTGGTCATGGGCGATTCATGAGATTCACTGGAAAGTTGTTTGTGGACATCAGGCACGTTTTTCAAATTCTCAATAATATCCATGCCTAAATGATATAGAATATGCTTAGGCGGTTGGGAAGTGAGATTACAAGCTGCCTCTTTTGGTAATCAGTGTGCATTACATACTCTCTTGGGATTGCAAGTACCTTTGATTTTTTTAGTTAAAACTTGGATGTGTATAAACATGTGGTGATTTTCACATTTCTCCAGACACCACGCTCAGCCTCACGTTTAGGGCTGTTCATTTGGCATTCCTGTACTGGCAAGGTTTGTGCCGTAGAGTCTAAAGGGAGCTTAAAACNNGTATGAAGTTGATATTTTAAATATGTGCGTGGTTCAAAGCTACAGCTTGAATGACCTGGCTATATTGAACGAGCTGGCTATATTTAATGCCACTTTTCCAGTCAAGATGGATACAATGCCAAAATAACTCTTCACCGCACAAACTGTTTCTGGACAATGTATGAGGGCCCTTTATCGCCATCTGGCGTTGATAATGTTTGAATTCTGCCACATTACACTGCGGTGTTTGCCACACATCATCAAAGTGTTAAACGTGGCTATCGTTTTCGAACATTTTACCCACACATATACAAACACCTGCGTGAATTATCCGGTTGTTTGGCTTCTGTACTAACGTACGTGTGTGTATCCATATATATCCCATTATATATATAGCATTGTTTGATAATAGTTTTAGGGAACACTATATGTTCCAAGAGGGTTTAACGTCCCCGGAGTGTTGAGAGAAGTTGCGCAACGCGCGGTGGGTATTTCGGTGTGTGCACAAACGCGTCTCGGTGATCCGTGTATAAATAATTGCTCAACGTAGACCAAAGTTTCCGATAGAGTAAACTCGGTGACGTGTGTCGTCGCCTGGCGACATCAACACGCTGCCCTAACTTTAGCGCTTGGATGAGTTCACATTTGCATCAACAAACCCACTTTGGGAACAATGCATACTTGACCGGACGACCAAAGCGCGCTCGGCTGCGGCACTTGTGAAACATCTAAATACAGACGGGACGGCTATTTTTTGTTGTTGTTTTTTTCAACAGTTTAAATTCTGTGACCAACTGTCTGGGGAATTTCGCATCAATAGGGCACAGTTGAAACGCTACTAAATTTAATCCCGTGCAGGGTTCCGGTGAGCCGGAGCCTATCCCGGCAGACACAGGGCGCAAGGCAGGGATATACCCAGGATGGGACGCCAGTCCATCACAGGGCACCGGGGGCAAGCTTAGTCAGCAGGCCAATTAACCTATACAGCATGTCTTTGGACTGTGGGATCTAACCGGAGTGCCCGGCAAAAACCTAATTCAGAGGGACATATTTGTCTCGCAGTTTGGCATGCTAGGAAAATATAATTTGGTGAACGCTTAAACATGCACAGCCGTCAGAGTGGGGCTCTGCTGAGCAGGCAGCCCCAGGAGAACCTCAGACCCCTGAGAATGAACAGTCTGAAACTGCAGCCGAGAGAAGCAATGGGACTGCAAAGCTTGCGCCAGAAGACCTACTTCGGAGAAGCTTCCAGCTCAGAAGGTCCCCTTCAGATGCAGGAGAGAGAGGAGCGGCAGCTGACGGAGCGGAGAGCGAGCGACGCGCCGGTGATGGAGGTCCTGCATCGCGTGACTCACGCTCAGAAGAACAGGCAGCTGGAGGAGACGAAGGAAGAGCTGGAGCGCATCAAGTCGAGAGTTGACGCGGTACGTTGCCAATTAAAATAGATACCGTGTGCTCAGGTCTGTGTGTATGATTACATATGAACACGTGCAGATTTTCACGCAGATTGTTTTTATTTTAGTTCTGACGAATTTAAGGGTATGTACTAAATGTTATCTACTCGGGGACATGTTATAAATTTATGCCTGCTTTTCAGAGATGTTTGTTTCGGGATAGCCGTGTCGAGCGATTCCCTCTCTCCCTCACGACGTTTCGCCTCCCACGGTAACGCCTGATGATGCTTCCAACGTGGGAGGCGACTCGTCGCGAGGGAGAGAAGGAGATCGCTCGACACGGCTATCCCGAAAGAACATCTCTGAAAAGTAACCATCAAGAATCGAGCCGTGAAAACCTACACCACTACATGTTACGAATTGGCACTCCCCACCTTTTCGAATGCCACGCTCTTGTGATTGCGTGTAGATGTGTACAAAATCTGGTTGAATCAATCTAGCCAACGTGAGGCTATCTGTTAAATGTGGACGAAATGTGTCGTGTAACAGTTGCTGCTTGTGCTGTGTTGTGCCTCTGTCAGACTGTGGAGGCGTATGAGGAGAGCAGCCGGCAAGTGTTCGATTCGTACAAAAGCAGGGCGACCATGACGTTTCTGGAGGACCTGGTACGTGCAGCACTTGATCGGATGTGTGTCACAGTCTTCAACATAACACCAAATAACTGGCATCCGTGAGGCCAAACACCGCTCCATCTACCGATATCCCGCAGGAATACCCTAAAGAGCTTGCAAGCTCACTGGGTATTTTTTCTGCCGTAATAATAATATCCGCTCAGATTCTGTCTTCCGTTCGTTGCTTAAATCCCCCCCATAGCCTTGACCGTTTCGTGCAGCTTCGTAAATGAGTAACGTAACCGAGCGTGGTTGCTATGCGCGTGTTTGTTTTACAAGGATCAGCTGGAGACTCTCCTGTCCGACGTGCTGGAGAGGAAGCGGTACGAGCAGCAAGTGACCGTGTTCATCGTCGGCTTCCAGGAGACCTGTGAGCAACAGGAGCAGGTCCTAGTTCAGCTGCATGAGGTGAACCCTCCTCTGGAATACGCGAAGGCGGCAGGGACGTCACGGCAGGGAAACTGGTTACTTGAAAATGTTGAAAATGTTCTGCAATGCTGTGTTTATTTTTTACTATCTTATTTGAAATATGTGTGCAATGCGACGTGTAAATGTTTTTTCGTTGTTGGTTGATTTAAAATGTGTTTATATAATCAACCTTGTATATATTTTAAATTATGGTCATCGATTCGCATGTTTCTTGCATTGCAGGAGTCCTGTAAAGAGCTTGCAAGCTCACTGGGTATTTTTATGCTGTAATAATAAACATCTATCGCAATCTGTTGATGCGAAATTGATTTGCTAGGACTGACAACGTGTCGGAGTGATTTTTTTTTTCAAGTAAGCTCTGGAATCCATTGCATTATATAGTCCATCCATCTATCCATTGTCAGAAACTGCTTAATCCTGTACAGGGTCGCGGTGAGCCAGAGCCTATCCCGGCAGACACAGGGCACAAGGCACGGCCATACCCAGGATGGGACGCCAGTCCATCACAGGGGCAATTTAGTCCGCTGGGCAATTAACCTATGCAGCAGCATGTCTTTGGACTATGGGAGGAAATTGGAGTGCCTGGCGAAAACCCACACAGACACGGGGAGAACATGCAAACGGCACACAGAAAGGCCACTGAGCCGGGATTCAAACCCAGGGGCTCACTGTGCCGCCCCACAGTATATCCAGTGTTTGATTTTTGATTAATGGCGTCATTTAACAACCACGTCCTGTTTCACTCTGTCTGGAAACACAGTTCTTCCATAAGAATTCACGTTTTCCTTTGGATTATGAAGAGACCGCTGACAGAGATGACCTTGTACTTGACGACTCGACTCAGCAGGTAAGGGAATTCAGTGCCTTCTGAGAATGTAATTTCACGTGTATTTTAGTAAATAGTCTATACGCTTATAAATGTATAAAATGAAATTTACTTTGTTCATTTTACAGAGTGTAAACTATAAATGTTGTGCTAACTTTAACGGATTTTACTTAATTACATTTGTGAAGTGCTTCATTTTCCATCAACTAACATTTTCCGTCCATGTGATCCTACAGCACGTTCAGGAAACACTGGTCTCTTCTGAGAATACGACCCGGAGACTGCTCGATCTTAGTAAGGAGATGATGTCCTATATGAGCATCCTTGATTCGAAAGGAACAAAGAAGTAAACATACCTTTACGAACATATTTCACATCCATTCACTCATACAGTGAAACCCATATTCGTTGCTGTCCTATTACCTGCTCGTCCTGTTGTCCCCTCCAAGGTCGATCCACAGATTATCAGGACATCTAGTTTATCGTATTTAACAAAGCTGTGTGCTGGTTAAACAGGCAGTTCCAGAAGTTGTGGCAGGGTAATACTGTCACGTGGGGATTTGACCCAAACAGATTTTATCTATATGTCATCTCCCAAGAATCATTTAAAAAAAATTACATTTATAACGCGCACATATTCATTCAATGTCAAATGTATTCATTCGACGAGAGAACGACTCAAAGGCGCGAGGAAAGCGCAAAGAGCTGGAGGAGGCAGTCAGGCGGTTTGCCGGCGCCATAAGAGTACGTTATTTCCTCCTGTATCTGCACTTGCGCGTGGATGAGAGGAACCACTTAGACGGGGCGGCACATTTCCCCCTCCCCATTAATACTATTTATTATCTATTAATATTTATTATCTATTAATAAATAGTATTCTCTGTGGGCGGCACGATGGCACGGTGTGTAGCGCTGCCGCCTCACAGCAAGAAGGGCCAGGGTTCGAATCCCGGCTGTGTGGGATTTGCATGTTTTCGCTCTGTACTCTGCTCTCCTCCCACAGTACAAAGACATGCTGCTGCATAGGTTAATTGGCCTGCGGACTAAATTGCCGCTGGTGCCCTGTGATAGACTGGCGTGCCATCTTGGGTATAGCCCTGCCTTGTGCCCTGTGTCTGCCGGGATAGGCTCCGGATTACGCTAACCCTAACCCTCACCCTAACCCAACCCTGTACAGGATTCAGAGGTTTATGAAAATGGATGGAACAATACAATCAGCACTGTTATGCATGCTTGCGTATGGATAAGAGTAGTGAGTGATCTGGAAGCGGTAGAAAATGTACCTATTGTCTGAATTCGCACGAGCTATTGTGTGTGGGCAAGAGTAAACTGCTCGTAAAACACAGCGGAGCACGGTCTCACAATCGTGCACCAGAATATCACCAGATTAGAGAAGTTTCACTATCATTGATCCTGTTTTTAAATGGTGCATTGGTGTCTGAATTTAAACTGTTGGTTGAAACCCTTCAACCTGAACTGATATAGACAATAACAAACATACGTGAGGTTCAAGTTGATGGATGCAACAGCTTTCCGCATAACCCAGATGTTGCGTGCATTTTTTCCCTGTACAGGCAAAGAAGGATGATGCCTTGGAAGTCTTTCTTGAGCATCAAACTCTATCCAGCAATTTCCACTTGGTTGTGCTTTGGGAATGTGTGCTGCAGTAACGTTTGGCATTTTGCCTAACAGTAATTCACTTAGGAAAATATACATGGATGTGCATTGATGTAGGTTTTCATGGCTCGATGTATGAGAATTGCTCTCAAGGCTACTAGTCTGTTGATGCCTCCAACGTGGGAGGCGATACGTTGCAAAGGAGAGAGGAGAAACGCTCGACACAGTAATCCCCGAAAAATAACCGGCTGAGAGAGCAATTCTCATATATAGATGGCGTAAACTCCTTGTTCGTTTGACAAAAACGGATATTTAATTTGCCTACATCGTTAAGATAGATAGATACAGCGCTTTGTGACCCTCGAGTGAAAGGCGCTATAGACATTTATATTATTATTATGTATATATTACAGCAGATAAATAACCAATGAGCTTGCAGGTTATTTACGGGATTCCTGCGACACGATTTGATGTATGCACACTCTGATGCATTGTTGCATGCCTACTATTAACTAAGTGTTTTTACAACTTATATATAATGGCAACAAAATCGTGATCTAAATCCTTTCGTTGAGAGATTGCAGATCGTGGATTGTACATAGCGATTTACCGAATTGCACGTCTAATGCTCCTTTTGTCACCAGAGGGCGCAAGAGGATTGAAAAAGCCCGCAATCAGTCAAAAGATGATGTTAACCAGTTGACTGAAAAACTCCTGGCAGCTCATGAGGGTGCGTTGTTTCTTGGTACATTTTTTAAAAGTGAAATAAAATTTTGCCAAATACAATGAATGCTAACGCAACAGGAATGCGTTCATTTATTTATTTTTGTACGAGTCACCCATCAATGTTTTCGACGTGTTTTTAAAAGGCATGGAGGAGAAAGAAGAGACTTTGAAGGAACTTTTGAAACAGAATGAAATCAAAACTTTAGAGAGCCATCATTTCAGAACCCAAGCTGCTGCCACAAAGGTAATAATTATACACAATGCTGTGCAGTATTGTAGTTGTGTTTAGGATCGCACAAAATAACACAAACTTGTATGTAAATAGTGCTGCTGTACATTAAAATTCAGGAGGATATATTTAAAAATGATAAAACTTACCATGGATACTAAGCTGCTTATGGTGTCGCGAAAAATTCTGCTATTTACATCTTGTGAATTGCAATAATTACAATAGCAAGCATGGGAATCATGAATCATAGCAGAAGGTAATACCGTGAATAATTTCCATGACAAGACTGCTTTTCTAACGGTAACATTTGCATTGTGAAAACCCGATTATAATCGAGAGGGCAGCCCCGGTGGGTTTCCAAACGCTGCAGCAGATGGTTCTGTTCGTGACTGGTTTTGTGAATTTTTTTTTTTGCTCCATCTGCCCACCGTGAAGAGAATGCTGGAGACGTGTCAGCAGGATTGGGAGCTTCAGAGAACCCTACTGCAGCGACAGGTGGTCGCAGCTGCAGCACGGGCCCAGCAGAGCGAGGAGGCCCATCGGCAGGCTACGGCCCAAGTGGAGAACCTCGCGAGGTTGGCGGAGGAGCAGGTCAAGCAGCTGCAGGTAATAGATTAACGGCGATACACCAAGGTGCGTGTGGGGCAGCACGGTGGCACAGTGAGTAGCGCAGCCGCCTCACAGCAAGAAATCCCCAGGTTTGATCCTCGACCCGGGTGCCTTTCTGTGTGGAGTTTGCATGGTTTTTTTCCCGTGTCCGCGTGGGGTTTTTTGCTCCGGTTTCCTCCCGTAGTCCAAGAACACACTGTGTCTGCCGGGATTGGCCCCAGCTTCACTGCAAGCCTTTAAAGCAGCGGTTCTCAACCTTTTGCACCTCAAGGCCCACTTGGGTCTGGTCTCCAAAGACCACTATGTGGCCCACTGATGGGTCACGACCTACCTGTTGAGAATTGCAGCTCTAGAGCGTTAACCGAGTACTCTTAATGGATGATGATGAGTATGACGACGGAAGTGCTCACAACCAGCAGCAAAACGCAGCTCCCATCATGCCTTGCATGGGTGTCCTGTGACCACGACATTGGATGTACCGTAAGCCTTAGAGTTGAGTTAGCTGGCAGTAAAGCTTTTGAAGTCTTGCGTTTACAAGTATTTCGCTGCTGTGGCCACCAGGTCGCTCATAGGAATGCTGTGCAAGATCCTGGGTGTTGGAATCGTGGTTTATTTAGCATTTGTGGTTAAACTGGGCTCTCAAGTCTCGTGAGTTAATCGCCTCAACCCGGTCACCAGAAACTGCACAGAAAAACATCACGCCGTTAAATTTGGTCCTGATTTTTTTTTTTGTCGGAGGGGAAAAATTCCACCTCATGAAATAAAAATATTGGTTTGACTCTCATGAGACAATCTCCATGCTCTCACGTGGCAGAGTGGGTGGGAAAGTGCTGCCCTATTTACTGCGTGAACTCGAGGTCAGAGGTCGCTCCTCAGAGGTAGCTCCTGTGATATCCACTTCCTTGAGGCCGTTCTCGCATGCGAAGGGTCACACTGCCGCGCAGCAAGAGATCCGAGCGGATGTTTCGCCTCACGCAATGAAGCCGACGGCACAAATCGGGATACCGCTGGGGGAGAAACGACAGCAATATTGAATGAAGTCTACCAGGCACGGCCCAGTGGGCGGAGACCTAGAGGCCGACCCAGGACAAGCTGAAGGGATTAATATCCTTCAGCTGGCCTGGGAACGCCTGGGAATCCCCCAGGAAGAGCTGGAATCTGTTGCTGAGGAAAGGGATGTCTGGTCCACTCTCCCTGAACTGCTGCCACCGCGACCCTCACCAGGACAAGCGGTTTGGAAAATGGATGGATGGATATTGAATGAATACACGAGCAGCAGGATGGCACGGTGGTAACATCTGCGCCTCACAGAAAGAGAGTCCTTCCCGAGGCAGTTCGATTCCTGTCTCGGCCGCTTTTCTCTGTGGAGTTTATGTGTTCTCTCCCTGTTCTGTGTAGGTTTATTTCTGGTTCTCTGGTTTCGTCCCACAACGATTAAAAAAACCTCACTAATTACTTGGCCAATAACATCGTAATATTTAGGACGCAGTGTCTGTACAATGTTGGCACCAGCTGGCTGCATGGCTGCCTTCCCCCTGCCTCTCTGCGGTTTCCTCACGCCTCTGTATCTGCGTCTCGTCCATGACCAGTCGTGGAAATATGTGCCCGTTATGCATTCTATTATCATTATTGATTTAGACATGTTGTGTTAAAGAAATGTGTAACTGTTTGCCGAAAATCATAAATCAACATAAGGTCATCTTTTCCAGAAACTTTGAGCAAAGCAGAGGAAATATAATCTGAACCGTGAGGCTTTGTTGCCCAAAATATGGAAAACATATTGTGCCTAAACTCACATTAGCCCATTTAGTGTAACGCACAGTAATAAAATACTACTGGTGCTAAGAGAAATAATCTGCTGCTGTTGGCTTAATATAGTGCCCCCATTGTGGGCTATGAAGTTATTCACTTTTAGAACTTCCAGGAAATTATTTCAAATGAGTCATTAGGGACAATGCATTCATCTGTTAGATGATGTTTAAAAGTGTTGCGGGTGAAAATTGGCAAGCAGAAGAGCATCATTAAACTGTAATGGCATATTCTCTTGTGTAAACTGTAATCAGGGCAGCCTACGAGTACATTTTATTACACCACAGACATCCTAGATTTAACAAGGCCGTAAACATCAATATTTGGGCTGTCTTGTACATTTTGTAGCGATCTCCGATTCTCATGAGTAATCTTACAATGAGTGTGATGACACACTATAAAGGCTTGGATTGCTCACGAGTTTAGCTCAATAACAATAGCATTTTATAGAGCGCCTTTCACCCGAGGGTCACAAAGCGCTGCAAGTTTTCATCATTGTCATTGTCAGTACCCGCTTAATCCTTTGTGGTGAGTCGGAGCTTATCCCGGCAGACACAGGGCGCAAGGCAGGGCTATACCCAGGATGGGACGCCAATCCATCACAGGGCAGCGGGGGCAATTTAGTCCGCAGGCCAATTAACCTATACAGCAGCATGTCTTTCAATTGTGGGAGGAAACCGGAGTACCCAGCGAAAACCCACCGCCAACATGGGGAAAACCAGCAAACTCCGCACAGAAAGGCACCCGAGCCGGGATTAGTTAGTTCAAGCTACCGTCCACCAGGTGGCCATATATACCTGAATGTACAGTGATGCGCCGCATAACGTCCGTTCGGGCAACGTACGACCACATATACGTCCGTGGTCCCATAGGGTTATAATAGATTTCAGAAACCCGATCGGAGGACAGGCCGTAGCGAACGCAACAGCTTCCCGCACGCAACACGTGTATCTCGTGTCTCTTGTATACAACGCGATCGTGCTGCCAGGCGTATAATGGTAAAGGACATATATTACCTCAAGAAGAGCCTCAGCTAGGTCCTTCAGGCATTGCAGGAGACGATATTATCATTGCTGGTGACAGTTCATCTGTGGAGTTTATTCGACCTAAAACTCTTCCAGTGGAACACTATGAGGAAGTTGAGAACAGTGATGTGGATGATGCTGATCCTCTTTGTTAAATTGTGTGTCATATAGGCTAAGAACGCGTTTACATAAAAGTTTAAAAAGTGATTTTAAAAAAGTTTAAAATTAAATATCCATCCATTTTCTAAACCACTTGTCCTGGTGTGTAAAACAAAGTTTACAAAGTAGCCTATGGTTAGTTTAGAGAAATAAAATAAGAAAAATATGTATTGTACAGACAGCTGTACAGTGTATTATAGTGTATATACAGTAATTTAGTGTAAGTTCAGAATCTTATTATTTTTATTATCTTGTACAATAGAGAGCTGTACCAGCAATAGCCTCCAGACTCACCCAACACTACGTTGGCCGTGCAAGCTCCAATTATGGTAAGTACAGATTACATATTAGCCTATGTATACAGTAGTGTATATTTACAATATATTATTATATTATGTATACAGTATTGTACAGTATTAACCTA
>JAZEWU010000001.1:32268529-32357639 GCA_036362915.1 Geotria australis
GGAGGTACAGGTTGTTTACGTGTGTGTGGGTTTCAAGCAGCCAGTGATCAGGCGGCAGGTGTTGTTCAATGCCGGGTCAAGTTTCTTGGCATGGGTTGACGCTGATCATTGTGGATTGGTGATGGGTGGGCAAACACAACCAGTTCAGAGGTCACTCCCCACAGATATTTCCGACAAGCGGGAATCAAATTCAGCCCACTGGGCTCACAGTGCAGTGCGCTAACTACTGCACCACCACTCCACCCCCTTCTACTGTTTAGTAATGGGGATAAAAGTGATGAATAGCCGTACACCGCACGAAACATTTACTTAGACAGTTTTAGTACGGTACAGTCGCACTCTTTAGGGAAGTCAGGGGAGGATATTTTGGCCGTGCTAATCAAGTGTATAACAAAAAAACCAGGTGATTAATTCAACTGAATCCATATGCTTTCCTGTACCTTATTGGTTATGGTTGGTAACGTGAGAGCTTTTTGTAAATTGTCAAAAGCTTCTTGTAATAGCTCATCCTGCCTGAACTTCTGTCCACTTAAAGTTGAAAAACACGAGTGTGATCGCATGTCTTGATGTATACTCCATGAAATTCCTCGGGGAGGTTTGTCACGGCATAATAGCTTTGTTGTTCGTGTAGGGGGCATTTTTTTGCATGTGAGAATGTGTTCTCCTTCCGTCTCTAAAGTCATGTGCATGCATCTGGTGTACTTTGAGAAGTACTTTGTGGCAGGCCTGGCTAAGCAACAAGAGGTGGAACTAACCCGGCGTCCTTGCGTCATCAGCCCGTACTCCGAGGTCCAATTACCGCAATTATTGCAGCTTAAGGAAGGAGCAGTTTAAAATATTTGTGCGAATTAGCTGATGAAAATTATTGCCACATACCCAGGGTTGAGGGATGTGAACCGCCTGTGGATTTCAAGGAGGGATTGAGGAGCGCAAGAACATTGTCCTGCGCAGAGAGAGAGGGTGTTTGTCTAGCAAATGCAATTATGGGCCCTTAGACCATACAGTCACAAAATAAAATGGATTAGTCACGCTGGCAGTTGTTTATGTTTCATTATTGCCGAGCTGTTTGTTCAGAGCTCTAATTGAGGTTGTACAGGAATGGTGTAACGAGCTGCGAATGAGTGCAGTGTGCCTCATTTGAAACTCGCACTGCATTCAAAGGAGCAGAAACACAAACCCTGCATACATTTGTAGGGGTTTTACTACTTTGGTTGTCTGTTTGGAAAAAAAACCCCAATTGGGATTGGGGGAAGAACAAATAAAGATCTTGTTTCTTGCATACAGCTCCAAATCCTTTGCAGTGCAGTCAAATTGTCGCTGACAATTGAACGTACAGTATTAAAAAATGCCCATTATATGGTTCGCATATCGTGCGGCATTTTGAGCAGTCGTTTGACTTGGCCGTAATGTGTCTAAACCTGACTTCTGAACTTTAAATCCCACGTGAATTCGTGACTCAATGCGGCTCTCTTTCAACTATCACAGTTTGTCCAGCAGACGTGTTGCCTTTCTCTTCAAGTGCGGGCGAATACTTCGTTAGAGTTTGTGTGCGGCCGTGAATTTTTGAAAGCAAACAACGGTTAATGCGCTGGGTTAAACCGATACAAAGGAGCAGTTGTACGCTGCAAGGCCCTCTCTTGCAGCCCCGGCCTGTTTGTGATGTTGCTGGTTGCTCGCGTTTAATCAAACGCACAGGGGCCTATGGAGATTGCCGTTGAAGGCACAAGACTCACCAAGGAGTCTTATTTCATACGTGTCCTTGCCTCTGGCAGAACCACAAGTCTATGAAAGCCGAGATGATGCCGGGAAAGAGTCTGCTTTGGCTTTACGAGCGGAGTGTGAGCAGCACATTCCACCACTGCTACGTGCGACAATTGCCTGACCCAGTGCTCAGCCCTCAGTGCCAGTAGATTTTTTTTTGTACGCCATGCCGTGGAAGAACAAAACACCATGATAATGCGTCCATTGTAAAGGGCACATAACTGGGCACATAATTCACAGGGCCTGCCTGTCTGTTCTCTTGGCGCCTTCTCTGGCGAAGCAGTAATGAGAGGGAAGTTTGTGAACATGTGGCATTAGTTAAGCCAGTGGCGGCCTCCTGCACCCTCTGGGATCTCGCTGGCCAGACGAGAGGCATGCATGCATCAGCTGTTGCAATTGCTTACATTGAGACAGTTTGTTGGGTTAACCTGGATGGTATCAGACTGTGAAGTGGAGCTTGTGCATTGTGTGATTTCAAAGTAAATAGCCTCGAGTGGAGAGGCGTATGACAGGCATTGATTTGAAGACAATTTGGGAGCGTGGACGAAATTGCATCATTAGCTTGAGAGCTTGCACTTTTATCTTTACCGAAGTGTTAAGGGTGGAAGGATGAGATTTTTTAAAACAACATTTTGTGTTTGTGTATACACACCAATGAGCAAAAATGTTAAATTAAACAGCAAAATGTATACGTTTGGTCTCGTTGCACCTAACGTACGAAATACCGTTGACTTATTGCATTATCTTACATATTTTGTTACGTGATTAACTTTACAAGCGACAAACGATTACAGCACTCATATTGGCCACATGGTGGTGCTGTTCCTGTGGATTTAGCAACCTTGCCATCACAGGACAATACTGAGTCACCCAGAACGTGTCCAGTGTCATCAGATCTCGGAAGCTCTCAGCGAGCTTTTGCCTGGATAGCGCCTGGATGGGCGACCATCACGCACAATGTTGTGATGTAGGCTGCGGGGCTACACTGGACAGGAGAGCAAAATCCATTGTAGATTCGTACAAATCAACACTTTTCAGGACTCTGTTCCGCACCTTCAGCCTGCACTAGGAGGCATAGGTTTCAAACATCCATCCATCAATTTTCAGAAACCGCTTAATCCTGTACAGGGTCGCGGTGATCCGGAGTCTATCCCGGCAGACACAGGGTGCAAGGCAGGGGTATACCGAGGATGGGAGGCCAGTCCATCGCAGGGCACCTGGGGCAATTTACTCAATAGGCCAATTAACCTTGCAGCATATATTTGGACGGTGGGAGGAAACCGGAGTGCCCGGCGAAAACCCACGCGGACACGGGGAGAACATGCAAACTCCACACAGAAAGGCACCCGAGCCAAGATTCTTGCTGTGAGGCGGCAGCGATACCCACTGCGCCACCGTGCCGCCCCGGTTTCAAACCACACAGCTATTGCGCATATGCAAAAGCATCCTTCAGCAATTCCTGACAGAGTGCATTGCAAACCGCTCCACAGTTGTCGATCACTGCATCACTGCGGCTGTCAGTCGGTTACATGTAATTCATTCATTGTCAGACCTCGCGTAATCCTGTACAGGTTTGCGGTGAGCCAGAGCCTATCCCGGAAGACACAGGGCGCAAGGCAGGGCTATACCCAGGATGGCACGTCAGTCCATCATAGGGCACCGGGTTGAAATTTAGTCATCAAGCCAATTAACCTATGCAGCAACATGTCTTTGGACTTTGGGAGGAAACCGGAGTGCCCGGCGAAAACCCACGCGGATATGGGGGTAGTCGGTCACAGTTGCTCAAATTGATTTTGCTGATGATCTAAGACAAGAGGACCGCAATGTATTTCTTTAGGAACTGCCGGTCTGTTTCTGGTTTTTACCTAATGCACACGGGCTGCGTGCCTTGTTTGAAACGTGCGGTTTCCAGGCGGCACTATTATTCTGTTATGACTTACGAGTTTTTCTTCCATCGCTCACAGATGTGACTGACCGGCACGGTGAAGTATGGTTAAATATTCCCCCCACAAGCCGCACAGGATGAGGAGGCCCTCATACAGCAGTGTATTGAGAAAAAGGGGCTGTACGTGTACGACCCTGAATTGTCGCTTTGAAACAAGTACAGTATTGTATTGTGAACGCTATCTTGTGCACAGCTTGCTTGTGCCAAAAACACCAAGACGGCAGAACAGTGCTTGATTCTGTTCTGCAGCTCTTGTTCGCTCCCAGCACGGCAGGAAGCAAATACAATCAGTATAGTGTACGCATTGTGCATGGGTGCGTGTAATATTTGCGTTAAAGTTGGCTGAATTATTAACTATAAACACAAGGAGAGGCTGGGAGGCACGTTTATGTGCCTATTCACCTCATGAGACCGGTGGAACTTTGAAGGCTTTTAAGACAGGTGGTATGGGGACTTTTCCCACCCACTCTCTCTGTTAGGTTTTTTTTTAAGATATTAAATCGCACATTTTTTCAAGCAATCCTGACTCTACTGATGAGACACTGCATGTCGAAAATGGTCCACAGTTGATTGTACTTAATCATTACTGCTGAGATTATTCACTCCCGGGAAGGCCGTGGGACTGACTGGTTGTGTAAATATTGCTTTTGTATGTGGCAAGTCAGGGGCGTGCACGGTGGCACGGTGAGTAGCACTGCTGCCTCACAGCAAGAAGGGCCCCGGTTCGAATCCCGGCTCGGGTGCCTTTCTCTGTGGAGTTTGCATGTTCTCCCCGTGTTCGCGTGGGTTTTCGCCGGGCACTCCGGTTTCCTTCCACAGTCCAAAACATGGTGCTGCGTAGGTTAAATTGGCCTGGGGACTAAATTACCCCCGGTGCCCCGTGATGGACTGGCGTCCCATCCTGAGTGTAGCCTTGGGTTTATGGGCTCAGTTTGGTCTCCAATGACTGCACACTATAGCGAAAACACATAAAAATGGGCTTTTCACTTAATTTGGATAAATTCCAACTATTGGTTTGAGTGCCATGTGGCGAGGGGAAGTGTGCTCTCGATTATGTTCTGTGACATCTACTTCCGCGGTCGATTCTGTAACACACGAGGCGCATGCATTGCAATGCGAACGGATAATTTGTCTCATGACGTGGTGTTGAAAGAAGCATTGGACTAAGCTTTGAAGGTGAAAAGACAGAAAGTTATTAATATACAGAGATTTTAAACATACATTTTGACGTTCTTGAATGCGGTTGCGTTAAAGTGCAGTGGGAGAACTGATCTTACGAGCTGCTCTTTCGGCATAGCCGTGTCGAGCATTCCTCTTGCCTTCTGCGAAATCTTGATTACCTTCATCGATACATTAAAGTGCGGTCTAAAGTTGAAGTTGTGAATATTCATCACAAACTCCATTAAGCTGTCTGTAGTTAGGTTAAATTGTCTCAGTTTAGTTAGAGTCACGATCTCAACAGAGTCTACATTCTGGGCATCCATATAGCAAACTATATCTAATACAGAACACAGTACATTATTTATTAGCTGTGCCATGTTTTTAGTAAATGAGGCTATGCAAGTGATTACCTGAAGAAAATGTGAACAGTGCTATTATAGAATTTAATCCATGCGTTACGTTGAGCTTTCCACTTTCGTGAAATATACGGCATATAGCAGACGTACATGTGTTATTGGGTATACTCTTAATGTCTGCGTTAATGCTATCCTGGTCTGGGGGCTACACAAGAAAACAGGAAAGTATTATATATATTATATCATTTAAAATACCAGAAAAAAATCACAAATTGGAAAGAAATCCCACCGGTCATCATTTGCAACAATGTATCGCCAGAAATTGCTGCCAATATAAACTGAAATTCTTAAAAACAAAAAACGCTCTTTGCTATTACCCGTGTCGTGCTAAAGCCTGAAGAGGAAACGCTGGGTGGAAAGTCATCTGAGAAGGGCAGCACTCACGGCGACACTCAGCTTCCCGCAAAATCGCCGGAGAGGCCGCTTTCCGCCGTGTCGTCACCGTCGCCGCCAACCTCACCGCTGCCGCCGAGAAGCCCGGGTAGCATGACGGTGGCTGTGCATCGCCGAGGCAGCGACAGCCGACTGGGAGAAGCGCCATCCCCGCGATGTGGCAGCGAGCGATCGGGCAGCCCTACAAGCTTAAAGGTCGCGGGGTCACGGAGTGAAGGCAGCCGATCGGAACGGAGCAACCCCAGCCCGGTTGCTGAAGGACACCTGCCAGAGGAGTCAACTCGCTTGGCGCATGAGCAGAAATGGGTATTTTTAAAAACGCGCCTTTCAGTTTTAATTTGACCGCGTTTGTACAAAGTGCATATGCGCGTGTTCTTGATTGAGGACATTTTATTAAACGTTTCGAAGCGGAGTTGCCGTGCTTTTTCGAAAGTACGACGCTTGGCCACCCGACCTGTAAATGCAGGTGTTCATCACCACTACTGTAATGTAATTAAATTGCACAGCGATTGGACGGCCTGCGAGAAGGAACGAAAACAATTGTAAAATGTGCCAATTAGTACCAAGCACTCCCACTGGAGCTCACTTACACTCCTTCCCAAAGGTCACAGATCGTGCACCTCAGTGTTGGGTAACAGCCATTAATAGATGTCAGTAAGACTTTCTTGAATTAATTGATTCCATTATTATTCCACTTAAACACAATGTACGCAATGCTCGGAGTAAACTGTTACATTTGAGTAGTTTAGGCCATTTATAGAAAACTGGAATTTTAACGAAGGTATCCATAAATGCTGCACGTGTGATGCTTAATTTTCCGTACGTTTTTAAAGGACGTGGCACGCATTCATGAATTAGAAAATGAAATTACTGGCCTGATGGAGAGCAAACAAAGCGACGTTAACGCTTTAAAAGAAAAACTGAAATGCTCAAAAGCAAGCTGGGAAAAGGTAAGTCTAGCATACTTTCCTAATCGCTATATTTTTTAAAAATGGAAAGTTTACATTTTGTCTGTTTTTGAAGCACATTAATATAGCAATGCAACTATCACTGGACCATGTGGTAGTGATTTCAAGTGTTCATGAAGTTTAAAAAATACCAGAAATTACTGCATTTTTGTTTTAGCAGACTCAAATACATGTCTGCAATATAAAAATAGAACACCATTTCAATTGCATTAATTTTATGAAGCAAAAAAGAAAAATGCCGTGCATGATTAGACACCCTGCCAACAATTTAATGACCTGTTTTTGGCCCCTGCCCATTAAGATGTACTGCTGCGCCTCGGCAAAGTGGCCGTGGCTTGTGTTGGAAGCCTTAATTGTGCTGATGTGAGGTGTCTGCTTGCCAGGAGAGGCTCAGTCTCCAAGAGAAAGTGAACCAGATGGTGCAGCTTCAGAAACTCGCTCGGAGGGATTTTCGACAGACGGCAATACAAAACCAGGTACAGGCAGCAAAATCACACACAGCCGTACGTCTCTCACGCACATTCACTTCACATTGTGCATAAACAGGAGTTGAACCTATTGCCTTCCATCACACGTCTGATAATGGAAACACAGCGATGACAAGCCAGTGCTTTTCAACTGAGTGAAGCACGTACTGTATTGGCCAAATGCGCTCGGTGTTCGAGCAAATCGGTGCCAGTTTGCGTTTGGTGCCAGGGGCGGTGGCGAGACTCGTCAACGCGCTGCACTGTGAACCCGGTGATTTCAGTTTGATTCAATGCCACGGCTAACATCAGTGGCGAGTGATATCTCAACCGGTCCCGGGCCCTCCCCACCCGTACTGACAGAGCGTCGCTAAGTGCGGTTGAACAACCCTCGTGACCGAGACAGCACGAGTAGGCCTTAATGCAGCAGCGGATTGACAAATGAGGTACGTTTTTGCGATAATTTGACAGGGGCGCCGCTTTCGCCGATTGACGGTGCGCATTTATAAATATGGAACGATGACATTTCCTTCGTACGTACGCGTTTTGGCATTTGCCGACGCAGATAGCTGCGATGCCGAGTGTGGTAATGAAATACCTTGAGACTCTGTCTTTCTCGGAGGGGCTTTGGAGCTGCTGTTGGCACTGGCCCCTACAACTAAGCCTTTTAATCTTTTCCAAACATTGGTGTTCATTTCAATATATTTTTTTCGTCATTGCTGTCATATGTATGAGGAAAAATCAATCATGCAAAGTTTGGAGCCCAACTGTATGAATGCCGTTCCTTGGCTTGCCGCGAGCTTCGCCGATGGCGAGAATTCAGCTGAACAATTTTCTGGTTGATCAATAAGGTGTTTTATGAGAAGCCAAAGTTGGTTGCAAAAGTACACTGTACCCGAACGTTCCCTTCGCACGAATTAATCACCCTCTTTGCCCCCTTTTTTTCTCTCTTGCTCCGAAATTTGCTTCAGATGTTTAAATACCGTTTGTACTATGTGAGGTATTTCCTTTGTTGCCCAGATGCTGAACTCTGCCATTTTTATATGACCTTGGTCCCCCACCACGTGTCACGGGCAGCTGAACAGTGCCGCTTATTGATCATAAAAAGAAGGTAACGGGGAAAAAGCACAGGCGGTCCTGCGATGGCTTGCTCATGCCACTACTGGCAGGAGGGCCTCCGCTTGAGTGAATGCTGGAGGGTTGTTTGCTCGACTCTTCCAAGTTGACCAGATGTGTCGGAAGATGTGGGCATACCCACGTATTACCCCACCGCACGGAACCTGCCGATCGACTTTTTATTCTTTGGGATGGCTGATGTAGGTGTTGAGCAACAGCTACATCAGTGCGGTTCAGGTGGCTGAGCCAGGAGGAGCGGCGTGTATCACTGTCGTCCCTCCGTCGTAGTTGTTAATCAGGAGTTCAATCGTCACGTGTCCCGTGGCCTGTTTTGGGTGACCACAGTCGCGTGCTGCTAGAAATGTTTCAATTTTCAATTTGTGCATAAAATCCCCGCATCTGCCATGGTTCGGTGGCCGTTGAGAGATGCTGCGCATAAGTTTTCCTGAAGATCAAAGCCCGGGATCTTTTTTGCCGATTGGCTAACCACGGCGTAACCCATCTACACTTCTGGGTGGACACAGGTGGAGAATTTAGAAACTTGTCCCATCGTTGCAGCTGCTGGTCCCCGTCTATTTAACTGATGACCTGTGGATTACAAGTCCAGTGTGCTACCCATTGCTCCGTGGCGGATTCATTTGCTCATTGATACCTGTACTCGGATGTACAATACTGCAAAGTATCTCGTGGCTGCACTAAACCAGCGTATGAAGAGTAAAGACTGTTTAAATATGTTCGTCTTGACTGTCGAAAAATAGTCTGTTTAAGTTTATGTTGAGGAACGTGTTTTAAAATGGCTTCGCACAAAATATTGAAATAATGCCATTATGTTTGCTTTTTAGGTGGGACGTGCAATGTTTGAATTAACACAGATATCACGTAGTATATTTTTTAGTAACTAATTTAATACTTGGTGGATGAGCACATTTTAATTTTAGTCATTATGTTTCATTACCATTCTGGCAATGGAAAAGTTGCCGACTGAAGCACATGCATCTCTGCTAGTCTGGACAGGCCGAGGTTGCTCAAACTAAAAATCGCACTCGCAGTGGTTGCCAACATTCTTTAAGTGTTGAATATTGCACTATTTCTTGGGTCTGCTAATTTCTTTGCACCAAAAAGCTATTGAGTTGTCCTTTGGCAGTGAGGCCATGTAAATGCTTTTGGCAGTGGGATGCATGCTGGGGCCAGCTTTGCAGGTGGCCACCAGTGTAAAAAGTGTATATTTTTACATCCATACAATATTGTGTTTTTGTACACCACGCGCCACCTACCATTTTCAGAGGGGGAAGAAAAAACCTGATGGTTAATGTTTTTTTTTTACTTTACTATTAAGTTATAACCGGCACTTTAATTCTATTTCGCAGGTGCCATTGGCTGCATCTGCAGACGATACCGCTGAACAGAATTCTGCGGCATTAAAGGTGAGAACTACATTTCTGTATACCTAGCAAATACGACTTGCTGGTTCACACATTTCACTAAGCTAGTATGGAAATCCCTGTACAGTAACAGGGTACCTGAACAGGTGCTCACTCATGCCTAGTTTTTACGAACAACCAACCGTAGTCGACTCAAGACTAGAACTGGAGCCAAGGAACACATCAGTTTGAAAACAAAAGTGATTTTTCCATGTTCTTGGTGTCTTGAGCGTTCAGGCAAATTGTATGGGTGTTTCCCATAGACACTCGTGAGTAATAGCTCAACAAGTCTGCATTGCTGACAAATGCAAATGTTTTACGCTAATTTAATAGTAAAATGAAATGTTCCTGTTGCTCTTTCACATTTTTGATTGTGCTCATAACATGTTTGTTTTATTTCCCCTCGGCCTGAAGTATGATGTGGGGGATTCGGGCCAGCCCGTGAAACCGGCTCCAGTCTAACATGGCGGCCAACTGGGATCGGAACAAAAATATGTCGATGCGGTGCCGTGGGAGGCACCGAAAGCACGTACTCGAGTCTCTCTGGCTCGCGGAAACGCAGAATAACAGCACTTTCCCCAACAGTTTATCTGGGCTAATAACGGGAAACGTTGTGTAAGTTCTGGACAGTTAATCCTTTACTTGAATTCACTCTCCCCCTTATAGACAGTGGCACGTTCCTGGAACGCAGAGACACGCATGGAGGGTGATGCCCTCATGAGAGAAAATAGCTTCTCTGCAGGAAGTGAATCCAAGAAATTGTCTTCTCCCCTGACTGATGGAACAACTGCGTCCTTAACCCAAGACTGTCCTTCCTGTAAGTGGATAGACGTTACGCTCGGTGTAAAGAATAATGTTCCAAGCTTACATTTGTCTTCATTGTACATGTGTCAGCAACACACGCGAGAGTCTTTCATTTTTCACGAACCGCGCCCAGCAGGCCAGCGGCAAAATGGACACATGCGCGGCGAGACCGAGGCACTTGTGTTTCAAGAATTCCTTAAGGTCTACAGCTGCACCATGCATCTCAGGGGCAATGTGGTGGAGCTGCTCGTCAACGGGGGTCAGTGAACAACGCCAAAGCCAACATGCGAATGTACTGATGTAGGTTTTCACGGCTTGATTCATGATGGTTCCTTTTGAGAGCTGTTCTTTCAGGATAGGCGTGTCGAGCGATCTCCCTCTGTCTCTCGCGACGTTTCGCCTCCCAAGTTGGAAGCATCATCAGGCGAAGTGTCGCGGGGGAGAGAGGGAGATCGCTCGACACGGCTATCCTGAAAGAACAGCTCTGAAAAGCAAGCATCAATTGCAGTTTTGATTTTTAAACTGTGTGACTTGTATGTTAAACTGTCATGTGTTTGTTTAGGAATGGCCTCGGCAGCATCTGGTCTTCAGGGGGTGCAGCAATTGACAGCTGGTGCTACTGGAGATATGTACCTTCAAGCCCAGTCCATGAGCACCTCCATCCACACCGTTCTCAACGAGACCACCGCCGGTAATGCTCTCTCATCGTTAACCTGCAGATCAGCAATTAGTACAGAACAAATCCATACATCCATTGTCATAAACCGCTTAATCCTGTACAGGGTCGCGGTTAGTCGGAGCCTATCCCGGCAGACACAGGGCGCAAGGCAGGGCTATATCTATGATGGGACGCCAGTCCTTCACAGGGTACCGGGGGCAATTTAGTAGAATACGACTAACCACTGCGTAAGTTGTCACAGTTGCGAGTCGCTCTCGACCGATGCGCCTCCGGGTTGTGCTGCGTGGTTTGCGGCGCAATGTCTCGCGTATCGCTCCAAGTGCTGGGAGCTTCTTCGTGAATTTAGTTTTTGAAAGAGCCCCCCAGGGCGTAGAGCGAAACGTCGTCCATTTATCCAAATGGCACGCGGTACAACTTGTAAACAGTTTAGAGGGCTCTTTAGTCGAGTTTTTACCCTGTCGCCTTCTTGCCATTTCAGTTATCAGCCTGCTGAGTGAAGCCAGAACTTCAAAGGAATTGCTTCCCCAACACAGAGACAAGATGCTTGTAGATGACCCCCATGACCTTACACCTGGGTGTGAAGACGCACGCTTTCATCATGACAGTGATGTCCCAGCTGAAGGGTCTTTGCAGGGTTCTGCGAGCATGGTAGAAGATGGCCTGAAGATAACAGGCTCTCTGGAGATGCTATCCAGCTCAGGCTCCATGCAGCAGGTTCTCAGCTCTACCCCGGTGTATGGCGAGAGCCCAAACGGCAACTCCGTCGAGCAAATGCCAGTCTCAAATGTAAAGGTGGTTTGCCCTGCACTCGGAATGGAGGAGCCTCAAGCATCCGCGGGATTTTTGACGGAGCGGGTGCATTCACTGTGAGTCGCGTGCCAAGTCTGTGGGATGTGATTGCGTGTGAGTTCATCATCATCATTATCCCCCAAGCCCGTCACCACTTCTCACGATTCTGTGATGTAATAATTCACCGAGGACCTACACGTGAGCTGGCATCACCACTCCTACTCCGTTGAAGTCCTCTCGAACACATTCCGTTCCGTGGCTGCCACTGGGTTATTAAACATGACCGTTGGCCGTAATCCGTTGTTGCCCAAGACCATCATCCTTTCGTAGCCCATAATAGTTTGAATGATTCAATTTATCTGCATTATACATGTTCACTATTCTATTTGTTCCTGTTCCTCTATCTCAGTGCAATTCCAAGCGTGCATTTTCCCAAGCTACTTTGCACACTTCTTAGCTTTAAATTCATTTTCCTAGTCAGTTTTTATTTAAGCTGGAAGGAACCGTTGGGCAATGTAGCTCTTTTTAACAGTTGTCCAGCGGGGAAGGGGTAAGAAAGTTGCAATATCTCAGGGAAACGGGGGCAATTTAGTCAGGACCATTATCCTCGGCAGCAGCATATCTTTGGACTGACCGTGTTTCTGAGCCGTGTTTCTGAGCCGCTTGTCACAGCAGGTGGTATGATCTGATTGAGGTGCGCTGCATGAATCGCGTGCGGGGAACAGAGGCCTCTGGTCTCTGAGTTTGACTGTGAACGTTTGAGGCCAAATCAATTTGCCTTTTTTTCCGTATCGCAGGGAACAAGAACTCCAGGGCAAACAGCTGGAATTTGACGAGGAGAGGGAGAGGAATATGAAACTTGTCGCAGAACTCCGGAAGCAGATACGTGCCCTGCAAAGGGTAAGTTGCATGTCAGAAAGACTTAGCCGCAAAAAAACAATCTGTGCAGCTGTTTTCTATATAAACTAAAATGAAATTATATAAATAGTCGAGTAGCTGGGTTTAATGCGGTAAATTGTGGCTGCCAAGGTCGTCTTAATTGTTTAATGTTGACCTGAAATATATCTGCTGCAATCATAATTCCTTTAACTGGGTACGGTAAAACCTATGCCACAGTATTATCAGATGTATTTGAATCTGAATGGACGCGAGGTGTAGTAATGCTCCAGTGTCTTTTAATTCCACGGTAAGTGACTGTTTTGTCATCCAATGTACTCTTTCCTCTTTGTCACTGCTTTAGTTATTATTTTCAGCATCTACTTGATAACACTTTCAATCAAATTTAGTTGTCTTATTGTTTCCGTTAAAATCGCAGTTTGTTTACTTTTTTATACTCTTAATTATTCGGGAATATAAAATGTGTTTTCACCAATGTGGCCTGCTGCGCTTTGTTTGAGATTTGCGATGGGTTACGTATCAGTTATGCGGCCTTTTCCTGTGCTACATGCCGAGTCAAACTCATGTTTTCTTCCCAGGCCACCCTTTTTTTTAACCCACGTTTTCTGCAAGTTAGGGCTCCAACCCGAATTCTCTGGGCCGATTTCCCTTCACGGGCTGGCCTGAATTCTCTCCATCAGAATTCTGCCAAGCGGATAATATATCCCCGAATGTTTTGCGATCGAAAATGTTACAGGCAGCCAGGACATTTATTTTCACTTCAGATTAACATATAATTTTGTCAGCGTGCTGTCTTGACATTTTTTTATAATTGCCCTATCAGCGTTGGTCAATCCACCACTGGATGAATGCTTCCCCAAGCTGCCACCAATCTCTCATGATCCTTACCCACCTAGCATCTGCACACAAGCTGAAGTCATTGCTCCATCGCCTTGTGATTTTACACGCACGCATTTCTTGGAAAGTCTCACTCGGAACTATTTCTTGGAAGGCCCTACCCAACTGGTGTGATAACTCAAGTAACTCGAAAAATCGTGGAAACGTCACCGTTTTTATCCAACCGGAGTTATCCGTCTTGCGTTCTTGGAGACATCAGGTTAACTCGGGCCAGCTCGGGTTGACTTGAGTTGGAGGTCGAATGGAAACACGGTGCTTGCGTGACAATGTAGGAGGCAGGGTGCCGAAGAGCATCCAGTATATGTTGGCACTTTGCAGTATACATTGACAATGGTCATTGGCACTTGTCAGTGGGTATTGACAATCTACACGACTTTATACAAGACCTTCCTCTTGGGTTCTGATCTTAGACCAACCTATCACTTCTGTAGAATACATATATAAACACATCTATAGTGGTGTCTATGATGGTTGCTCTTCAAAGCTGTTCTTTTGGGATAGCCATGTCGAGCGCTCTCCCTTCAGCTATCCCAAAAGAACAGCTTTGAAGAGCAACCATCGTGAATCGAGCCGTGAAAACCTACATCAGTACAATGGTGTCTATGTGAAACTGTTTTTGCATTGTGTCTTGAGACACACCTGTACTCAGATGCTACTTACGTACAATATTGTATTGTTTTTCTATGGAAAGTGCATCCTGGTTGTATGTGTGCGCTTGACTGTGAGCAGAGCGCACTTTGGGACGATGCCGGCTCGCCTGCAGACGCGACCTCAGCCCAAGTCCTCGAGTCCACTGTCTTCTTCACCAGAACCGACATGGAGCACAACGTTCGGAAGCTGCGGCAAGGACTTCACAACGAGCAGGCCCAGAGAGGCCATTTCGAGGTAAATGCTTCGCTGGCATTTCCAATGGCAGTTTCCTTGGCGCTCAGAAGGGCAGTGGCGTGTGCGCTTGTGGGCCGTGAAAAAAAAACCACGTGCAAGTCCACTGCGTTCTTTTCTTGCTTGCACTGCTGACGACACTAGGATGCAACGAGTGCGATGGAGAAGATAGTGGCAGTGCAACGGACGAGGCTGGTGATGATGGTGGAACGCTACATTCAGCACGTCAACATGAGGAGAATCCGGGACAACGTCTCAAGGAATTACAGCAGCTCGCGCCCGGTGTGTGACCTGTTGCAAAGAATGGAAACTATGCAAAGCAAGGTACTGTACTTTGGCCATTCGCATGAAAGAACACGCGTGATATTTGTTGGAAGTGTTTTTTTGTAATTGGCTGCACGGTGGCGTAGCGGTGAGTAGCGCTGGCGCCTCACCGCAAGAAGGGCCCGGGTTCGAATCTGCGCTCGGGTGCCTTTCTATGTGGAGTTTGCATGTTCTCCCCGTGTCCGCGTGGGTTTTCGCCGGGCACTCCGGTTTAGTCCCACAGTCCAAATACATGCTGCTGCATAGGTGAATTGACCTGTGGATTAAATTGCCCCCGGTGCCCTGTGATGGACTGGCGTCCTATCCTGGGTATATCCCTGCCTTTCGCCTTGTGTCTGCCGGGATAGGCTCCGTCTCACCGCAACGCTGTAGAGGTATTAAGCGCTTTCAAAAACACGTATGAAAGAAGCTTTGTATTTGATTTTTTTTGCTGAGGATTTTTGTGTTGTGAAATATTTGTTGGACGTGCTACTTTTTAGCGACACAGGCGCTGGTCCAAGCAGATGGTGGAGCTGGGTGCGTTAAGAATGCAGCTGGTGGAGCAGCTCACTCGCACACTGCGTCATATCGAGGAGGAGAATGGAATGTTTCTTATTAAGCCGTACCTCTGCTGGATAAGCAGGTAAGAGGAGTTTGAATGATTCATCTGTTGTAAGATGCGTGTAGAGAAAAACGATGTTCCTTTACTGTTGTAGGTTTTCACGGCTTGATTCCATCATGGTTGCGCTTCAGAGCTGTTCTTTCAGGATAGCCGTGTCGAGTGCTCTCCCTCTGCATAGATGTGCCGGATTCGCCGGATTGTTAGAGGCTCGGGAAGGTGTGACGGGCCCAAAACGTACACCTGGTGTTGATATAGTTACACAAATCGGTTCATAACACACACCTAAAGGATTATTTACGGAGCACTTCCAACCAACTTTTGCTTTATTGTACAGGCCAAAAAAGTGCGTCATAATCCGCAGAATGCAGGACTTATTACTAGGCCACTAATTATCAGTGTGTTCAGCCTAATCTGTTGGTTTTGATCTGTTTTGTCGGCAGTGTCAAGTCCAGAGATTCTAAATGCAAAAAGGTGCCGCATCGGAATCTGGTGGAGAAACGATGGAATGCTTCCAATGCGTTAACAACTCCACCTCCCTCCCCGGTACACTGCAGTGCAGCCTCATTCCAGGTAATAACAAAAATACCATCCATCCATTTTCAGAAACCGCTTAATCCTGTACAGGGTCGCGGTGAGCCGGAGCCTATCCCGGCAGACATAGGGCGCAAGGCAGGGCTATAGCCATGATGGGACGCCAGTCCATCGCAGAGCACCTGGGGAAATTTTGTCAGTACGCCAATTAACCTGGCAGCATGTCTTTGGACGGTGGGAGGAAACCGGAGTGCTCGGCGAAAACCCACGCGGAGACGGGGAGAACATGCAAACTCCACACAGAAAGGCCCCCGAGCCGGCATTCGAACACAGGACCTTCTTGCTGTGAGGCGGCAGCGCTACCCACTTCGCCACCATGCCACCCCATAACAAAAATACCATGACCTCTTATTCCTTAAGTTTTACTGGGGTTTTTTGTTGTTGCTTACATTGAGATGTAAGTAACGTATGTGTATATATTTAATTTCAGTGATCTGACGATAATTATGTCATCATGATGGTTGCTCTTCAGAGCTGTTCTTTCGGGATAGCCGTGTCGAGCGATCTCCTTCTCTCCCTCGCGACGTTTTGCGAGGGAGAGATGGAGATCGCTCGACACGGCTATCCTGAAAGAACAGCTCTGAAGTGCAACCATGATGAATCGAGCCGTGAAAACCTACATCAGTACAATTATGTCAATGTGAAGCTGTGTTGTATGAAATGTGCAGAATAGGTAATTTCTGTAGCACATCTCCACACTTTAAGGGGTCTACACTTAATTTGGCTAAATGTCAGCGCTAAGA
This sequence comes from Geotria australis, assembly GCA_036362915.1. NCBI lineage: Eukaryota > Metazoa > Chordata > Hyperoartia > Petromyzontiformes > Geotriidae > Geotria > Geotria australis. The sequence goes on from JAZEWU010000001.1 coordinate 32,285,382, forward strand.
TTTGAGTATCGGTGTGACTATCAAGTGATGACCATTATGCTCGTGTACAGTGGGAAGGTGCTTCCCTCTCCTGCGTGCACCAGAGGTTTCTTGAAGGGACCTCGGAGGTAGAACTGTGATAGCCGCTTCCGTGGACCATTCTCTCATATGAATCGTTGCACTGCTGCTGTGCTAGAAATCTGAATGGATACGTAGTTTCGGGGTGTGATGCCCATAGTACAAACAATTTGGGTAAATGACCCGTGAAAATGTTGTTAAAATAATTGAGCATCATCGCGTCAATGATGTGTACCGACCCACACCCCCCATCCCGTGCCTAAGGAATTGGACATTTCCGCCGATGGGTCAGAGTTGCGAACAGCGATGGGCACCACCCCACAGAAGTGTTGAGCATGGATATGAGTAGCCTTATCAGTGCCAAATGGTAAGGAGCCATTATTTTTCATGTAATTGACGATTTATTGTTACAGAAACATTGCGGGAGAAGCCTGCGGGTCCAGGGCTCTTGGCCCTCACAGGGTTTGCGTTCTTCATCCCTGAAACCGGGCAATGCCTGCAAGACAGATAATGGGTCATCATGCCCCAGTGGCGTCTACACCTCCAGCACCATTGCCATTCCTCACCATCCCAAACGGAGCCTCCAGAAGCCCCCCTGCCATCAACACCACGCGAGGTTCGCAAAACCCGACGTTAAAACGCCTTCGTAGCTCTCCGGTGTGTCTTTGGTTGTTACCGCACGTTGCTCGTCACGATGTCCATCATCTTGCTCCGCTGGGTGGGAGCTTCTTCAGGAGCCGAAATAAATTCCTGAAAAAGCTCCCAGCATGTGGAGCGAATTGTCGGACATTGTCCCGGATAACAAGCCGTATAACCCCAGAATATATCGGAGAGCCATTCAGCACAAGTTGGGATTCTCCCAACTCCCTCGGCAGATTGCTTATGATGTGTCGTGATATCGTAACCATTCATGGAATCTATTCGCAGCCCGAGGCGTTCTCCTGATGGGGTAAAGCTACCAAGCGCATGCCAAGATGATGAAGGTCGATCTCATCGGATATTTATAAATTCTGGGCAAACGACCGCATGCCAAACAACACAGCTGCTCTTCGGCATGGGTAATTTACTCTGTGGACTGATCATGCACTTGATATTATTAATAATGTGTGTAATCTGTGTGAGAGCATTTGGCGAGCTGAGTTTAATTAAATCACGTTCGCTGTGTTTTGTAAATTAAAGTCTAAAAATACAGTGAATCGTGTAAACTGAAAAGTTCGTGCAATTTTAAACCAATTTAATTGCAGTCGGGGTATTGCTTACAAAAACATTGCACATTTTTAATGTTTGTTTTATTTTATTGCCTCCTACAGAGCAAAGCTCCCAGGATGTTTTGCCACCATTGCTCACCAACTCGGAGCCAAGTAAGGACACAACTCTGTGTGGATGGGTGGCTTGAGAGGGCCAACGCGGATATTCCTACGAGCCATCAGCTTTGAGTGTTTATTAATAACGTTGCGAATGACATGTTACAAGTTGTGGCGTTGAACATGGGGATGTTAACGTGCGTGACTGTGTGCATACACGGGTAAAACTTGGTCGTGTTGTGTAGCGTAATGTGCTCGCGTAGCCCACACCTTTTCCGACAAGCTCTCTTCCAACCTTGGCTGCACTCGCAGGACATTTTGACAGACAGCCTTGACAAGAGGTCCCTGGTGCAAGCCCCTAAGTGGAGGTTTAGTCCCAATTCCTTGGGTCTCTTGCAAAGTCCGGCTAAGTGAGCGAAACTTGCACGTAACACCTAGACTAGACGACCATGTCACCCCCGCATCTGCCAAGCATCGGTTATTTAACACAGCTCACTGTGGCAGCTGTAGCACAGTCATTTGGGGGCACTGCACGGAAATTCCTGGCGACCTGGATTTCATACCTATCCCTCCGTCATAGCAGTGGAGCTTGGTATCAATGTATGTATACAGGGTCTCTGCTAAGTTCATTCATTTATCCTTGATTATAATATTTAGCATAGCCTCTGTTAATATGATGAATGAGGAGACAAAGTGGTCAGGGGTTGTGCAGGCCACACTCCAGAACGCCATATGTGTTAATTAGCAAGTGATGCTGAGTACAGTGCCAGTATTTGCCTCCAAAACCTTTAATTCCCCTTCCACACCTGAGCGGTAAGTTCTGCAACCAAACCACTCTCTAAATCAAGCAAAACAAATTGCCTGCAACCGCTTTGTCCACATCGGAGTTGCACAAGAAGGGGCTGAAACAGCATATTCAATGCACAAATGTACAGCATGCGATGAACAACGTTGCTACGTATAGCTGAGCAGATCAGTTGTAAGCAACCGGTTGCTCAGTTGCTCGCAACGTATTGCAAAACGCCCACATTTAAGTAATTGATTTACATGCAACCAAGTTTCGGAGTTGATTGCTTGGTTATGGACCCGGTGGCATAAGACGAAACAGGCAATGTGTGTGTGCATTATATATGCTGGGATGCCAGGTTTTCATAAAAAGTTGTTTACAGTTTTCGTAGAACGTATATTTTTAACATTTGTATCTAAATTATAATCTTTATATCAGATACAAATTCTACATGTAAACATGGTTTAAAATAGAGCATACCGTTTAAAATGTCTACAGAAATATTAAGAAATGTACATCTTGTATATTTTGCACCTATCTCATCGTCACAATCAGCCATTACGCTGCTGTATTAATTCCTCCAAAAGCCATTACCATCTCTAACGGTCCTGTGATGTAACATCTCACTAAGCTCCTACACACAAGCTCGCTTGCATGTAAACTATACAATTCAAAATATGATTTAATCTGTCAGCGTTTTTATTTTTTCCCTATCAACCTAAAATATTTAAATGGTCATTAGATGTTTTTACCCGTGTAAATGTTGACTTTGGCCTCCTGCAGGAAACGAAATGTGAACTTGTGCCTTTAAAACTTGTAATCGCATAAATAATGTATACATGCAATGTGGTTGACATGCTGGTCAGCTGGGAGAGCGTATGATTAATTTTCAATGCATTTAAATACACATTGCAAGTGTAACATGGAGCTATAATGAAATCACAGTCATTTCTCCTGATTAAGCGTTCATTCCCATAGCTGTGTGGAATAATTTCTGAAACTAAAGCACACTTAGATGTGAAAACAACGGCTTGTTTAACACTAATGCTGACTAATGCAGATATAACATCGGCAGAATTGATACCGTGGGAATGATAATTTTGTTCCGATGTCCTGCACTTAAAGCTTCACAGTTGAATACCCGTAGAATGCAACTGTAGCCATGGTGTCTGTTCTGTGCAATTTGTGAATAAGCAGAAATTCCGTGCATTTTTATGCTGCGGTAATAATCGTACGCGGTATCATTCGTGCACGTTAATTGCGTTGATTTTTTTGTGTCAGTGTGGAAAATTGATACCCGTTTTTTTGCCAATTGGGTGAATTGTAATGTAATTGCCATGACATTAAGCGTAATCTAATAGCTTTGCATCAGCGTCTCAGATACGTGCAAAAATGTGACCTAATCATCATAATGGTTTCTTGTCACCGTGTCTGTGGGCATTGTTTCCTGGACTACATTAAATGTGCGGAAAACAGCATGTAAACGTTCATAAAGATTGATTTTTTTTGGCCAAAATTTATTTTTGCATGATTTTTCGTTCGTGTGGTATGTACCTTGCTTTGTATATGAGTCAGACATTATTTTGCATCTAATATGTTTTACAAAAACTCAGTACATGTCATTATCTTTTTGGTAGCAACACGAATAAATGTAGTTTGTTTAATCCCATGTTTAAAATTATTATTAAATATTCCATACCATAGGTGCTACTTCTATTACTATAATAATATATCACAATGTTTTTAAAGCTTTTTTTTTATGATGTATTTCATATATCACTGGCAGGAACTCAACTAAAATGTCTCAGGGGCCCGACACGTATTGTATTACGTTAATTAATTTTACAAATTGTATAGCTTTTCAAAATGGCTTGCTTTTTTTCTGATTTGGCTGCCATATGAGTATTAATTTTAAGACTGTAATGATGATGGTGCCAAAATACATACAAAACGCTTTTTGTTACTTTGGCTAGTGTGAGGACACTGTGGACGGATTGCATTGGAAACAATACTTGCATCGCCTTTCTTTTCCTTAGCTTCAATGCATGCATTTAGTGAGGACACATCTGCGTGACTTGTTTAGCAACGAGCAGTTGTTTGTTTCTGTTGTGAAATAATAATACGAGACACAATGTGGGTTTACTCTGGGACCTAAGACATTTGGAATCTGAAATAAATTGAATAGGGCCTTAGGCTCTCGCAAGTCATTCAATTTTTTTCTGGTATTTTGACCACAAGGCCGAATATGTTTTGCACGAAAGACTTCTGGGATAGTGGGTTGGTGGCTCAGTGGGGGGGCAGGAGGTTTGGGGTGGGGGGCACTTTGGGGGTGGAAGCGAAGCACAGGTCATGTTAGGTTGACCTCTTAATTTTGGATGTTTTCTAAATGATGTCATGCCACTGCGTCCGACCTTGTAAGGGTTGATTACAAACTTTTTTTTCAAGCGTTGCGCTTTAAAAATTCCATATGGTTTGGTTTAAGTTCTGTGTCTGACGTTAAATACTACGCACGTAGCTTCCTTCAGGAGAAGATGGCATGCACTAAAGACGTATTTTGTGGCTTTACTTGTGTCATTATGCACGACTGTAAATGAACACACAACAAAGTGTCTCAACCTAAATCATAACAGCCATTTCTTTTGTCTTTCAACAGCGCTCCTTACTTAAAATTGTTTTCACGCACACCCATGTCTGTGTTCTTCTCTTTGTTTGACCGACGGTTTTCAGCACGTTTGATTTTTAAGTATTTAAATGTTTGTCCTCTTGTTAAAAGTTTTCATCGCTTCTATTCGTGTGGGCACATGGATTCTGTAAGCCACCAGATGGCAGCAGTCTATAGCTACAAGTAGTAGCAACGTGCTTTGGAAAGGGCTGTTTGAAAAATCAATTCAAAATAAGTAATTGAGTTTTAAAGTTTGCAGATTATACATACTAGCGTTTGTTTTTACTTTAATCATTGCTAATAAAATATTTACGTACAGTCAAATAAATGTCATCGCTTGGAAGGGGATCCTGTTATGGGCTTCTGTGATAGTCTTTAAACTGCCATATTATCCATGTTAACAATCTGTGCTGCTCTTACACTACCCCTGAAATGGTTTTTCGAGTGGCTATGGGTCAGATGTAAGCTGTCTTAATGTATAATATGACTTTAACAGGCCCCTTCATATTGGCAGTCATTTACCCTTGATGGACATGCCTTGTACTTTTTTTGCCGTGCAACGAGTACGTCCAGAATAAGTGCATATTTTACCTTGGAGGCATAATCATCGCATTAAGTGTTTGGTTAAGATTTTTCCCTCGTTGCAGAGTTATGCAGCACACGAGAAACAAAATTAAAAACAAGCGGTGGAAAATTAGATTTCTCTGCTTCACTTCACATTCGGGTATTTATGTTGCTAATGCAGTTTCTTGCCCCTGTGTACAATTTTCAGCCCACCGCTGTAGCTGCGGAAACTAAGTGAGTTGGTCTGTTTGGAATTTCCCGCCCCTGGGGGTGGGTTCACGGATTGAATGCGGAATGTGATGTGATCTCTGCGAGGCTTTCTGCATGTGGCGTGGGGTCTAGACGATGCAGCAGAGGAAGAAAGGGGAGCGGGAGTTCCGCTCTTGGCATGCTATGGCTGTGCCACAATTAAGGCTGAACACAGCATTGATGTTGGCTATAAAATGTTGGGTTTTTTTGTACTATTTTTTACAAGTTTATTTTCTTCATGTAAGATTCGACGTTGAAGCTGCCTTTTTTTTACGAAGACATTCCTGCAGTGTCTGTACAATTGTGATGCAAGTTTCGTGTGTGAAATCACAGAACAAATTATTTTGGCGAGAGCAACCGTCTGATTAAAGTCATTATAGGCGCACACGGGAAAAAAAATGTACACGAATGCCACGTTATTTACTCGCAAGCAAACCGAGAGATTTATCGGAGTACATGGAAAGCCTCACATACCAGATTTGATCATTCGGCTGAAAAATCGGTATTATCATTGGACTTTAATGTTCGTGGTCCAGACCAGACCTAAGTGTGATTGGAATGGCAGGAATGAAAGATTGTAAGTGCCCAGTGTTAATTGGTTTTGGTACCCCCCAACCTCCCCCCCCCCCCCATTTTACCGACCTGCCATTTTTCTACAAAATTGGCCCACGATCTCATGGTATCTGGCAAGCTTTGCTGTGCACCAGTATGTGACTGCGCTTGACGTAACCCTTAAACGCCACTGCATTAATTATTACTTTTGATGTCATTCCCTTGAGCATTGGAAGATGGTGGGATCCGTGCATTAAAAAGGAACTCACCACACTCGTCAATAACACGGACTTAAAATAAAAATACGTAATATACAACGTTTCGGGCAATGGTCCTTCATAAAGGGCGACGGCCCAAAACGTTACCTATTGGGGCGGTGTGATTGACGAGTGAGGTTTTTAATGGTTGCTCTTCAGAGTCGCTCGTTCGGGATAGCCTTGTCGAGTGATTTCCCTCCGTCGTGACGTTTGGCCTCCTGCGTTGGAAGCATCATCAGGCTATCCCGAAAGAACAGCTCTTAAGAGCAACCGTCATCAATCGAGCTGTGAAAACCTAAATCAGTGGAGTGAGTTTTTTGTTGTTGGGCTTGTGAACTACCCAAACACAGCATCACCAATGAGCATAGATAAAAAGTGCATTTGATTTGCACCAGGTATATTTAGAACAATACTAATCATTGAACTGCGATGGACTGGCGTCCCATCGTCGGTGTGCCCCTGCCTTGCGCCCCGTGTCTGCCGGGATAGGCTCCGGCTCACCGCGACCCTGTACAGGATTAAGCGGTTTCTGAAAATGGATGTATGGATGGACTAATCATTGAAATAACTTTGTCAAAATACTCTGTTTTTGCCAAATTTTCAAAACTTTTATTCAGGAAGCAGTGAAACATGTTTTGAATGCAGCATTTAAACTATCTCCACAGTATTTCATCACTGAAAATGTGCTTGTTATGTCACGCTATAACGACCAGAGTCTGGGATGTTGTTTATAAATAACTACTGAAAACAAATAAATGCAAACCCACATGCATGTCCACCATTTGCAACAGATGTTAATAAAATAAACCAAGTAGACACAAAGCAGCGCAGCATTTTTGGGGGCAGACTGTGTGGTGTAGGGTAGAGCTAATTGGGAGGTTACAATATTTGGTGATACTGCGTTGGCAGCGGTGCATAGGTACAAATAACAAAAAACAAAGTCGACACATTCATCACTAACACTGGCTTAAAACGAAAAGTGTATAATATGTGATGTTTCGGAAGTGGCCCTCACAGTATAGAGGGGCCAGACAAGTAGAGTTAGTCATTGTATAGCACTACCTCTTTGACCAGTTAGGGTCACGCTACCTCCCTGACCTCTATGTGCTGTGAAGAAGGGCCTCTGTCCAAAATGTCATCCGTTTACACACTTTTTCCTTTAAAGGCCACGGTGTTCTTGACAAAAGTTTGAGGGTTTCATTTTGTATATTTTTTGCGAGCATAGTGTGTCATATTTGTCTGGCTTGGGTCTTTTAACTTTCTTTGGCCAATGAATACGTGTGTTTTCTACAAAAATACCTTTACGTAAATATTAACAGTTGGACAGGTTTTTATTTTATATTAAACCCCAACTTTCAGTCTCACCACTCGTTGTGTCTGCGTGTCACGCAGCGTCTGCATTGTTACCCAAAATGCCGTCGCGTTCCGTAACTTTTATTTCACTTGTTAAATAGGTTGCATTTTGTTCAATACTATTACACTTTATATAGCAGGTTCTGTTTAGCGCGCTTTCTGCTGGCTGCTGCTAACCGTGCACCTGGCAGCATTATATATAGAACGCTGGCTTTGTTTTGATACCTGTGGCGCCACCATATGAATTCATTTAAAACGGCAGCAATTTGCACTCGCCATCACAAGGCCTTTGCAGGGCAAGCACACCTGCACACGTTGGCTTGTATGAGCACAGTAGAGAGGTTAAATTAATAGCATGTGCAAACGTTAAACAGTTTCTTTTGGACGCAGGGGTCGGTAAGTGGTTAAGTCCTCATACTCCTGTACAGGTTACGTGGCAGGGTGTTTAAAATGTCTCGCCGCAAAAAATACAGTTAGAATGAGGTGTGTCTGTGTGTGTGTTTTTTTTTTATTTATGCTGCGTGTGGTCCAAGCTCATTGTAGGTGTGCCAGACACGTGAAGATAAATCTCTCGCGTAATAAGCGTAACATTATTTAATCCGCACGGACATTAAGGTACGATCATTCATGCCCAGTTGTGTTTGAGCTAAATATTCGCACTAAATCAAAGGTGTTTTTAAAACTGATTTAAAATGTGCGTTGTGCTTTAAAAGATGCGTGCTTTTTAGTGATTCATCAGTGGAAACGTGTTTTCGATGTAATATCCGCTGCTGTGCGACCACTCTTGGCTTTACATTACACTCGGGCATTGCGGTATGTGCACGTGCATTCCTAATAATCAGCAATTTGTTTCATGTGCCTCTAAAGAGAGGACCCATTATTTGCACGTGAAATATAATCATTACAAATGCACCTGCGCTCGCACTCACCAACTAGCGGAGAGCAATTTCTGCACCGGGCAACAGAATGGATCGTTTATAAATGCAGGTCAGGCATAGCACAGTGGAGAGTAACATTCGTTTCACTAATTAAATATTTGCTTGAAGGTTTAACGATGAAGGGATGCACGTTATTTTATTTGCACACGGCAAGCTTGCAAATTGATGGTTGCTCTTCAGAGCTGTTCTTTCGGGATGGTCGTGTCGAGCGATCTCCCTGGCTCGAGACCTCGCGACATTTCACGTCCCACGTTGGAAGCATTATCAGGCGTTAACGCCGCGAGGGAGAGAGGGAGGTCGCTCAGTGACAGCTCTGAAGAGCAACACTACCGCTCAATATGTGCCCTCCTGGCTCTGTCCAGGAGGGTAAATCTTGACCGGCAGGGCCTGGGATGACTTTTAGCGCTGGTTCTTGACTACAAGTTTTACGCAACCCTTTGATTAATGATCCCGTTTTCAATGTGGCAAACCTCTAAGGTCAACACAACCTAATACTAACCTTCCGTTGATAGTGGATCGTTTTTTCAGGATTTATCAAAACCTGGCAGAAGGACGAACAGACGGAGCTGATGCCTATATGCTTTTCACATTCGTTCAAAAAAGCCCATCATGGCGAATGTTCAATGCAGCAGGAACAGCTCATACTATATCTATAATGTACTGACAAAGTGGATTGTGGTTAATAGAATAATAAGCAAACCGACAAACTTGTGTTTTGCCACGAACAAAAATTCATTGCGCTTTCAGTCATCAATCTGTGGGCATTGTGGGCTATGTTTTAAAGCAGCATTTGTTTAACCTGGCAATTGCCATCTACGATGACAGCCGATATTATATTTTGTCCACATTAGCAGTACCGTAATGAATGGGCCCTAACGTGTTTGTGGAAAGCCCTTGTACAAGGTAATGTACCTCCCTTTTGCTGCTAAACCGAGTTACCCCTGGGCCGTGCTGAGCAAGCCCCGTGCAGAGTTGTAAAAGCAGAGCCGTGCCACTGACGGCACACGCAATGAACATTCATAATCACCATCGTTAATGTAAGTATTCACGGTTCGATTCGTGATCGTTGCTCTTCAGAGCTGTTCTTTCCGGATAGCCGTGTCGAGCGATCTCCCTCTCTCACTGGCGACGTCTCCCCTCCATCTCTCACGAGGAGAGATGGAGATTGTTCGACACGGCTATCCTGAAAGATCAGCTCTGAATAGCAAACGTCAAACTATTTTTTTTATATTTAAGGAAGATTTTTTAGTACAGTGGTCTTCAAATGCATTGTGTACGTACATGTGATCTCTCAAAAAATGTCATGAAATTCTAAGCCTCACAAGCCTAAGATCAAAGTCAATCTGTGTTGTATTAGGTGTTATTGACGCGACTAACTAAATTGTTTTTGTCTTCGATACTTGTTCCGCTATTCATTTTAAATATCTTGAATTCTCCCCCCATATTCTTAGAAACAATCAGCTAATGTTGGAAACGTTTTTCATTTTACATCACATATTGAAGATGACCACTTAACTTGTCCTCAATTAAACTGAGCGTTATTTTGAGGCAGCTGAAACAACACTTTGTACGTACATCATAATAGTTTTCAAAAGTTCAAAGAATGTAATCATTTGGTGAGTTGCAAATTGTCTGACAGAAACACGACATTTGGAGGGAAATGACGTTTATAGCCTCGTGTAGAGATGTTGGCAAATATATTTTTTACAAAGGTCATTTAATATCAGCATCATCAGTGGCACCAATAGCCATGTTGTAGCTATGTCTTGATGAAGGCTTTCCCAAGATCACCACATTGTCTCGCGGTGTCAATTTGCAACATTCAACCTAGCACCTCCACACGGGCCATGTTCGTTGCTCCGTTGTTTGTGGAAATGTCATCTCAGGGTGTTTGTCCTCCTTTGGCTGCCGCTCCACGATTAGTCTTGACCATTGGCTATCGGACTTTCCAATGGCGGCAGTGGTGGCATCTGCGCCTCACAGAAAGAAGGTCCTGCTTGAGGTCGTTCGATTCCCGCGTCGGATCCCTTTCTGTGTGACTTTTGTGTGTTCTCCCCCTGTACTGCGTGGGTTTCCTCCAAGTTCTCCTGTTTCCCCCCCACAACTAAGAAAACACTCACTAATGAATCGGCCTATACCATCATAATATATAGGACGCAGTGTCTGGCAGGTTGGCGCCGGCTAACCGCGTGGCTTGATGCCCCCCTCTGCAGGTTACCTCTCGCCTATTCGTTGTCCTCACTTGGTGCAGGTTACCTCTCTTTTTTGACATTGAACGTACATGTGCACACTGGTCAGTCTTTGTTCCGTTTCCTTTGTCAACGTCTGTGTGTTTTCCGATCCGTGCGTTATTTAGTTTACATTCATAAAACTTAGATGCAACATGTTTGGAAATTATTCCGTTCTGCAATTGTACTTGGGAACTTTATTAGGTTTGTTGGAATTACATTGTCATTATAACCCTGCATTGTCCTGTTTCAAAACAATTTTTATAGGAGTGTGGTTAAATTTACTGCTGGTATGCGCTCGCCAACCAAGCAACGTCTGCCACGAGGAAGCACGACAGCTTTTAAAGTAGCCCCCTGGCAACCGGTTAATGAAGATAACTTCTCTGCAGTGTGCTCGGGTAGTCACAAGCTGTGTGTGATGTTTGCAGATGCTTATTTGAACCAGCGGTCCAAGGGTTATGTAGAAGGTGTAGGTATACAATTACACTCAAAAATATTAAGAGGAATTTGGGTTTTAAAAATGACGTGCGTAGATTTCTAACCATTTCCGCCTCGAAAAATAATGATCTTTAAAGATGAATAATCATGAAGGTTATGGTTGAATGCGCGATTTATTCATCCTTTATGCAAATAATTAGTTTTAGGGGAATCTAATGAAAATTCAGCAATAAACACAGATCATAGGATGCGCACAATACAAACAAGAAAGTGAGACGAATAATTGTTTACTCATGACTTCGATCGATGGAAATTCATTGAATTTTATGGTTGTAAATCATGACAAGCCTGTTACTAAAATACATCTTTGAATAGTAACGTGGCATTTATTACATTTGACAATGTACCAGACAACAAACCATAAATAAAAGCATTTTAATAATACTTAAAACTTGATGAATAGCACCCATTGGAAACGTTGTGAAAATGCCCTTGAATAGTGCATTGTTTTTGTTTATGTACGTTTCTATGCAAACGCTTGTTCATGGAGATGATGGAAAGAATGGTCGATGATGGATAAAATGTTATGGCGAATGTAACAGTTGGTGCATTTTGAGTGTATTGTACTGTCCAAAACAAGCCAACAAAACATTCCTTTGAAAACTTAATTCTGGACTCTTCCCTAAACATGACTTCTTATCTACCTCCCACGAAACACAAATCTCATAGTTTTTACACAAATCAGTACTCAAATTTGTTTTATCCGAACTTTTGTTTCACTATCGTAAAGGCCTAGGAAATGTGTTATTGATTTGCTGTCTTTTTAGTGGCGGAATGCGTAATGTTATTTCACAGAGGATGTGTGCTAAGAATGTGTGTTGTGGAACATGGTGTTTTCACCCTCTGTTGGACTTGATGGTGAGTCGGGGATTTTTTTTTGCACTTATTTTTCCCTTGAACATAATTTTAAGCACAATTGGGAATTTTGTCTTTCATGGTTGTTTGGCACCGTTCTTGACATTTGTCAATGTTGTGTTGTTTTAAAGAATTTGAATTTGGATGCAAGCACATTGACATTTTCTCAAGCACATTGACATTTGTGAATGTTGTGTTGTTTTAAAGAATTTGAATTTGGATGCAAGGTTGGTTTTAAAATAAGTAAAAATATAGATTTCCAACATATTATATATGTTTTTATTGTCAAATGGATTCTGTGTACTGATGTAAGTTTTCATGGCTCGATTCACCATGGTTGCTCTTCAGAGATGTTCTTTCGGATAGCCGTGTCGAGCGATCTCCCTCGCGACGGTCAGTTTCCACAAACAACAATAACGCCTGATGATGCTTCCAACCTGGGGGGCGAAACGAAAGAACAGCCTTGTTGAGTAACCATCAAAGGGATTCTTTTAAAAGTGAAATCTTGGTGTAAATTTGTCTTGGTAAACCTAATTACATCCACTAGCCTTATTGCGCACTTGCGGCATTGCATGTGCCAAACGTGAGTTATGTCCTGCCTACCCCACGGAGCCACGCTGATGAAAACCTCATCATGAAAACCCAGAGAAAGTCTGATGAATGACTAAAATTGGACCAACCCCCTTCACAATTATCCTTGGCTGAACACGCTTCCAGGAGGTCTAGACGGAATTCAAATGGCAGAAGCAAACACTCACATATTTAGGATACTCGTGCTTCGGGCTATGTATGGATACATACCGCACTCCCAAAGACAACACTGGAATTGGTTGTCCACTTCTTAACATAATCCGCATGTTATCATGGTCATCACGACCCAGCCAAAGCTTGGCTATTGCCCTATTGGTGGACTTAAAAGACCTTCCAAATTCCATGAAATGTGACAGTGCCAATAATCAAATCAATCCATCATCGGAATCTAAACCCTAGCAGATGCAGCTGTGGTCTGCTTTGGGTGGAGCTTGAAAATTCACTTCTGGCAAATAGGCATGTAATCTATGGTGATTATCCTGTGAGGTGGGTGGGTGGGTGGGAGGTGGTGGGTGAAGGGTGGCAGTTGGTGTGGAACTGAATTCCTGCAGCACGTGGGAAAACAAATTAAATTGATTCCTTGCTTTCTCTCTCTCACTCGATTTGTTTTCTGGAGTGTTAGGCTTTGTGAAGTGGGAGTGAGGAGAGAGAATGCCCATCGGGTTGCGTTGCATTGGTCACTGGTGAGGTGGTGGTGATGGGTGGGGTTACGATTCCATTCCACCGGAGTGTGCCCCCAGGTGCCTTTTTGAATGGCTCCAAACAATTATGGATAATTATTTGGCTAGGGGACTGGTACACACTCCGAATGGAGGAACAGGCTCACTCTGTTGCCCTCATATAAATCGGTTTTATTATACTCAACACTAACATGTTGTTGTTAAGTCCGATGATGTAGATGCGAATACGGTAATGTTGATGGGTGTGGGATGTGTCATCAATAAATGTCAACAATCATATGTTTTAAGGCACATAAATTAATGTGTTCCTTCACCAGAAATAACAAACGATCATTTGACATTCCTTTTTTAAATTTCTGAAACCGTAACGATTTAAAACCGTTCAGCTTGCCGTATTTGAGATAACTTATATTTATGGTTGAAATTAAGACCACACTGTGACTGTGGTTTGCACACCGCATCACCACCAGAGTTTGTTTTCCAGCCATGGCTAGCATCACTGGCGCTGGAATCTGAACAACTAGTCCGGACCCCAATTCACATCTCACACTGACCCCTGTGGTAAGATATAGCCAAACAACCTCTATGGAGGCGGCACCGTGGCGCGGTTAGTAGCCCTGGCGCCTCACAGCGTGAAGGGTTCTAATTCTGGCTCGGGGGTCTTTCTGTGTGGAGTTTGCATGTTCTCCCCGTATCCGCGTGGGTTTTCGCCGGGCACTCCGGTTTTCTCCCACAGTCCGAAGACATGCTGCTGCAAAGGTTAATTGGCCGGCGGACTAAATTGCCCCCGGTGCCCTGTGATGGACCGGCGTCCCATCCTGGATATAGCCCTGCCTTGCGCTCCAGCTCACCGCGACCCTGTACAGGATTACGCGGTTTCTGACAAAGGATGGACGGATGGACCTCTATGACTAGTACAGCAGCGGGAAGCCTTGATCCAAGTGGGAGCACTACAGGTATAAACAAATCTAGCAAAAGCCCTAGGCTGATAAAAAGGAGGGTATCACATATCAGCTGAAATAAATATGCTTATAAGCACAAACTAATTAAGATAACACGATTTTTTAAAATCTATCTCATCTCCATCTTCCCTGCATCTCGTCTCCTATCCTGATATGCCTTTACTTTTGTCTGCATTTCTCGTATATCTCGTCTGCCATTCTAGGGCTCGGTCTCCAAAATTAATTGTTCTTGGCCCCACTGCTTTGTTCCGAAGACTATTGACAGTATTTGTTTCGTATTGATGTAGGTTTTAACAGCTCTATTCATGATAGTTGCTCTTTAGAGCTGTTCTTTCTGGATCGTCGTCATGCTTCCATCGCGGGAGGCGAAACGTTGCGAGGTAGAGATGGAGGTCGCTCGACACGGCCGAAGGAACAGCTCTAAAGATCAACCATCAGTATTTGTTTATTACAAAACAAACGAGAAGGCGTAGAACGAAGATGGTTCCAAAAGCGCGTCTTTACTAGCAGCGCGTGGTGTTTGTTGTATACCACACAAGCAGCATTGAAATAACAGTTTAGTGTAAACATGCAGGAGGAATGCCGCGGTTGGGAGTGTGTATTGGGGATTCGAGATGTTTTGTGTTGTATAATCTATTGTATAACGGTTTATATCTCTCACTATGAGTAGTAGGAAATATGGTACCGCTGTTTAATGTTCCTATCAACAATAATTAATCTAATATCATATTTAAAGTTAAAATTGAAATACCTTTACAGCCATTGGGATGGCCCTCATCCAGCAGTAGATAGACCATGGCTTTTGATAAAGATTGCTTAAGACTTGGCGTGTTCTTAATGTTAAAACGTGCCCTTTTAGATTTCACATTCTCAAAAAATGTGAACAAGCGTGTACATTTTTTTCCAACCTCGGGTCATAGAAATAATGAATGCCATAATGTGGAGTCGTCATACTTTGGCAGTCAAATGACAACGAGTTAAGCTTGATACCAGATACACTTAACGTTGCTCAAACATTTCCTCTAATTTATGTATATGTAAATAAATGAATCCAAATGAGCCACCTCACAATAAAGTAAGTGTTTAAACATGAATACAGTATTCATAGCAATGTCTTGTAGAATAAAAAAATAACACAACGCAGTAAGGAAACAAATGTTTGGTTTTATAGCCATTAACTAAAATAACCTTTTGCCTATTTACAGGAAACATTAAGCGGGTTTTACTATTTAATAAGGCCCTCGGGATATAGGTACTGTTCATCAAAACTTTAATATGTAGTTGGTACCAATAGCAACATTTTCTAAACATCTGCCTTTGTATTGTGAACAAGATGTGGAAATGTATTTTTTTGCGTCCATTTAATCCCTTCCTAGGATTGGTGTATTATAATAACATGATTTGTGAGATACTTTTCTAAAAAAAAAGTGTTTAATTGAAAACCCTTTCGTTGTATCAATAATTTTCTTCTAACATATTCGTTGTCATCACATTGACCCACGTGGTTGAAGTATGGCTAAATAACCCCAGCAAGATCTGCATAGGCATGGTGAAGCTCTCATTCATCAGGGAATTAGACCAAACGGGTAACCATGTACATAGCAGCTTTTTAAATATTCACTCCCATGCTAATATTATTGTTTATTTGCAAAACGATGGAACCGTGATTCCACAAATCTCCAGAAAAATATTTCCATCACTTCGCAAATGCGTGCTGTGTAAATGTTTGTACCATTTTATTTTTGCTATTTCATTTTACCCCTAGCCCTAATTCAGAGTAACCTTACATCCCTCTACATATAAACTGCCCTGACAAATACCCCAGAGCATATATAGAACCTCAAACCTTCCACGTCTCTTGGATTATTATCTCACCATGTTTGACATAACTCAGCCTGGCATCCTTCCAAAGATATTATTTAGTTTGTTGGAAAAGGTTTTACAACTATTCAGTGGCTT
Source organism: Geotria australis (assembly GCA_036362915.1). NCBI lineage: Eukaryota > Metazoa > Chordata > Hyperoartia > Petromyzontiformes > Geotriidae > Geotria > Geotria australis. The sequence goes on from JAZEWU010000001.1 coordinate 32,301,878, forward strand.
ACTAAACAGTCTGGTATACAAGTCCATTAACCTATTCAATATCATAATAAACAAGTAGATACAATTCTTGATTAATGCACAGCGGGTGTGAAGTTTCGAACACTTATGTTTCACAACTAAAATGTTTTCAGTGGCTTTCCTATATATTATGACTTAGGTTTCCAGGTAGCTAGATCCTGTAATGGGGGACAAAGAATGTAGACTCTGTAGAAGTGGAAGACAATATACTCTCTCTGCCAAGCGTGACATCCTTTTCGCTTGTTCCTACATGACCTATCTCAGCTTGTGTAAGGTTAATCCATTAAGTCACTCGTTGTGATACAATATGCATTCTTATCTACTTGACAGCAGATGACTGAGTTGTATTTTTTACTATAATCAGAAAGATGTAGAGCAAAACACGTAACCGTTTGGTCTTGAAATGTGTATACATCAGCTACCAAAAACTTGGCTGAAAGCTGTGATACTGTCTGTACGCGATTAATGTGGTGAGGAAATGTATTAGGGTGTGTTCCGTTAAACCCAGCTGATGATCAGATCACCCACAAATGCGCTCCACCTTGGAGTACTGTGCAGGACCAAGCAGGGTTTAGCCCAGACCGTTCCTAGATGCGTGACCACCACGTATGGTCGGTTTATTATGGGCAGCTTTGGAGGTGGGCAGTAGAGGGCAGTCGAAAGACAGTGTTAGACTGCTCGATATACAATCTTGGACTCTACATCTATGGTTCCACGCATATGCTCCCCTCCTTCATCAACATGCACTGACTACCGTGGTCAATTAAGGTCAAACAACCTCTGTGACACACAGAGGCACGGGGAGGGCCTTATCCAGACAAAGAAAAACAAAAGGGCCAGACCATGTATATAACCTCCTTTAAAATATTTACGTGACATAACAGAAGGCGCTGTACTCCGTTGGAGAGGCCTGGCATATTTAGTGAATTCCCTCGTTGGTTGCGTCGAATTGGTCTTCAAGCAGAACTTGTCACTGAAGCATGCATTATGTCACAATTTCAATCCGCAGAACGAGACCGCTACCCAGCCCATCCGTGTGCGCGTCTGCCGTGTTAAGCGTTTACATGTGCACGACGCCGCGATATGACCGTGCAATAAGCGCCGCTTACAAAACACATAGCTTCGGGCGTAGGAAGAGGAATTCGTGAGCAGGCGAGTGGCGTCACAGCACAACGGTCGGACATGGGCAAACGCTACTGCGTGTCCTCCTCGATCTCCTCCTTGTTCTTGTTCGCACGAACGATTTGCCGGACGACGTCTGCCGGCATGTGAGCCGAGAGGCAGCTCTCTGGGGCTGCCACGCGCATGTTTGGTTTTAACACAACGAGCGGGGAGAGACTTGGCCGAGACGGTAACCGCGTCTGACTTGTTGATACTGTGTTGACGATTGGCCAGCCAACCCGGCGCTCGACCTCTACACCAAGGGGGCCTCCGCACGCCTGTGAGAAAGAACAGAACGTTCGTCTCCCACAAGCTCTTGTGGATTTGTTACCTACCTCACAACTAATCTGGAAATCATTTAAATGTATTTTTCGAAATTGCAATTTTTTCGCCAAGGCATTCCGAAATTCCACGTAATTTAAAGCTGGTCTTCGTCGATGCTCGCGGATGTAGGGGTGTGTTTGCGTGGGGGATGAAATGAACGCGCTGTGTAGAAGTTAATTAAGCGACAAATAGTCTTATGCACTACGTAGTTGTGCTTTATCAGAAAAAAAGTGCCGAAAGTATTCTAAACACGTATGTAGCAATGCCTCCGACGAGGCTGGTTTTTTTTTTAAACGTAAACGATATATGAAAATGTATCACATATTGCTTGCAATGACGCTGATAATTAAAACATGGCTCTGGCACATGCCGGGTAATTAAACAATTTCATGAAACAACGCGTCAACACTTTGCTCAATTTTACATTTTCTCTAAATAGCACTCATTAAAATATAACGTTATATTTTAATTATAAAGTATTTTTTTAATTGTCAACTTGTTTTGAGAATTGCTGTCTATAGCTGTTCTTTCGGGACAGCAGTGTGTTCCGTTAAACCCGGCACGGTGACACGGTGAGTAGCGCTGCCGCCTCACAGCAAGAACCCCCGAGGTTCGATTCCCGACTCAGGTGCCTTGCTGTGTTGAGTTTGCATATTCTCCCGGTGTCCGTGTAGATTTTCGCCGGGTACTCTGGCTTCCTCCCACAGTCCAAAGACACGTTGCCTAGGTTAATTGTCCTGACTAAATTGTAACGTGCTTACCCCTCCCCGCTGGACAGCTGTTATTAAGAGCTACATAGCTCAACGTTTCCTTCCAGCTTAAAAAAAAAAACTTGCTGACTTCTTCGCTACTTTTACATCAGAAGAACAGAGAGCACATTCTCAGAGCACTGCAGATATACGCTGTGATAAGCAATTCTCATACATCGAGCTGTGAAAACCTCTATCAGGACAGTTTGTTTTGCTTCTAAACTAGGAATACCCGGTTACACGCTTTATAGTTCTTGTGTATTGAGTTTGATGTTACTCATCACAGATTTTGGTGTTCCAGTAGTGGCCAAAAAGTAACATTGAAACCAAATGAAATGTAAACGAAAATAATAGGGCGGAACAGTGGTGCAATGGTTAGCACATTGTGCTCTGAACCCCCGCTAGCTGAATTTGATTCCCGGCCAAGGCTAACGTCAGTGGCAAATTATATCTGAGCGAGCCTCGAAGACTCCCATCACCAGTCCTTACTGACTTGTGCAGTGAAATATGTCCAAGCGACCACCATGACAGAACCAACAACACCGACGACATTTCGCAAGGGGAGTAAATGAGACTGACTCGCAAGGGGAGTAAATGAAATGATAATTGTCATGAATACGACAAAAACTGGCAACGTCGTGTATCGGTCATCTTGCAAAAACGTCTGAACATTTTTTTCGATCACCGCAATTGCTCTGCAAGCATTACAAGATGTTAGTTGGATGGTTGTTTTTTTCTCTTCCGCCACATCTGAGAGACGATATTCATACACTCACACACTATAGGGCAAACTATTGTCGTATGAAATATAATCCGTGTGCATTTTAATTGTAGAAATCATATTGTATTGTATTTATACAGCACCTTTCAACCAGAGGTCCCAAGGTGTTGCAAAAAAAAAGAGACACGGGTGGAGGGAGAACCTGGAGGAAACCCACGCAGAACAGGGGGGAGAACACACAAAGTCCGTACAGAAAGACGCCCTGGGTGGGGATCGAACTCCCTCGGACAGGACCTTCTTTCTGTGGGGCGCAAACGTAACCACCGCACCACCCTGCTGCCCAAATTATATGGGGTGGATAGTCTGACGAGCCTTTGCTCGGTTCCTAATAACACCATGGTAACATGTTCTTGTCTATTCGAGCGTAGCCACTAAAACCCAGATATATTTATGTTGGCCAAGCTTGAGCCATGCTGACTACAGGGGAACCATTTCTCACACTCACTGGACAGGCGCTTACCTTTACGGCCAAGCTCTCTCTATTTCTGTATTTGCTTGCCACACGAAGCTAAAATTGAATTATTGTCGTTGGATCCGCTGCCTTAAATGTGTCGATATGAAGAAAATGTGGTGAACTCATTTCCTCCTTAAAAAAAAAAAGTCTCAGCGGCAGGTTTTTGTTGTACGTGAAATGCTAATTAGTCTCGTACTATGTTTGCAATTAGGTTTTACGCTCATTATAAGAGAACAGTCTGTTCTACACGAAACCCCTTGCTTAAAAAAAATATATCTTAATACAAGGCGTGATTACCGAAGGGAAACGCAACATTTCTCATGTTTAAATATGCATAGCGTGTCCACAGATTAAAAATAGCATTTTTTACTTGTAATCAGCAGTGTTCTTGTTCTATAACATTTCTGAGCTGGGGATGTAGAAAGTCCACATTCTTATGTCAGGAATTTTGCTTCTCTCACCTTGCGGTCAGATTGATAACCCAGTGCTCACCGATTCACTCGAGCTGCTAGCTCAAGGGCAGTCAGTCGTGTTTGTTGTGTCGCAGGAATCCTGTAAAGAGCTTGCAAGCTCACTGCGTATTTTTCTGCTGTAATTATAAACATCTATCAATCTTGTCATGCTTCGATCGCTGCTACCACAGTTACTGTTCCCATAAACCCATCCATTCATTTTCAGAAACAGCTGAATCCTATACAGGATTGCGGTGATCCGGAGCCAATCCCGGCAGACACAGTGCGCAAGGAAGGGCTATACCCAGGATAGGTTGCCAGTGCATCACAGGGGACCGTAGGCAATTTAGTCCGTAGTCCAATTAACCTATGCAGCAGTATTTATTTGGACTGTGGGAGAAAACCGGAGTACCCCGGGAAAACCCGCGCAGACACGGAGATGACATGCAAACTCCATGAAGAAATGCACCCGAGCCGGCATTCGAACCAGGGTGCTTCGTGCTGTGAGGCGGCAGTGCTTCTCACTGTGCCACCGTGCTGCCCCAAATTAAATTTCGGAAATCTACAAAACATGAAATGGGTTGGGTGGAGGAGTGGTGCACACAGTGCCCACCCATTTCACCAACAACTACACCGGCCACCGGTGTGGTGAAGTATAGTCAAATCATTCCCACGACTGACAAAGAACTTGTAGAGGTCTTCATCCAGCAGTGAATTGACACTGCTGTTCACACTTTAACATGTTTTATTAGTTATGCAAAAAAATATGGTTTGGAAACATTCTATTGAAGCACCAGTAGAGGGTGGTAGTTGGAATATTTGTTTAAGAAAATACGCTCCTTTAAATGTTTAAACAAAAGTATGGTTTCGTGTAAGATATGGCAGACGCGTCGGAAAATGAAGGTTTCATATACCGAGAAACTGTGATGTTTCCTTTTTCGCCCCATTTTTAATCGCTCTCTTGCCAAGTGAAGCAAACAAATCCCCTCGTCATTCCGGAGTCGATGAAACGAGTTTCCTGTGGCATGTGGCAGTAATTACCTGTCACAGCGTGATTGTCTCTCTCCCAATTCCGATTAGCGGAGGTCAGAACCCGCCGTTTATGTTCAGGTTAAAATCAATTAAATTGAAGACCCTTATTTTAAAAAAAACGTACATGATTCGTAGAAATGTGTGAGACATTGTATAGTAATATAGGTTGGCCCTCAACACGGCTTTAGGCTCCAGTTTCCTCTGCCCTATTAGGACCAGGTTTAACGCACATTATGATTAATTGGTGCATTTTACAGATGGAAAAGATGCAAAGTGGAATGTATATACACACAATGATGAATAGTTTTACGCTTTACGACCCGCGAGGTTTTTGGAAGCAAATATTTCAATCAGAAACATCTGCTTGTTTTGTTTTCCCACAGTTGTAGGTACTTTTTGTTTATTTTTTTTCTAACAATAATCACTGTGAAATCCGCACAGCCGGTGTAAGTGGCCGTTATACAGGTTTGCCTGGTTTGGCCGGTCGTCTCTCAAATCCCCTTCCTCCACCTATGGCGAGCCTGAGCATCCGCGTGGGTGAGACCAGTTCGCTTCACGTCATTCCTCACCAGCTCCATCCACGTCTGTTTGGGTAAGTGCCTCGTGCCCCCCGCTCCATCACTGTGCATTTCTTAAACCCGATCGTCCTCAACCACCTCAGCATATTCCTCCTCACCGAATCACCTATCGCCTCCACTCCAATCCTCTCGCTCAACTGCACACTTGTTTTTCTTCTCGCACTCAGTCCAAAGACGAGCGCCATCGATCCGTATTTTTTTCTCCGCAGGCCAATAAACCTATGCAGCATGTCTTTGGACTGAAGGCGGAAACCCGTGTGCCCAGAGAAAACCCACGCGGACACGGGAAGAACATACAAACTCCACACAGAAAGGCACCTGAGCCGGGATTCAAACCCGGGTTTTCTTGCTGTGAGGCGGCAGCGCTGCTCAGCGTGCCACTGTGCCGCCCCCCAAAGACAAGCTGCCTAGGTTAATTCTCCTGATTAATTTGCCCCCGGTGCCCCGAGCTGTTGTAACTCGCTTACCCTTCCCCGCTGGACAACTATTAAAAAGAGCTACATAGCTCAACGTTTCCTTCTAACTTGAGTAAAAACTAACACCTGATAATTCTCATCCCGGTTCTCATGGACTTTGGTTCACGCGGTTCCTTCGTTGGCCACGTCTCGCTCTCGTACACCACACACACCACACAAACAACCACGATAACAAGTCTGAATGAACGCAGAACGCAATGTGATCTTTGCCACGCTTGAGATTGCCAGTTACCGAGTACAAAAGGTCTGCAAGTGTTAGCTAAAGAACAAAGGCTGACCAAATATGGACGCGTTGTCTCTGCCAGGGGTATTAGCCTATGTTTTGATGTCAATGTGTAAAAAGTTTCTCCCACGCACACACCCTCCCATCTCTCTCATACACCCCCATCCCCCCATCTCGCCAGCCCCCCAAGGAGGGGACCCATGGCTGGCTCATTCTGGGTTCTTTTTTTTTTTGCCAGAAACCAGACCGGCAATGTTGGTCCAACTCAGAAGTTATTGGTTTTGTTCTTCTTTACGCTTGCATCGTTTGCCAGGAGAGGTTTAATTTTACAGCATATAGAAAAGGGATCCTTTCCCATGTGTCTTGTATCAGTTATGATATAACCGAATCGTGTGCTTATTCCCTGAAAGGGTTCCTCACTGTAAGTTTATCGGCACTGTTCGTGAATTCTAGTCCGGCGTAGCGCATTGCGTCGGAGCATCAACAGGGGATATGTTAAAGCCCTCCAAATGTTTGTGAATGTAAAAAGAGGCGTCCTACGCCTTTTGATGTGCCTTTCTTTTGGAAACCGCATGATACGCAGTCGACACGACCACCTGCAAATTTACAAACTAGGGGATTGCGAGCCGAGCTTGCCAACTGCCTGATGTTTACTTTTAATGAACTGCGAAGCTCCCTTTTCCCGACCGCGTCCCTTCTCGTATAAAAATCTTACATAATCAGCTCTTCCGTCTGGTTGAAAACCCAAGGTGGGATTCGCCGCACCGACATGTTCACGGCGGCATCGACCAGCGTCGTCGTTAACGGGCAATCGTGAGACACCTGAAAACCGAGAGGGGAGTTGTCCTCGTCTCCGGCGCTGGCGCATCGTGACCAACAAACAACCTTGGCTCCTGGAGGAGATGGATGCTCTGTGGGCCACGCGTCCACATTCTCACGTGGTTCAAGTTACAGCGTCCGTCTGCAGGCTGGCCATGGCTCTCGGCCCCCTGGTCTGAAGGATGAAAGCGCACTGTCTCCTTTTGTGTTTCTTTTTTAACGAACGCCCCATAAGCCCAAAAAGGCTGAGAACGTTACTGTACCTCCAGGAAACAAATGCCGCAAGATAAGCAGATAAGGAGGATGATTATTTTTTGCCTCGTTTTGGCAGAACATGCGAGAAGATTCAGGCAAAGATGGTAGAGGCTTAGTCAATGACACAGCAGCTGCTTTGTTCCTTGCTGCATTGCCTACACAGAGCGTAGGCTCCATCGCGAGAAGGAATATCTGCTTGGAAGGTGATGTACGATGTGCTTGAGCATTTCACTGCTTGACTTCATTGTGTCTAATTTTTTTTGCCAGTTTTTATTTTACTTTTAGCAGTGGCCCTTTATTTATTGTAATTGTAACGTTTGACTTGGGCTTCTAAATCAAACTGCGGGACTTTATTTTCTTCATATGGCTATGTGTAGAGACTTTTGTGTGAACATTTTAAATGATCCAGCACAATTCTCAAAGCCAGTGAAAGTTGTTTCCGTTCTCAAAACACACAAAAAAAAACCCGTCGGCAGTATTAATTTTTTGGCCACGCTTATGGAAACAAAAAATCTTTTGAAAAAGTATTTTTTTTAGTTAATCTATACATTGGGATTCTTCTCATCCAAGTCAAACTGGTTTTCCATCTCCAAATTATCGGGGTGCTTCACAGACCAACAGATTGTTTCGACGAGTGTGCGTTTGAGAAAAGGGGGTGATGAACCTTGGACTGCTGTCACCGCGACCCTCACCAGGACAAGCGGTTTAGAAAATGGATGGATGGATGGGTGATGAACCCCAAGCGTGTTGTTTCTGAGGGCTGTTACTTGTATCGGGCCTACGTTTCCTCTTCAGTGTTGGGCACTGGTTATGGGACGCTGGTTATGGCCCACACGACGCACGGTGAGGTGCCAAGGCTGGCGGGCACGTCCGGAGTGACTGTAAGCTCCTCGCACGTTAATCGCATGAATGGCCCATGAGAGGAAAGGCCCCACACTGGGCACGACTTGCTTAGACCGGTGCCAACCGTTAGTGTTAATTATACCCACGGCGTGGAACATTACAACGATCTGACAGCTGTCTGGTACACGTGTGAGGTATTGCTGGTGGGATTTTTGTGTATTTTTCCCTACCCAAAAAAAAAACCACTGCCTCATAATTTATCCTTTCCATTCATGTTTTCCATGTTCTGTCACTCGAGCAATATTTGGCAACACCAACCTACTGCTAAGAGTTGTAAAGGCTAAAGGTGTTATTTGGCCTTCATGAGTCCTCTGAGAACATTAATGACACTTCAAATTAATTTCCAGCAAGTTTTTATTTTATTGTATTGTTTCACATTGCATCGTTCATTCCCCATGTAAGGTACGTTTTTAACGTAATACTGATGCTCTGCAGTGGAATATTTAATTCTACAAGAAGAGGGAGATGAAATAGATTTTTCACATTATTGTTAAAGAAGTCAATGCTCTCGTGTTTGACCTATTTTTAGGCATCACCTGCATGTCTAAAATTTAAAAGATGCAGTCCAACAATTGATTGACACCAATGCTGGCAGAAACGTCCCTATTAGAGGGAGCTCTCGAGAGGTAATTTGGCTGGCCAGACATCTTGGAAGAAGTGGGGGATTACCCACACTTTACCCCACCCCACCTGCCGGTTTCTAGCCGCGGTAATACTCCACTCAACAGAGGCAGACGTTTGTTTGAAACTTGTCCCATTGTTTCAACTGCCGCACCGGTCGATCGAGATATTTCTGGATTGCAAGTCTGGTGTGCGAATCGTTACATAACCCGCAACATGTGTGTCTATCGGAAACACGAACGGTGATGTTGGTGGTTATTAACTGATCAGAAAAAATAACACGAGGCGAGTGTGTGCTTTCCGTATTCAAAATATAACCTAGCACTCCTTTGGATCGGTAAATGTACATTGACTTAATTTGCGCGTGTATACACAGGTACCACAGGAAATAGTGTAATTTAGGTTTTTTTTCTTCCTCATGCTCTTTGAATTTGGCAAGCTTGGAAGTGGATGAAATTAAGCCAAGTAAAGCTTAGACGGTTACTACATTAAAATACCCAGACAGTTTGCTGAGTGAAAACTGGGCCAAATATGTCTGCTTACGTGCAGACATTTGGTAGCGCTGTATTTATTTAGCTGCCTGTCTTGAAAGTGGTATGGTGCATCCTGCCCATTCGGCCTCTTTTTTCACTTTACGCGCGACGAATGTAAACTCTGCGAAATTAGACTTAACAAAGTGTCGACTGTAAAGCGCTGTTTTTAAAACATTAGTCTGGGAGAGGTGGACAGCGCAATTACTCCGACAAGACCTCGCGTCCTATTAGTGCAGCTTTTGCGGCCAAATTCTCGAAGCACGAGCAGTTTTTGGGGTCCGGTCCTCCTTGTGCGGAATGGGTGCAGCCGCAAATCCGCCCCAGAACCCCACGCGGAGAATTTGAATCCGCACGTGCTCAACATCGGAGCGTTCGCCCCAAGGACACACTCCCCCGCCGGCCGATCAAATCGGTCTCCTTACCATGTCACACACAAGCTTCCGCTAACGTGCGCTCGTGCGGTTGATAGCTGCCCTCTTGGCCTGTCTCTAGGTTGGCTCAGCCGTAAATGGGTGCCTGCTATTTGTGTGCACGGATGGCCCGTGCAAATCGGATCACCTTCGCAGGCCGCCTAGGCTGGTGAATCATTCGGAGGTTTTGCGAAAGTCCCAACATTCTCAGGCTGTGTGCGGTCATCCATCCATTTTATGAAACCGCTTAATCGTGTACAGGGTCGCGGTGAGCCGGAGCCTATCCCGGCAGACACAGGGCGCAAGGCAGGGGAACACCGAGGATGGGACGCCAATCCATCGCAGGGCGCCTGGGGCAATTTACTCAGTAGGCCAATTAACCTGGCAGCATGTCTTTGGACGGTGGGAGGAAACCGGAGTGCCCGGCGACAACCCACGCGGCCATGGGGAGAACATGCAAACTCCACACAGAAAGGCAACCCGAGCCGAGATTCGAACCCGGGACCTTCTTGCTGTGAGGCGCTGAGCGCTACCCACTACGCCAGTGCGGTGATCGTTTGACTGTTGAATGTTCTACGTGTGGATTTTTTTTTTCTGGGTATCGCAGCTTCCTCTTGAATGCCAAACGGGCCGAATTGAGTGTTTGGACTCGCCGGCGCTTCCTGTGGAACACCATCTCTCCCGCATCGGCGTTATTGTTGTCATCAGCAGCAGGGGCAACATCATCAGGGACAACAGCAGTCACTGCAGCATCATTAAATGTTGATAAGGCATTTTAGTATATCGCTAATATCCCTTGTGCATCGGCTTTACACTGTTGTTATACCCAGAAATCATGTGATTTACGTTCACGTTGGGAGCAAAAGCATAATTATGTTTATCGCGTGTGTTTGTGATTCATTGGTCCAACAACATCAAGAGCCTTTTATTGGATTAACACCGTTAAGCTGTGCTGCAGTCGGAAATGCCAGTGGGAATTTGTTGACCTGGGAGGGTTACCCTTCCTCAGGAATTGAACGCAATTTCCAGCACTTCCTATGACCTTTGATGGCATCCATCTTCTTCTTCTTCTTTGCGATTCTTCGAAGCACGATGGCCAGCCTCTGGACATGGTCGTCCCTCAGCTTGGCTTCGAAGTGTTTGGTAGAATTCGCAGGCAATACCAAGTACTACCTGACAGGGATCGCGACGTGAACGCTTCTACCTTGACGACCCCATCCATCGATAGGACAATACTGAAGCGAGTGTTTAAGCTGCTGCTTCCTCTACGAAGTATACATACTCCCCAGGTGCATTTGCGTTGACGTGCAGAATAGAAATCAGTCCCACTAGATTTTGGACGTGAACTAAATAATGCATGTTTATGAAGCATGTGTGTTATTGTTACAGTGCGCTCTCTCTCTCTCTTCCGATCTGTGTCTGCTAGGGGACATTTGTTCCCTCCTTGCTTGTTGTAGAATTATTATTAGTTTCCCTGTTGCATTTTCTTTTGTCCTACCGCTTGACTCTCAGTTTTCTGTCTCCCCGTTGTTGTTGTGCCGTTCTCTCCACAGCTCGGAAAAAAAAAAAAAACCCCAAAAAAAATTATTGCTGATTTTCCGTGCTCTGTCGTTGTTGACATGTCGTTCTCTGCAGCTTTGTGCAGCGCTTTGTGACCATCGGGTGAAAGGCGCTATATAAATGCTATTATTATTATTATAATCAGGGACAGGCCCATTGGTTAACCCACTGCTTGATGAAATCCTCCCCACGTTGTGTTGTTGATTATGGCGCTGTTTGACCATACTTCCTTCACGCTGTTAGGTCACTGTGGACTGATGAGGGGGTTACGACCAGTTCAAATGTCAGTCAACTGTGTGTCAACTGTGGCTGGGAATTCAGCTTCGGTCGCCGAGGGTGCTCCCTGCTGTTAAACATTGTTTACGTCACTGTTTATTGCAACAGCTAAATATTATATCTAATGCATTAAACTGTTATGTGGTGCTTAACAATGCACAAGCATTCTTGCATTGTTAAGCGAACATTATTAGTCATGTTCATTGTAACAAAAAATATCTGCTTATGCTTTCAATTGCTGTAGAATTTTAATGGGGTTGTAAAGAATAACTTATGTTTCGCGGGCTGCCTGAAAGGACAGCAGGGGAATGTGGCATTAATGGAGGTTGCATGTTGGCATGGGTTGAAAGTACTGTGCCCCGGCGCCTTCATTCCTTTCCAGGTTGAGTCGACCCCTTGTGGCTGAGAGGACAATGCAGCAGAATGTATGATGCCCCTCAAACCAGGCCTGCAGCTATGAAGGAACTAATGCCCCCTGCAATGGATATCACAACCCGATCAAATGGTCATGGCGTTCTCTGCCAGGACACAGTGCTGTTCATACTAACAAGGTGGTGATCATTGCCTCGGTTGGTTAGCACATGCTCTGAACCCGGTGACCTTAGCGTGATTTCAAACCACGGCGAAAGTCAGTGGTGAGTGATATCTGCATCGGTCCTGGTTTGCCTCCCTGCTGGTCGCTTCACTAATTTTGCACTCACCAGCATGGCGAAGTATGATCAACTGACCATCATGGACCAACAGCATGGAGAGCAATTCATACATTAGTGGATTGAAATATGCTATACATGACATTGTAAAATAGTTAGCTACTTGAATCAATCGATCGTGATTTTCTAGTTTCCGTCTTACATTATTCTCTTCATAATGAGATGCAACATAATTTAGTGAACGTAAAATGCAGCATAATTTAATGTTATTTACAGTTCTGGTCATACACGTGCACCAATCAGATTTTAAGATGCACCGCCTACTTTTGACTTAAAGTATCGGGGAGGGGGGTGGAATTAGTAATAAATACAATATGTAAATAATACAGTTTATAATGCGGACATATTTATTCAATTTCAAAAGGTATTTATTCGAAGATAGAACAGATAAGAGGCGTGAGGTGAGGTAACCTGAGGGGGGGGGGTGGGTGGAGGTGTAAAGCCATGCGTTTAGCCGGCGCCAGCTTGCCAGATACTGCATCCTATATGTTATGGTGTTATTGACCAATTAATTAATTGGTGTTTTTTGCTTGTGGGAGGAAGCCAGAGAATGTGGAGGGAACCCACGCAAAACAGGGGGGGGGAAAACACAAACGCCACACAGAAAGGTGCCCAAAGCGGAAATCAAATCGCCTCTGGCACAACTGTCTATGTCAGGCGCAGATGTTACAAACCGCGCCACCCTGCCGCCCATCTCGTATCCGGAGAAAATGGTATAAAATATGTTTTTGTTACTAACGTCCATTTCACAGTTCATTACAAGTAATTGAACAGTCAGTCAGGAGACCGCTCGCTTGTCGGGTGTTCACAATGTTCAAGCAAGTCATCATCAAGCCGACGCTTTTTCCCCCACGGTGCTGTCAGTGGCACGATCTATGAATGCCACAATCGGTATGGATGACTTTCGGCTTTGCAAATATTTGCCATCGTTTGACTTTTATTCCCCCCCCCCCAAAAAAAAAGATGGCACTGAATAGGAACCATATGCAGCTGTTTGAAATCAAACGTCGCTGTGTCATCATCAGCGATGCTTTATAAGAGTTGCTGTCAGGAGATGCACTCTCCCGCACACATGCTATAATTATTGTTCGCATATGCAGGGCTTCATTTCCGCCCGGTCTGAGTTAGCGACCCAGAAAATATTTCCACACCCTGCACACCGCATTCATTATACGCGTCTCTTGGATGTATGTAGCTGGCTCTTCCAGATTGCCAGCAAACCCAAAATACGTTTAATGAAAAATTAAGCCGTGTGCATGCTGGTAAGGAGGTGAAGTGCCCTCGTTTTGACAATGACTGAAAAGCTACATTTGTGAGTGAGTCGGATGTAATGTCTGCAGATGTTGAGCTATGATCATGAGCGGTGGTGCTGGACCATTTAGAGCCTTAAGCGGGCATTTTTCTGGGTCTCCTCTTTCAAATCATAAACTCCTGGCGAGATGACGAGATTATAGTCAGGTGATAGAGATGCACCAAAATTATATATGTGGACAACGAGATGAGAGCTGCAGATGGAACCAAAATGTACCGACAAGAGATAGAGAATATACATTGAGAAACGAGCTGTAGATAATGTAGAAATGAGAGCTGAATTGACATTACGTTGATTTTCGGGCGACCAGGTGGTATCATCAGGCCTGATGATGCTTCCAACGTGGGAGGCAAAACGTCGCGAGGAAGAGATGGAGATCGCTCGACACGGCTATCCTGAAAGAACAGCTCTGAAGAGCAACCAAAATATAAAATGTCTATAACTGAGGTTAAGATTTTAATGCACTTACCAAAGTGGCGAGTTGCCCACAATCTGATGTTTGAGAGGCGATGTTGGTGAATCAATCATCTGTGGAACACAATTACAGTAAGTCGGTCGCTGACATAAGAGTGCTGATTTTCCGTGTGTTTACACTTGTACGGGTGAAATTTGTCTGGATATTTTGGTTTCCACTGACGAAAATCGTTCTTTAAAAAAACACCCAAAGTAGGACCACTGCATATGTTTTCACGGCTGTGCTGTATAGCGCTCCAATGCGTTTTTTAGGGGTTGTTGTTTGTGATGCTTTCCAACATTGAACACGTGGAGTGAAACATTGGACGTTGTGCCAAACAACACGAGGTACGACTCGAAAACACATTAGGGAACCTCATGTAGCATTCTCCTGAGAGCAATGTCTTGAGATGCAACAACGCTTCCTGTAGAATTAAAGCACCGTCGTCTATTAATTTACGTGTCCGATTGATGTATACTTTCTGGAAGACTCAAAGTGCAGGCGAGTCAATTGTTAGAATTAATACACAGCACTGTGCCTTTACCATCCTTAAAGGCCCTAAATCCTTGTTCTGCCCAAGCGTGTATTACGATGCTTGGCTTCGGGCATGCTGTACCCCAGTAATGACAATCACTCGCTTTTCTCTAATTTGGGGCCTGTTCGCCTCTCTCTGCACACTTGCGAGCAAAAAGGACCACATCATTCCGAGGCTTGTGGAATTTCCGGGCGTCTGTTTTAAATTTTCAGATCACCGTTTTTAAACATTTTGTTTAGACTTGCCCTTTGGCATCACAACTCTGGACTATGCCTCCATCGCTAAACAAAAGTCAAAAGCCTTCGACATGCCAGATTTTTTCGTAGTAAAGTTTCAGACCGCGCTTGCGCTTGGTGCGTACATTCTTGCGTGCGCTTGTAGGTTAACATCTGCAATACTGGTGTATGGTACCATTTCCTCTGCACATGTTAGCAGTGGAATGTAAGCATCTTTCTATGTCAGCTACTCTAAATATCTCATGAAGAGGCGAAATAAGTTTTAATTCTACTTGCATCTCAGATCTGGGCACATTCTCCGTGTTAGATTATTGTAACACATGGCTTCTTTGCGATTCTTCGAAGCACGATGGTCAGCCTCTGGACATCGTTGTCTTTCAGCTCGGCCTCGAACACATGCTTAAAAATGTAAATGTGCTTGTGCATTTTCTTAAATTGGTATGTTTGTTGTTGGCAATATCCAACTGTTACTAGATATTAGTCTGCATTGAACAAGCTCAATTTGATACACATTTTTTTTCTGTGGCTTTTAATTTAAAAATCCCCTTTGCAAAAAAAATGTAAGTTACCGTTTCCTCCAATGTCATAAAAATAATAAATGATTTCATTGGCCGTGGTATTTTTTTCGTATCACATTGCTTTGTGGACCAGTCTCAAACACTGTAGAATGTTTATAGAGGTGAATTTGACCTCTGAGAATGCTAAATACTAATCGCGTGCAATAATTGTAAGTCGACAAGCATTGCTTCCAGAGATGATGGACATTTCGGGACATGTATGTCCTTACAACGATGTCAAATGGATGGATGGTCTAATGTTTCACTATCCTAGCTTATCCACTGGTTTGCTTTTTCATGTTTTGGATGCCTGTTAATTTGGCTGCGGGATTTGAACATGTGTTTGTCTTGAGTGTTAATCATGCAAGTCCACCAACTTGTGCCGTGTGTTTCCATATGTTAAAGGTTAGTGTAGTAATGGAAATAGGCCACGAACACACGTGTTCTGATTTCACTCAGCTGACATTTATAATCCAAAGGTGGTGATTTTATGATGGCGTGAAGTTTGTTTTTGTTAGAGTATGTAAAAGCTTTTTAAAAAATGTTATTTGTCATATCCATTAATTCAATATGGATATAGTTCGTAATGAGGTGCTCATTTGTAGCTAAAGCCCAGATAATTAGAACCAGACCAACTCTGCTTAAGTAGCTACGGTATTATAAAAATTGTTTCGGCATGTCTTTTTTCGTGTACATTTATAATGATTGATGCCTCCACAAGGTGGTGGCTTGAGTGAAGACTTCATCCAGCAGTGGATTGATCATAAATGATTACGGTGATAAATTATTTATAATTGCATTCAATTATCACTCATCAGATGCCTACTCGTTGTATGGCAATGAGCTTCGTAAAAACTCATTGGTAAACTACATGGTGGCCTTAAGTAAAAAAAAAATGTAGATGAGGTGACATTAACGCCGAAGGGCCTTCAAGAAAACCGCTGCCATGGAGATGGAGTGATGAGATAAATGTACTTGATGTAGGTTTTCACGGCTCAATTAATGATGGTTGCTCTTCAGAGCTGTTCTTTTGGGATAGCCGTGTTGAACAATCTCCAACGTGGGGGGTGAAATGTCGTGAGGGAGAGCTGGAGATCGCTCGACACGGCTATCTCGAAAAAACAGCTCTGAAAAGCAACCATGATGAGATAAAAATAATTTGGAGGAATCAAACGGAGTGTGGCATCATGGGCTCATATGAGATGGTGACGGTGTAGGGAGGCCTTCATCCAGCAGCGGATAGAACGTAGCTGAAATAAACCTCCTAATTTTTAAGTGTATTCATGTCGGGTTTCACAGCTCGATGGATGATAATTGCTCTTAGGAGCTGCTCTTTCGGGATAGCCTCCTCTCAAAGGAGGAACGCTCAAGGAATACTCCTCAAGAAGCTTGACTGTGGCTCAAACGTGGGAGGCGAAATGTCGCGAAGGAGGGAGGCAGAGCGCTCTTAACAGCAATTCTCCTTTTAAAGTGTTCAAATCAGATACAGATTAAAGGTCAAGGTGCGTCCACTAGACGGAGCACTAAATATCCCCTCTAGAGGGTAATTTGTCCACTCTGCACTCTGGCCAGATGTATTGGAAGAGTTGGGAGTTCTCACCATACGCTGCCTGTCTATCCACTATCTGTGGGTGCACCCATATATACTGCTGGGTTGACAGGTGGTGAGGTGGGAATTATATAACATGCACCCTTGTTTCAACTGCCGTGCTGGAGGTTTGAACCAGCGACCTCTTCATTGGAAGTTCACTGTGCCAACCATTACACCGTGGCAGCATTCTGGGGTAAATACATAAAAAAAAAAAATCGCAATTCTTCTTGGTTATCTGCTGTTTTGGGATCTTATTCCTAGCTCCAGAGCAACCTAGTTTGTATTTAAACATACCATTGTCGACTTATCACATACGTGTATTAAGAACTGGCTCTGATAATATCCTGTTCTTTTTGCAGTGGCTGGGAAAACTCAACTGTTGGCATCATGCATGTTGGCTCCTCGGGTAACCACCAGATTATCTAGTTTACCACATTATTGTCATTATTCGGTATATCTTTCCAGATCTGCTTGCTCAAGTGACATCCGCTAAGCTTATTCCAAGCCCTCGTGACTTCCTGTGTGGTTATTGCCCAGTTTGAAGTGATCCTGCGTTGCCAACAAATGTGACTATATTGCTTGGTTATACAACTGTAGACAAATACCTTGTGAGATTGCGCTCTATTTATCACTGACCCACAGTGTCTGTGAAAAATGTTTTCTTTGTGATGCATATTCCTTTACCCGATTGATTTGGTTGAATTGATTTGGTTGCGGT
Organism: Geotria australis; assembly: GCA_036362915.1. Classification (NCBI taxonomy): domain Eukaryota; kingdom Metazoa; phylum Chordata; class Hyperoartia; order Petromyzontiformes; family Geotriidae; genus Geotria; species Geotria australis. The sequence continues at coordinate 32,319,616 of JAZEWU010000001.1, forward strand.
TTTCACCTCTCGATATATGAGGATTGCTCTCAAGAGCTGTTCTTTTGGGATAGTTGTGTCGAGCGTTCCTCCTCTTTCCTTTGCGACGTTTCGCCTCCCACGGTGGAGGATGCGTAACACTACTGCTTAGATATTTTGCGAAGTGCTGTTGAGACTTTGGGTTGTGGAGATTCAATTTGCTTCCTGATGAAGCTCCCAGCACATGAAGCGAAACTTCACACATGCATCACTCCTACTACCGGGTAGGCATTCACGGTTGAGCGCCTTTCACCCGAGGGTCACAAAGCTCTGCGATGTGTTTGTGGGTTGTGACGCGTGCTGTTTGGCGCAATATGTGATGTGTATTGATGTAGATTTTCACGAGACCATCCATCCATCCATTTTCAGAAACCGCTTAATCCTGTACAGGGTCGCGGTGAGCCAGAGCCTATCCCGGCAGACACAGGGCGCAAGGCAGGGGAACACCGAGGATGGGACGCCAGTCCATCGCAGGGCACCTGGGGAAATTTAGTCAGTACGCCAATTAACCTAGCAGCATGTCTTTCGACGGTGGGAGGAAATCGGAGTGCCCGGCGAAAACCCACGCAGACACAGGGAGAACATGCAAACTCCACACAGAAAGGCCCCCGAGCCGAGATTCGAACCCGGGACCTTCTTGCTGTGAGGCGGCAGCGCTACCCACTACGCCACCGTGCCGCCCTTTCACGAGACCATGTATGTGAATTTCTCTCAAGAGCATACGCATAAAGCACTCTGCTTAATATTTTGCAATTCTAGAATGCAAGGAGGTGAGGAGCACAGCATTCCGGCAGAACCTCAAAGTAGAGTCGCTGCTCCTTCGGATTGAGACGAGCCAGTTGAGGTGGTTCGGGCATCTGGTAAGGATGCCCCCTACCAGGCATGGCCCACTGGGCGGAGACCTAGAGGCCGACCCAGGACACGCTGGAGGGATTATGTCCTTTGGCTGGCCTGGGAACGCCTGGGAATCCCCCAGGAAGAGCTGGAATCTGCTTGGACTGCTGCCACCGCAACCCTCACCAGGACAAGCGGTTTAGAAAATGGATGGGTGCATGGATATTATACACCATCACCTACTGTTGTCTTTGTCGAAAATGGTTCTCAGAGCTCCCAGCAGCACGTGGGGTGAAATCTGACACACCGTGCCGAACAACAGGCAGTCCAACACAGGCACATCAGAGAGTGCTGTTTCCATGTCCTCTGAGAACTATTGTTAATGAAGATAGTAGAGTGGATGGTGTAAGTACTGTACTGCATTTTCCCATTATTGTATTCTCCATTTATTGTATTATTGTATTCTCCATATGTGTATGTTGTGCAATTTTCCTTTCTGTTATTATCACTGTATAGCTAGTTTTATGAGTTTAGGTCATGTGAAAAGAGCTATACTATGGATGACATTGGTCATGAAAGCCTTCGAGTTAAATTTATTATCACTGTCTCTTGTCTTTTTATTCTCCCTCAAACTTCACCACTACCGTGGTTTTACTGCAACTCTCTATTGTTGTAAGTGTATAGATTGGAATGTAATCAGTTGGAATTAACAAATTAACAAATCATACCAGCCTGTGAAAACGCATTATTATTCAACCAATCAAATTTAGACTGTTGTGTGGCCTGGCAGAGAACATGGCAAAGAATTTATGTCCAAACTGCTTTTTTTTTATTGTGTGTTTGTGTGTAGGGAATAAGATGGATTGCTCCAAGAGTCGGTCTGCTGGGCACAGTATTCTAAATATGACAACTGGCTACTGACATCTGGTTTACATTGAATGTGTACCCAAGTCACTGAATGTGGGGGTGAACATTCCTTGCTTATGAAGAGAAATGCATGTGTGTGTTTATGGTTGTTTATTGGGAACCAGTTCCTAATGTTCTAGTGAGACTCTGAGGTTTTGGTTTTGTTTTTCACCTTTTATTCAAAAGGTCAAGTTACATTCTGTGGGAATATGAAAATAAAAATATTGCTTTGTTTTTATTAAGTCAGGTTTGTGAACAACGATACAGGAATTGAAACAATTATGAAATGAACGACAACACATATTTAGGGAACTCTTCCGGATAATTTTTGGTTAACCAACAAGATTTGTCGCGGCACAACGTTTTTTCAAGTTTTAATGTAGGTTTTCTGATTTCTATCGGCCTTTAAAATTGTTTTAATGAAGATCATATGGCCTCAAGAACAGACTTGCTTTAAGCACATTTTCTCTTTCGTCTTAATTTAATGCTTGACGCTTGGACGTTGTGAGCTGCATCCAAAATCACGACAGAGTCATCTGTAGAAAATTGTTGAGCTCCGTGCTTTTAAAGTTCGGTTATTAAATTGAGGCCGTATGCGGTGTTTTTTCTTCATTCAAGGTTTATTGCCGTGTAATATTAACAGTTTACGGACAATTACAAAACATATTATATCAACAGTCTTTGCAGTGGTCGATTACTTCATTCCTCAGTACAGGTCACAGATTAGCTTTTACCCAGCATAAGTGTTTTTACATGGTTTTGTCTTGTTTTGACAGACGACAGGTGGAAAATTATCACCGACTGCAGACTTTAAACATCCAGAAATAAAAGCATCATGTTCTACAGCTACCTACTGTAATTTTAATCTGTGCCGATATTATACAAGATGATGATTTCTTACTTGCAAACAACACTCAAAAGCCCTGAAGTAATTAAAAAAAATGTAAAAACCCCACAGATACTAAAATACGCTGGCTTGTGATTAACAAAGAGCTTCAAGTTCAAAACTGGAAAGGAATTAACATAGATCACATTAAAGTATTTTACATGTAGTTTTTTTAAAATGTATATAATGTAATGTATTTTAGAAAAAAATTATAAAATCAAAACGTACAGTAATTCTTTCATACTCATTTGTACGTTTGAAATACGGCTTAGCAGTGCAGTATTCTTCATAACCATATTACTAGCACCATTTTTAAATAGCGTCTTGTTAGTCAGCGAATCTTACAACAATTGCATTACTATTGAATGTTTGTGTAATAGCCAGTAAGCCGAAAAAACACTGTTTTACGTTTGAGTTCCTGCTGTAATCTGTTGTCAAATGCTCCGCTATTTTTTGACCACAAATGGCTGTGCAGATTTTCACGCTGAATTCATTTACCTTTCTGGAAATGTATACAATTTTTTTTATTTTGGCAGTACTTTAGTTGAAAACTCCAATATATCAGTGCTTAATTAAGTTGTGCTTTTGGAATTACTGGCCTTAACCCAGGGAAATGCACGTTGACATATTTTGACCAACAGGCAAATATTTATTGCCATTGTGTCACAAAAATGCACTTTTATTTATTATTGCAGACAGCCTGTTATAATTCTCTTTAAGTATGAGAATATGTCACTGTATTTTTTCTTGCCCATCATGATGCAAAGAGATCAACTTCTAGAACATTTAATGTAAATTTACTCCAGTATCGATGCAAAGCTAACAGAAAATTGACAGTCTCATTGGGCATCTTGCATTCAAAAGTTTTAATCTGAATAACACGGAATTTAGAAATACAGCAATAAAGTTTAACCTTTAAAGAAAGGGGGAGAAATATTGTTCAAAAATAAAATAGAAAAATGCATGTACAATGATATCTCAATTATTTTATATAATACTTTTAATACAGTACCCAGTTTTTTTTTTCAAGCCAATTCGTTATTATTATTTAGTGTGTGGCACACAACTTCACAACCATAGTTATATTTTGTAACAACATCACTGCTCTTTGGAGTAGACAATGTACATCGTTAATATTGTACTTTGTGTTTGCGGTATTACTTGGCAGCTTTCTAAATGCATTCCTATGATTATCACCATTATTGATAGCATCATTCCAATGAATCCTCAACCCTTTACCCCCCCACACCTACCCCACCCATATCACAACGCTCCGTTTTTTTTCCCCCCAATCTCATCGTATTCCTGACCCAATCTCCCAGCAATGACCTCCCCCAACCCTTACTGCCGTCTGAACTCGGTGGTGCGCGGCACACAGTCGTGCGTGTGTGTGTGAGAGCGCGCGCGCGTGCGTGGGTGCACACGGGCGCACGGGCGGCGGGGCGGCGATCAATGCAGCAGGATGCGCAGCTTCAATCGCAGGGCCTGACCGAGCTCCCCGGCGAGGTAGTCCTTCTCGTGAGCGGCCTCCAGCCGCCGGAGCTCTTTGCGGCGGAAGGTGGGCACGCCGGCGACCTCGAGGTCGTGGGTGGACGGGCGCCGGGCGGCCACCGCCTTGCGCTTGGCGAGCAGCAGCGAGCTGCCGAGGTCGCTGCGGCCCTCCGACTCGCTCTCGTCTTCGGCCAGGATCTGACCCATGCGGAAGATGCCCGCGTCGTTGCCGGTCACGATCGAGTACTTGACGTGGTTGTTGAGCGGGGCGAGTGCCGGCAGGAGGTCCAGGATGGAGTCTCCGTCCTCCAGCGAGCTGATGTTGACGTGCACGGTCACGGGGCGCTCCACGTCCAGGCTGGCCGTGTTCACGTCTGTGGCGTTCTCGCGCAACTGCGGGGAGCGTACGGAAAGAACACGTCACGTGTGCGTTTCGTTGACCCCTTTTTTTCTTCTCGCTGCGATATAAAGTGAGGTCATTTCAGAGATCCAGTGGGTGAACGCAGCTTCCAAAATGACATTGTTTAGGCCCTGTGAGATAAACAAATTCCACTGGCCTGGACCCGTGCAAATTGTTTTTGGTCCAACTGAGATAAAACGTTCAACCAGAAATTGGAAATTAAGCCATGATGAAACAGGGCATTGGCTATAACGACTCTATAAAAATAATTACATTATGTTAATCGGGTTGATCCATTGGATGTCTGTTTGTTGAACCAGGCATGGGAACAAACAATGGTGGTGTTATTGAGTTTTTTCAGTGATATGCAGCGGACTAGGAATAGCTGCGCAGCACAAACATGCAAAATGTTCTCCAGTCTCTTTTATGTCAAGGGAAATGGCTGCACCCAAGGCAACAATTTTAAAGAGCCCTGGGCTCTTAACGTCAACAAATCTTCCTCAAGCCACCCTGCCCTGCCCTGCATTTATTTATTCAGGCTTCCTTCGAAGTGCCAACAAAAGCAGCCTCAGATGTTTAAAGCTGTGTGTGCTTTTGTGCTCAGCAAGTATTTCCAACTTTTCCATTGGTTCACAAAAATGTTTTTAGAATCAAAACTGAGGCACATTCACATTTGGGATGGCCATTGCTATCGTTAATGGAAATGATTACTGCCAAAGCAGCAAACTGTAGGCTCCAAGCATCCTTCTATTGTTGAGGGTTTTATTGGTCAGTTAATTCAAATAAGGCCATACACGCATCTGAATATGGCACAGCGTTTATGTCTCACTTGACTTAGGCAATTAAAAATATTCAGCATCTACCATGATTAAGCCACTGCTGGACGAAGGCCTACCCAAGCTGTCTACATCTCTCACGGTTTAGCAATGCAACAATCCACCCAGCATCTGCACACAAGCTGATTTCGTTGCTCCGTCTCCTGGGTATTTTTCTGCTGTAATAATAAACATCTATCTATATTGTTGAATGTACTATCGGGCACGTTCCATTACTTGGCTGCCACTCTGTCCAAGCCCCCTTACTTCAATTAGTAATATGTTAATTGCTGACTAATACTCGCTGGTGTACCCTAAAGGAAACCTACTGGTCTGTTGACATTTTTCTTCATAATCAATGTCAAATCAACGACCGTTCTACGGCCTTCCTTTCCTGCCAAGTGTAAATAAATAAAACCCCTTTTTTCGGCTTATTACGCATTGATATTGCATCTTCATTAGCTGCTCTAGTTAAACATTATAGAGAAAGACATCTGACTAGGTCATTTAAAGTAATTTTCATTTCTTTACATATTTGTTTGGAACATGGTTACACGATGGCCCATCTTTACTAAAGATGTTACAAAAGCTGTAGACTTTACGGCAAATGGCACGGATCATCAACATTACCCTGTGACTGGGTTTCAACCCTAGATCCGTGCTTGCGAGCGAATAGAGTGGCTCATTTGAAGGGACAGAAAACACTGAGGGCTATGTAAATGTTTACAAGGTGAAGAGTTCTCCATGTACAGACATCAACAAACATCATCCACTTGTGACAACGCAAGTGCGTTTGCAGACTCTATGGCTTGTGTGCATGGTCGTTGCATCGAGCCCAACTTTGAACATTCCTATTGGGCCTTTCATTATTTTCTCCCCATCACCAATTGCGATTTGATGAATTGTAAGGATTCTTGACTGTGATTGACGATTTAGTTTATTTTACTTTGCAGGAATTGCTTGAACCCGTTACATACAGAGAATCCTAATCGAAAATTATCGATTCTAAGGCGCATCGCGGGGGAACTAATCAATTTTGGTGTATGACTTGATGCATCAGTTTGCCGGGGTACCATGTCCTTATTCCAACTGCTCAAAATAGAGTGATTTCAATACCCAAATGAGCCATGGGGGCAATGCACATATCCTGTTTGCAGCCCTGCGTCAGCCGTTGAAATTACACATTCTTACGGTGAAGATACGTCTCTTCCGTAGCACAACCACTGTTGACTTCCCCATAAAAGTGGTATGCATTTTATCTACCCCTGAGTGATGATGGGCTGAGTTAACCCCCCCCCCCCACAACGGGAGGTGTCGGGAGCCCGGGTGCGGTCCGTACCTCTGCAGGTTGCGCGTCCTGCCCAGCGTTTCTGCGTTGGCGGTTGGGCTTGGGGTAGCCGTTGATCTTGCACTCGTAGCACGTCTCTGACGACAGCACGTTCTCGTCCTCCTGCAGCTCCGCGGGCCCGCCCCCGGGGCCGTACGCGCTCTTACCCCCGGCGCTGCCTCCAGACACACAGTGCCTGCAGGGCCGTAAAAAGCACCGGGTCAGCACCCTCTTGGGGATCAAGGTAGAAGCGTTCGCGTCGCGATCCCTGTCAAGTAATACTTGGTATTTACCTGCAAATTCTACCAAACACTTCGAAGCCGAGCTGAAAGACAACGATGTTTAGAAGCTCCACAGATGCCAGAAGCCCCTCAGTCTGGAGCAAGAAGAGAGGCCAATACCCGCCGCCTTTAAGGCCAGCACTGACTATTATATCTCTAAATGTTGAAGGGTTGTCTGCAACTAAAGAAGAACTTGTTGCAATGGGAAACGGTTATATAACCATCACGCTTCGAAGAATCTAAATATCACACTAATGTGAATGGATATTTCAACCTTGGGAATCGCCCGTGGACAATTTGACATTCATATAGGAATCATCTATCGTGTAATATGTGTTAGGAAGGGCATTGCTCGCAACGTCGCTAATTATATTTATTTTCCTTAAATGCTACAGTGTAATTGATTAACGCATTGAGATTGTCATGTGAGACTGGCATTAGGATTCGATCCCTGCAGAAATCACGTGAGCAAAACATGGTGCGCTTCACACTCGGCGGCGATGATCTCGCAACAAGCTGAAAAGTTGAACTATTTAAACATGTACAGTCCCTTTCACACGAGGGACTGCCTTGAGCAGACAGATAAAAAAGGAAATGACTTGTGAAGCGTTGTGGTAACCTGGCATGATAGAGTGAAGATGAAAACCATATCCGCTTTTTATCAAGTCAAGCCGCCAACATTTTTTAGACGCGCGATCTGTGAGACGAACTACTTAGTAAAGACAGCTTTTCTCTTATAAGGCAACGTTAATGACGAACGTGATAATATATTTGGATGTATGCGTGTGCACCAATGCCAGTCCCTTCGTTTTACTTAGCATTACTATTAACACAGAGTGCACCATAGGATTAAATAGGGACCACTGCCCAGAACATTAGTCCATTATATATATATATAAATTTTATAAGACAGTGTGGTGGGAATATTTTTTTTTCAATTTGTGTGTGGATAACACTGTCAATGCAGCCTTATAGTTTACTGTTTATTTAAGACAGCTTTTGTTTGATTGCCACGTTAGACATCCTTGCTGTAAACACGTGCTCTGAGATCTGCAGGCCAGTTAATTATTCTCAGCAACGATCTGCAAGTATTTTGGACGATCTTCACTTGCACATCTTGGACTGCTCGAAAGCAAAGAGCCGTATGCCAGCCACCTTTCCGCGAGCGCATATTAAAATTAAACTAGCGCGTTCACGCGTGGGTGGAGCGTGTAGAATAACACTCGCAACATTCAAACTCCCTAACTGAACGATCGCTCGGAGTCATCGACCTTAAGCGGTTTTGCGGTGAAACTCAAACACTCCCCGTCTATTAAAAAAGTGAAACGTAATTCCCCCGCGGAATTCCCGAACCTCCCCCAGCGCTCTGCGCGCGACGACAGTTAAACGCAGCGCTTGGCCGCTTACCCTTGGCCCGCGCGGAAGTATCCGGGCGGACAGCCGCACAGGTATCCGCCCTCGGTGTTGGAACAGCCGAAGTTACACGGTGCCTTGGAGTTTGAGCACTCGTTCACATCGTTGCATCCGCCAGAAAACTGGTCGAAGTTGTATCCGTTCGGACACGCGCACTTGAAGCTGCCGAGCGTGTTGTAGCACGACGCAGAGCCGCACACTTGCGGGTTCGTGCACTCGTTCTCGTCTGCAGGAAAAAAAAAACGCGCCGATAAATCAACAAGGGCAACCCGCTCAGGCCAGCGGTGGGACGTCTCTCGTGCCGTTGTTATGAGTATTCCTGAACACGTTCCTTTATTTTGGCTTCGTGAGCCTTTGGTGATTAAACTAAATGCTAGGAATTCTAAATATGTCATAGTTTGCCCGAGGTAACTCGTAGTAATAATAATCATTGTAACTCGTAAAGTGCACGGTTTTTCCCCTCTCACTCTCGAGGAGAGAGAATTACTCGGAGGTGCAAGAAACCGCAGTCAAGCATGAATGGAGCCACACGGTGAGCTGGCGCCAACAATTGCCCGAGCTCTGCGGTCCTCTACATATTAAGGAGTTATTGGCCAATTAATGAGTGTTTTGATTTGGGAGGAAACTGGAGCACCTGGAGAAAACCCGAGTGTGCGAGGGGGAAACTTATTTTTCCTGTACTGCATACTTCTGGCGTCCCAGAGTACAGAGCCTCAATACCCGCTGAAGGGTGTTTTACAACATTTCTGCAATCCACCAACCCTCACCTCCACGGTGCTGGATTACATGCATGCATAGCCACCACTGCCCATCGGTGACTGTATTCATTAAGGTATAATCCTCCTTGTACATTTTCATAGACAATTGTTTTTGTTCGTGGTGCAGTTGTGAGCGCACTTCACTGTGAACCCAGTGGGTTCACTTCCTAGCAATGGCTAACATTGGTGGCAGAGGGTGATAAGTCTTTCCATTGCACAACCATCGTCGAATTCTCCACAAAGTGTGCCTCAATTTAACGCCCTCAAAGGGATGAAAGGAGTCAGACCGTGACCTCGCAACCTTCCAATTACAACCCACGCGTGCGGTCACCGCTCCACCAGACCAAAATGTAATATCAATAAACAAGCGCACCACAGTTAGTTGATTGGCAGGTTGTGTACGGTGGGGTAACGTGTGGGTACTTCCACCTCCTACCAATACGTCTGCCGAGCAGAGAAGACTAGGCCAAATAACCTCTATACGGGGCTTCTGCCAAAAGACGTGTGATGCAAGATAGATAGATAGCTGTTTATTATTACTGGAAAAAAATTATTTCTGCTGGGCTACATATTTCCCTTTGTTTTTTTTTATTTTTTCTTAACTCCCTGTTGTTCTCAGTTTGTCGCTGTGCGTGGATGACTGTGCACCCACCGACACACTGGTTCCACTGGAAATGCTGCAGGTATCCGGAGGGGCAGCCGCAGCGGTATCCTCCCAGCATGTTCTGACAGCCGTGCTGGCACCGGTGGTTTCCAGAGCACTCGTCCATGTCTGTCAAAACATATACGTTGATGAGAAGAATATCGTATATTTGGGTTGTCCACGCCATTCTTAGAGTGCAGGACGATCACGAAGGTGCCGTGTTTCGTAGGCATAGTCTGCAGTGATGATGGTCTGCAATCTCAGAAAGCTTGAGGACACCTCCAACGTCTGGATGTTATTGACATGCCGCTCTCTCCACAGCCCTGTGCAGCGCTTTGTGACCCTCGGGTGAAAGGCGCTCTATAAATGCTATTATTATTATTCACGTGGGAGTCGAAACGTCGCGAAGGAAAGAGGTGGAGCGCTCGACACGGCTATCTCGAAAGAACAGCTTCGGAAAGGAATTATCATGCATCGAGCTGTGAAACCCTACATTAGTACATAGTCTGCAGAAGTTCACAGTAGGTGGCAATGTCACCTATTGTAATCCCGCTTGAGAAAGTTGCAGGTATTATTTCCAGGGCGCAAGTCAGGTGCTATACCCAGGATCGGACGCCAGTCCATCACAGGGCACCGAGGGCAATTTAGTCCGCGGGCCAATTAACTTATGCAGGAGCATGTCTTTGGACTGCGGGAGGAAACCGGAGTGCGCGGCGAAAACCCACGCGGGACAGCCGGGCGAGAGCGTGTAAACGCCGCACAAAAAGGCACCCAGAGCCGGGATTCGAACCCGGGGTGCTTCTTGCTGCGAGGCGGCAGCGCTACTAACCGCGGCCACCACGCCGCCCTCGCGCGTGTATTCGACTTCAACAACAGGACGACTTGATCGGTGCGGCGTGCGTTACCTTCGCAGTTGCTGCCGGAGTTGTCGAGGCTGAAGCCCTTCTGGCACTCGCACGAGAAGCTGCCAGGAGAGTTCTGGCAAACGCCTTTAGAGCCGCACGTGCCGGGCTGGGACACGCACTCGTTGTTGTCTGCGGCCATTCACGACCGCAACAACAGTGACAAGCAAACAAACCACCGTAAGTTCTTGTTGTGAATGTGTCAAAACTCCAGTTGTCATCCATCCGTCCATCCATTCTCAGAAACCGCGTAATCCTGTACAGGGTCATGGTGAGCCGGAGCCTATTCCAGCAAGACGCAGGGCGCAAGGCAGGGCTATAGCGAAGATGGGACGCCAGTCCATCACAGGGCAGTGCGGTTGTCATTCGTCTCTGAAATATGTGCAATTTCAGTGCGTCGTGAAATTAAAGTGATGTTGTCGTGGTGGTATGGTTTAGCGCCGTGCAATTGCAAACTAGATGTCAAATAGTTGAGAGGGGTTCTTCCAGTGAAACAGTGGTGCAAGTCTCTTAAATCCCTCCTCTGTTCACCCAGCAGTACAAATGATTACCACCACAGTTAGTCTATCAGCAGCTCTGAAGTGTGGGCATTCCCACTTTTTCTTAAACATCTGGCCAGTGTGGAAGAGTGGGCCAATTACCTGCTAGAAGGGCAAAATAAAGCTCCCCTCGTAGAAGCTCTTCCACGAGCACTAGCATGAACAAGACATTTCAGGGCTGCACCTTTGCCTTTGCAACTGGGGTAATGTTCCTTTTAACATTTTCACATTTTTGGAATTGTTTTAGTGCAGAGGGGTGGACCCCAACAGTATAAAGTTTAGTGGCTTCAAACCATTAGGAACTCGGTTTAAATTACTATTGGCCACTTACCCAATCAGTCACTCACAATCAGCAATGTACAATTCCCATGTATTAAATGTGCCCATTTGTTACCCTGTCCAAGCGACAGGAAACCTGTGCTGGCAGTTTAGCAATTTAATTCCACTCCCCAACCTCACCACCTATGCCCCCTTCGCCTCTCAACCTCACCATTTTAAAGTAATCAAGTTTATGGCCCCTTCTGAAAACCAAAGCCAGCAGCTGCTCCAGCTAATAATGGTGTACGTGTGAACATGCGTGTGTGTGCTCGCGTGTGTGCACAGGTCGACTCAGCCTCAAATGAGCACCTGGCGCGGCATGGAAATATCGCCACTTGGTGAGACAGGCAAGTCAGGCGTGGTACTGGCGACCCACCCGATCGTGTACCGTGCCGTCCTTCGTGTGTCCTCGCTGACAGTACTTGCCCCCAAAAAATTCCGGTGAGGCTATACGGGAGATCTTTGTCTTTGTGTGTGCATGTGTTGCAGGGATATGGTCGGGGGGGAGGGATGGGGAAAGTGTGTGAGACTTGCCAATGCACGCGGTGTGGTGCTGCGTGAATCCTGGGGGACACTTGCAGGTGAAGCCGCCAATGGTGTTCACGCACAGGAACTGGCAGTTGTGCTGCTTGCTGGCACATTCATCCAGGTCTGAAAGCAGTGGCGAATAAGATGATAGATGTATATAAACAAACGATTAGTACGGGCGAGCTGTTGAATACATGCACACATTCTCTTTAGTGACTATCAGGGCACAGTTACAGCGGAACGGTGTCATTATACGACATCTTTAACTATGATTTCATTGCCGCCTTTTTTTCTCTCTAAACTCTTGTAAATGTTGAACAAAAATTCCAACCTCCCACCATGACCCCAGGAGAGGCACGCAGACAGATTTCCGTTACTGGAATGAAGCCCTGCTCTTTTATTAGTTTTACCCCTTTCCTTTATACCAAAGGGATTCCCACAGATTTTTTTTTTTTATTACGTGACAGAAAGCAGTGGTTTATATCTGAATAAACAACTGTTGTTGCTCATGGGATACAATTTGAGGGGTTTGCTTCATTCTGGCAATAACTGGTTGCATTGTCACTGTGACAGCATAAACACATCTCTGGTTATAATGTCAGGGCAGTTTGAATTGGACGTTAGTGTACCGCTGCAGGATTAATTTAATCAGCGTTGGGTTGTGCAATTCGTAATAAACAATTTGGAATATTTGTTGTACATCTAGCGGTAAATTTGAGTCACCGGATAATTTATTTGCGTATGCTGGCAAAATATAATACGAGCTCGCAGCAATAAACGTAGGAAAATAAATAAAATGGCACTTTGCGGGTCAGAGCATGCCATTTCAGAAAAGCACCGGTTTAGATTTCAGTTATTGGCAGTTCCCTTTCCAGGGATCAAATTTAATTTCATGCAAAAAAATCAAAATCCGTGTTAAAATCACACTTCATTAGCAGCTGTCAAATTGATGTTTGATTTAATTGCAACCAATACAATGAACATTTATTACAGGAGCTCTTAGGAGCTGCTCTTTCGACATACCCCCCGTCATGTATTCCTTCTGTCTGTCTGGCTATACCGAAAGGGCAGCTTTTAATTGTCATACATCAAGCCATGAAAACGTACATCAGAAGATGTATGAGCATTGTTAGAAACTAACATGTCGGTTTTATTAAAAGGTAAATATACAATAAACCATTACGTTTTAAGAGAACTCTCAACAGTTATTTTGCTTTCTCAAAAGTGATAAAAATAAGGAAAAGCTTATATTGGAAAAAATATCATCCATGTTGGACATTCCATTTTGCTCTTCCTTGCCTTTTTTGTAGAACATTCCTCTCCAGACCATCAACACACCGGGTGAGTAAAAACAAATAACTACTGAATGTCTGACAGTTTGATCAAACTATTGTTTTTGTTGGCGCTCGCATATTTAGTAACTTCTTATTTTATTTAAACGCCGTGATAAGTAAGCAAACCATTAACCGCTTTTAGCAGAGGTCACTTAGCCAACGTACATTCGGCCGTTGGCGGGGATTTTGGTTTTTTTTCCTGAAATATTTCAGCGATAAGTGTAAACAGGTTTTCAATCCAAAAAAGCGTTATGTAGAAATCCGTGTAATGCACCCTAATTCTTTGTGAAAATACTGACGGTCAGACATTCTGTTTATTTTAAATGAAGTATTGTTTGTCTTTGATTTTCACATGCATAAATCATTCAATGTGACATTGTTAAAACAATTAAATAACTTTTTTGTAATTACATAATGTTTTTATATTTATTGGCCTTTTCACATTTGTCAAATATTAATGACCAATTAAACAATGGCAATGGCAAGGAAATGGAAAATCGACTTCAAGATATGAATTCTTGCAACGGATGCTCACTGTTAACGTAACGGATTTGAAACAATCCCTTAGTTGGCAATGGAATATTACGCGCAAAAATGCGTGTGCCTGTTCGTGTGCATTTTTGGGTAGATGATCTGACCTCTGCATGTCCTGCCATCCTCCTGCATGATGTAGCCGCGTGGACAGGCGCACTGATAGCTGCCCTCCGTATTCTTGCAGATGAAGTTGCAGGGCTTGGGCGACTGGGCACATTCGTCCAGATCTATAGCCAGAGCCACAGGTTAGCGGTCATGCAGAAGAGGAACACATCTTGAGTGGGGTGTTTTGTTTTTGGAAAAAAATGACGTTTGTTTGAACACCGTTTGATATTGAACAAATATAGCTCTGATGTGTTTTTTTAGTTGTTCTGCATAGTTGTGTTGTACCGCAAAAACACATCAGAGAGCTGCACACCACGGTGGCAAACGCCCGTGCAGTACTGCGATTAAATCCTGGCAGTTTGCGACTGGTCGGGTAGTTTGCTCGCATTGTGTGCGGAACATCATGCGTATATTGGCAAAAGATGACAATGCTTTCACCAAAACACCGCAAACACATGCAGTGTTTCGTATTGGCTCGTGCAAATTTTTAACAAGGTAACAAAACATTTCTCCACAGTAGTTTTACTTTAGAGTTAAAACAAATTCTAATTGCGGTGGTATCATCAGCAGAAGCAATAGCTGCACAACAAACAGCATTTGTAGAATTATTTACGATGGTACATACAAGTATTTGCTAATACTGCTTTGCAGTGGTGCACAATCACATAGGGCAAAAAACACCTCGAAGCACTGGTTAATTTCAGTGCCTTAAAATGGAAAGTATATTACAGCCAATGTTTCTGGCACTGAGGTGTTTGAAAGAGGGACATGGCACATGTACACATGGAGAGAGAGAGCGTTTGAGATGGCGCCAATGGGGGGGGTGGCACGGTGAGTAGCGCTGCCGCCTCACAGCAAGAAGAACCCAGGTTCGAATCCCGGCTCGGGTGCCTTGCTGTGTGGCGTTTGCATGTGCTCCTCGTGTCCGCGTGGGCTTTTGCCGGGCACTCCGGTTTCCTCCCACAGTCCAAAGACATGCTGCTGCATAGGTTAATTGGTCTGCTGAATAAAATTGCCCCCGGTGCCCTGTGATGGACTGGCGTTCAATCTGGTTATAGCCTTGCCTTGCGCCCTGTGTCTGCCGGGGTAGGCTCCGGCTCACCGCAACCCTTTACAGGATTAAGCGGTTTCTGACAATGAATGAACGAATGAAATATTACAGTCGATGTTTCTGGCACACTGGGGTAGTTCGAAGAGGTACATGGCACATATCGACGAAGAGAGAGAACGTTTGAGATGGCGCCAATGCGTACGTACCCACGCAGCCCGTGCGGGTGATGACGGTCGTGTAGCCGTTGTTGCACATGCAGTGGTAGGAGCCCTCGCTGTTGATGCACTCTCCGTGGTGGCACATGCTCGGCATCACCGTGCACTCGTCGATGTCTGCAGGGCACGGGAAGCGGTTAGTTCTCACATCTGTCGTTTCATATACAGTTGTCACGCATTCACTCTGCATTCCGTACGTGTTAGGTGTGCAGAGGGATGTCGTCTATATTTATAGAACAAAACTTAGGTGGATAATACTAACTGCATGCACGGTTGGTAGTGTGCCGATTTTAATGTAATGTTTTTTTTTAGGTTTTCGGGATGATGACAATTGTACTTGTGGACAAATACAAACTAGGCCCCATATGTTGACTCATGGTCATTAACTCTGCTCCCTGGTGGCATTCAAGCTTTGAACACTGGTGATGACGTGCCTAAAGTTAGATAAAATTTTACGCTAAATTCGCACACACTTAATAACATATAAGTCACATCATCACAACATATTCCCCCGTGACGCACATACAAAACAACTGGATTGAGAGAGAGGGAAGGTCTATGGGCACCTTCTTTTGCCCGTGTACAAATAATGCAAAATATACAAGGTTTAACCTTGGCCACAAGCTTGTGTGGCTGCTTGCAAACTGGAACTTTTGCTAAAGGGTGTCCATTTGGTGTTTTAAGATCTTAACATTTATCTCCTTGCCAGAAAAGGTAAAAAACTTGTATAGAATTTAATTAATTGTTGTTGTTTTGGTTTTCAGTAGTTTTTTTGTCGTTGTTGACATGCCGTTCTTTTCCGCGGCCCTTGTGCAGCGCTTTGTGACCCTCGGGTGAAAGGCGCTCTATAAATGCTATTATTATTATAGTTCACATTAAAGGGAAGGTCGGAGTGATCTGCGCTGTGCACGACGCACCTTGCCCATCGGTGGTGTAGCCAGGACCGTGGGGGCACAGCTTCTTGTACTGGGCAGTGCCGGGCAGCGGGCAGATGTCACACTGCTGGCCCCATCCGCGCCCTCCATCGCAGCAGCACTCGGACTTGGTGACGAGGTTTCGGCTGCTCGACACCATCTGGCACAGCGACTGGATGACCTCCGTGAAGCAGAAGCCCCTGCGGCTGTCTGCACGCGACACACAGGCGTATCACGCGAAGTGGGATTATCGCTGGCAGACGCACAGCTCGCACACTGAAAGAAACCTGCAGGATAAGTTGCAATGCCGCAGCAGCAATGGCACGCGGTGCGCCCCGTGCCCAGGGTTAGCGGTGGTGGTGATTGTCATCAGCAGAAGCAATAGCTGCACAATAAACAGAATTTGTAGAATTATTTTCGATGGTAGAGAAAATTCTTTGATAATGCTGTGTTGGCAGTGGTGCACAATCACGTAGGGATAAATCACCTCAAAGCACTGGTTAATATCAGTGCCCTTAAATGGAAAATATATTACAACCGACGTTACTGGCAATGTCCATTCCTCATAGCACATAATATACAACAGTAATGCATGATATAATTTACTGATACATATGACACATTTATACTCCTTTCAAAACTAAACGCAAGTGACTCCACATGGCCAGGTACTTAAGTTAACTGCGTCAGTGACCCCCTCGCACCCTTCACCCGACCATAACTCCCACTGACTCATACTAACTTTTGTGGTATAGTATGGTGAAACAACTACCATGATCAGCACTGTGTGGAGGGGGGACTTCGTCCATCAGATGAACGGTAATTCTTGTATTGAGTCGTTGTTTCATGCCAATAATCATTGCTTATGGATACAATGCAATGAATTTGAATACTTCATATGCCACTGCAGGCTTAGCTGGTTCTTTGTTTTTCTTACCGCAATGCTAAATGAAACCCAATTTAAAAGAACATGCTGTTGTGGTAAAAAAAAACCGATACTGGCAGACAAATTCAAATTCATAAAACCTATTTGTGAAGTACATGACATTATGCAAGCCCACACATAAACTGGTCTTATTAAATGTTCAATATTTATTTGTATGAAGCAATTGGAGATTCCATGTTTAATCGGGAGACCAAATACATTTCTCTAGAGGATTAAAATGTCCTCAATGTCTTATTTTCACCGACACATGATGAACCCCAACACCTAGCATAAATATTTGGCGATGGTCAATGTGTGGCAAAAAACAACAACACATATTGCCCCTTTTGTAATCAACGCCTGATGATTGCAACGTGGGAGCCGAAATTTCGTAAGGGAGAGCAGGAGATCGCTCGACACGGCTATCCCGAAAGAACAGCTCTGAACAGCAACTATCACGAATCGAGCCGTGGAAACGTACACCTTTTGTAAACTCATCATTGGTGTTTAGTAAACACTGGTTTGGTGGCTTAATAAGATAAAAAGGCTTAATTCAATTCTGCTAGACGTTGTATTACTTGGGGATGGGTGGGGGGGGCAGTGGTGATGTTAGTGATGCAGAGACTGCGCTCTGAACACAGGGAGCCGCGTTTGATTCTCGCCCATGAATAATATCAGTGATGAATGACATCCGAATCGGTACTGGCCCTCCCCACAGCCTGTCACTTCAACGACCCACACTGACCAGCGGTGATGAAGTGTGCTCAATTAGCCCACACGAATGACATGGCGTGGGGGAGGCCTTTATCCAGCAGTGGAATGACAAAGCACTGCGAGTTATTATTGTTATAGTGTAATCACAGGAACTGACATGCAGCTTTGGCTTATACACACATGAAAATGCAGGCTTTTTGTCGATCCTTAGCAGTGGATGTTGCCAGGTTCTTAAGTTTAAGTGCATTAGTTCTTTCACAGCTTCATTGCTCCAGAGGCTAAGCGTAATGAAAATATTCTCAGGCTTTAATCCCACGCTGTCTTGGAGCCTGTTGAGCAATTGAATGCAAACTCTGTGAGGTTACTTAGCTGCAATGCCCTCTGGCTTTTCTAGATTTATGACCACGATCCATCAGCCATGAGAAAGCTTGCTCCCTTGCCATTGCAAAAAACCAAATACAACACCGAATGTGTTGATCAACACCCCGTGTTAAATGTATTTTGTATCTTCAAACATAGTTCTGTAATTATGGTTGTATGCCTACCAAATTTGTTCTATTATTATTGCCCTGCCTTCAATACTAGTCACTTTGCTTATGAAAAATCTACGTACACACTGCTTGTAAGACATCTGTTAATAATATGGGTAGGAGAGGGAACATTATTTAATTTCAACATATTTTCTATCCAATTATATGAAAATCCTAGGATTTGGTATTATTACTATTATACAAGTTCGATGAACATGTTTTGAACTAAATTGGCAATAGCTTTTAGGCTTATGAAGCTTTAGTGCGCTTACTCGTTGTATAAATATATAAATGTTTATATTTCACTTACAACATAAATATGGATCGATGTCTACTCAAGACCTGCTTATGCAGTGTAAATAAATAATCACATTTTCTCACAGCCCTTTGTCAATCCACTGCTAGATGAAGGCCTCTCCACCCCATGTGAGTGATGGGCTTTGTTTGATCATAATTCAGCAGGCTGGTCAGTGCATGCGTTCTCCCAGATCAACAGTTGAAACGATAGGAAAGATTCTGAAATCCTCCCCGACTCCACGAAGCAGTATAACTGGATACCCCACCACCAGGTCACATGTTGGCATGTTGGCACTCTCTCCGCTTCCAGGACATCTGGCGAAATGTCCTCGAGAGGAGGTCTCTATATCTCTCGCTCGTGAAGGCCCTTCCACCAGTGGTGGTGTACGCCAGTATCTGCAGGTTTGCCCGTTTACCTTTTATCCCATCCATCCATTGTCAGAAACCGCTAAATCTTATACAGGGTTGCGGTGAGCCGGAGCCTATCCCGACAGATACAGGGCACAAGGCAGGGCTATACCCATGATGAGACGCCAGTCCATTACAGGGCTCCGGGGGCAATTTAGACAGCAGGCCAATTAATCTATGCAACAGCATGTATTTGGACTGTGGGAGGAAACCGGAGTGTCCAACGAAAACCAACGTGGACACGGGGAGAACATGCAAACTCCACACAGAAAGGCACCCGAGCCGAGAATCAAACCCGGGGGCTTCTTGCTGTGTGGCGGCAACGCTACTCATCGAGCCACCATGCCCCCTTACCTCTTATTGTAGTTCATAATTTACAGCCTTTGCTTAGTTCAGCTCTTAGCTTGTAAAGTACCCTTAATTCCTCATGTGTCCCACTGCTTTGCCAAGGGACCCAGTGTGTTGGCAAGTAACCCAAATGCTTGCCCAATGAAAGGCATTGTAAGTGAATGTTAAAAAATGATCGCCAAATTTGAGACTTATGGTCTTCCTTTTGTAAACTATTCCACAGGAATGCAAGAGCGCCATACGGTTCTGTGAAGATGTCTGCATTCCAGTCAGTCTCAAAGTCATCCAGTGAGTAACAAAAATGGTATCTGGATGCCAGTGATATAACATCTACCATCTATTTAAATAAATCATTGGGCTTCATTTAAAGAGATATATTTTCTTTAACAAATGCACTTTTTAAACAATAAATCAAAGGCTATGCAAGTGAAATATTTACTGTCCTCAAGGCAAAGTCAAGTGGGTTTGGAGGAAAGCCAGCCTAGTGTTGGAATGTGTGAGGAAGTCTTTAATAGCATGAAACACTATTCCTTTGGGACTGTATTCTTTTACAAGATAATTGGTCATTTAATTTTATAACACACAATTTTAAAATCCAGATTAAGCTGTCTCTTGAGGTTATGCAGGGCTGATGCCTTCAGTCTGAAAAGCCGAGACCATTTTGTTTCTTGACATTTTTTGGTTAGCGCAAAACATGGACGGACGTTCAAGTCATTTTATTTACACGGGATTTATGGAAGACAGCTGAGCGAGGTGAATGTTTATGTGGCAGGCGAGGATTAACGATGAAATGGTATTTGAATGTTTTTGAGCTGCCATGTCACAAGGGAGACTGCCGATTGCGTGACTGAGAAAAAGGATTTTTTTTTCTCCTTCTACCCAAACCAAAACCGTTTTGTTTTTCAAACTCCAAGCACATGCCAAACATTGTTACGGTTCACTAGGTTACAACCATCTGCAAATGTTACCGCAAAACAAATTCATTTACTTCTATTTTTAAAGCAGACTTTTCGTCTGCATATGTTGTGGGGAAGTAGTATTTTTTTCCCGTAATAAAAATGCAAGAAAGGCTTGGTGAATGGTTTATGTTTGGCAATGTTATCTGCAGTGCTGTGAATTCATCAGTGACGCAAATCTGTCAAGTGCTGCATGACGGTCGCATTTAATTCCTTTAAATACATTTCTTACATAGTAATTCGAATTTGAAATGTATTTTATCTTAACTCAGGTGAGAACACAAGAGACCAGGATAGTCTCATTTGCGAGAATAACATGGGGCATGTCTGCGAGTAGGGAGGCAGTGACTGCTATGTAAGATCCTAATTGAGTGAATTTAGGAGGGGGGTTTAACAGTGCATCAATCCATCGAGAAATCTGGGTTCTTATATTGTATGCAGTGAGTTCACATGTTTTTTTACAACCATTAGAAGGGCTACCATTCACTGCACTGTACGAAATAAAGATGATAGTATGACCTTGAATTGACCGTCAATCACAACAACTCATCACATCGCTGGGGGTACACCCTTTAGGAAGACCACTACCGCTGCGAAATATAAGGCACGAAGAAAACCCAACTGCCTTTCTGAACCCGAGTGTTTCAAAAATGCGTAAGATATTCAGTGCAAAGATCATAATCCGAAGCTTTAGTTTTCATTAATTGTTGAAACCGATACGTCGTGGCACTGCTGTGTTGTTTCTTTGTCGAGCCTCGCGAGACGCATTGTGCTTTGGGTCTTTGAAGGCCGCGCAGACGAGAGGGAATCAATCTGGATCCGTTTCTCTAACTCTGTCCAAACCGGTGGAAATGAGCCGCAGTAAAATATCCGCAAGTGTAGCGGCGGCAAAAAAAAAAAACCCTCCGCCCTAACAACAGACGCCGTATTGTGCGGGCCTTACCGATACACTCAGTCTCGTCCTGGTTCAGGGAGAAGCCCTCGTTGCAGATGCACTTGTAGCTGCCGATGTTGTTGGTGCAGCGGCCGTTCTCGCAGATTCCGGGCTTGAGGCGGCACTCGTTCTCGTCTGTAAGACAGCACGCCGGGCCGGCGTCTCTTTCGTTCAGTGGAGGAATCGGGCGAGCAAAGGGCAAGCGGGACGTGGGCTGCCAACACCAACACTTTCTCCGATAACTTGTCTTGTTTTGAGACGTGGGCATCTCATGCGACGCGTCTCTCTCTCTCTCTTTCAAGTTGCTCGCGATTGTGATTTTTTAAAATAATAGACGCGTTGCGTGGAAGGCTTTGTTGTTAGCGTAGCGGTGGGCCTGAAAAGTGTAGCAGAGTCATGAGGTCCCCCAGTTCCAGTAAGTTAAATCTCTAATAGTTTCTTCTTCACAATAGGCTAGAGTTGCCACCTCCGAAGGACAAAAAAACCGTGACGTATCATGTGGAGAAGAATATTTCACAGAAATTAGAACGAAGAGGGGAGAACTACCTGTAAAGTCACCCTCTCGAGTGGTATATTATTGCACAACTGACAATAAACAAGACTTTTAATGTTCTGGGGAGACATACATATTTCATAAGACACCTACTTCCTAAAAAATATGATGCCCCTGGGAAACTACGACAAGTGACAACCCGAGAATAGACATGTGTCCTCCTTAGCTAACACTTCTATTGACTCCCGATATAACAACTTGCATTTACTCCCGAGATAACAAAACTCCAGAAGCCACGATGTTTGCGTAGGGTCTCCATCCTTACCTACGCAGCCTTCACCGTCAGGCCGGCGAGCGTAGCCCGGCGGGCAGATGCACATGTAGGTGCCGATGAGATTCTTGCAAATCATGTTTCTGGAGGCACAGTTGTCGAGGCCTTCTTCACACTCATCCTGATCTGTGGGTGAAATGGGATTAAGATGTTTAATCGGACTCAACAGAGGAGGGAACAGCGACAACGAGAGAAATGTTCCCTTCCGGAGCAGCGTTTGACAACATTTACCACGCCGGTCGTATCAGGCTGGAATAATTGAGTACATTTAAACAGTGTCCACTGCAAGTGAGCTGTCAATTGACTTAACTGTGCCATGGTCAGTGTGAAGATGTATGAAAAGTATTATCACATACGCGCGATTATATTCTACCATCTTTAGGTTCATAACCTCGGCGTGCATTAACCTTTCAAATAATACAAATGTGAATCATATGGAATCCATGCGGCCACCAGGGGAGAGACCATAACGTACCTCGCATGCCCCTGTGGAGCGCACACACACACACACACTGTGCACAACAGCCTGACCTGGCGGTATGATCAGTGAAGTAGTGCCTTAATCGCATTATTAATTCACCATTATAATATTGATAAACTCTATTTATAACGCGCACGTATTCAATTTCCGAGGTATTAATTTGAAGAGAGAACGACTCAAAGGCGCGAGGAAACTGCAGAGAGGCGGAGGAGGCAGCCAGGCGGTTTTTGCCGGCGCCAACTTATTTCCACACACTGCGCTTTGTGACCCTCGGGTGAAAGGCGCTATATAAATGCTATTATTATTATTACACATTTACGATGTTATCGACCACCTAATTAACGACCGTAGCGCGTGCACCACAAGCGGGCCCTGCTGTTGAGCGGGCACGCGGGGCCGAACCCGGCACTTCACTTGCAATTCCTCCCGCTCAACGGAGCCTGGACACGCCACCGAAATCCGCGGTGTGTCGTTCCCCCACCTTTGCACATGCGGCGATCCTCGCGCAGGACGTAGCCGGTGGGGCACATGCACTCGTAGGATCCGTAGTTGTTGACGCAGCGGAAGGCGCACAGGAGAGGGTTCAGCGAACACTCGTTCAGATCTGCGGGTGTCCGCGGAACGCCGACGCACAGGCCGCCGTTCAAAAAGCACGCGAAATTTACGACGATCTTTCAAGTAGCGCGCGACATGTCGCGAACTGACCGCCTTTTAGAAAGCTGGCGTTGTGTGAATTTACTTTAGCGGAACGATTCCCACATGAGCTGACCAAGGAGGAAAGCACTGGACTGATGGCTGTTTTTTTGCATTAAACCGTAGCGCTATTTAAAACAATCAGATAATCCCAAGGAAGCCATTACAGACCACAAGGGCCTTACTCTCTAACGTCTCCAGCAGGCAAAACATTTCAAAGAAATCAACATAAAAACATTTGGTTCAACAGAGCAAACTGTGGTAGCAAAAGGAAGGGGAGGTTGAGTCAGTTAGGCAGGTTTTAAATAATATAAACCTCAGTTTGTCCTTGACTTTCCAAGGTCACAAACCAGGGCTTAATATCTCACTGGATATTTTTCTGAGCCGCTGCTAGGCTGGCTTGGAGCGGGGCATTACGGTAATACCACTAGGGCACAATGTATGGCGATTTGTAATATTCTGATATTACTGCAGCCTATGTCTCTATATTTCAATGAGGACAAAATAATGAGAATGAGGACACACTAAGGTGAGATGGCACCCGTCGATATGTTGGAAAAAACGACTGAACATACAGCACTTACCTTAATGTTCAGTCGTTTTTTCCAACATATCGACCGGTGCACAACACTTGCATAACATTTCACGTGACCTAAACTCGTAAAAAGAGCTACACTATGGATTATATCGTTCATGAAAGCCTTCGAACTAAATAGTTCCCAAAGTAAAATCATTCCGGACTGTTCCGGCTGAAATTAAGCGCCGGGTACAACGGCGTTGTTCTGACCTTCGCAGGTCATCATGGGTCCTGGCTCAAAGCCATCGTCACACGTGCACTCGAATCCTCCAGGGACGTTCAGGCACGTGCCGTTTCCGCACGGATTCCCGATGGAGCACTCATTCGCGTCTGGGAACAAACACAGAGGCAGTGAGAGACAGCGGTGGAGGTAAAGGTGAGTAGCCGTTTGAGGAATATACATTTTGAGCCCATTGCTATGTATAAGGACTTGCAGGGTAATATGAGTCAGTACGCATGAAGATGGTTTATCACCAATTATGTCCGACCGGTTTAGTTTTATTTCCCTGGTTATTTTTGCGAATGCGTTTGTATCGTGCTATCGGCATCATGCGATGAGAAAAATAATCCATTTGACAATTGCGCAAAACACTGCGCCCGTCTGTCGCAATGTTTCACTTCTGAACAATTATACAAGGCCTTCTAACCTTTAATACAGCAGGGGGTGCAGCTTCACAAATAATCGGCGAGAAGATTGTTTGTCACACGACTGTTAACGTAATGTTTTACATTATCAGAGTTGGAGTTTCAACAAGTTATGGGTGAAACCAGATTTGCGTGGTTTTTGTACAGTCATTGGTGGCTGGGCTGAGACCATCAACCCAGGACACTTGAGAACCTCGTTTAATGACGGATGACTGAAACCGAGATCTTCAGTGGTGGCCAGCTGAACATTCTGATATCTGAGCCATTAGGCCACCTGCAAATATAACCATTTTTCAGACTCACTTTTGTCGAGATGTTTACAATATTTAAACATCTCTACAAAAATATCCAGTGAGCTTGCAAGCTCACTGGGTATTTTTCTGATGTAACACTAAAGATCTACTCAGTGTACTGGAAGTTACTAACGTGAAGTATAATATGTACAGAGGCTTCATTTTCAGACCATAATAGTGCGTAAAGGCCCTAAAACTTGTTGCAATGGTGAAATAATTTGTCCACTGGACAACTGTCAAAAAGGGACCAATAGATGAATGGTTCCTTCCAGCTTGGATAAAAACGGACTTACTGACCAAGAAACCCACAAGAAGGCACGCACTGATTTAGATGGCTGCGCATTTTCTCCAAAGTGTACTTAATACGACGTGTAAGGGACACATTTTATTTACAGGCCACTTAAGGCCCCAAACAAACAAGCTGTCGTGCAGAGCCTCAGCATTACGAGATTGCTGGACTTGATCTCTCTACAGTGCGAGGAAATGGGCAGTTTCGTATCAGCCACAGACATCGCAATTTCCAAATCAATGTTTTTTCCTTCGTAATTTGCATTATACTTTTTAGAAAGTAAAATTGCCTTCAATTTTTTAAAAAAGTCCAACAAAACGAACTCGCATTAAGAACTAAACTTGGTTTAAAACGTGTACGCGTTCTTGACTTCTTGGCTAAAGTCGTGGAATCCGCCAAAGCTGGCTGGGGCATTTTTTGCACACTTCCTAACAATCGCTGGCATGGGTTCAACTCTGATCACATTTGTTAATCTTGATGCCTTGGCTCACACGCAGACCGTGCTTGGCACAGCCTTCCTTTATTATAAGAGAAGTTAAAGTACTAAGGGAAGTAGACCTTATTTATTTCTCACAGGACATAGGTTATTGGAACAAAATAGGAGTAAACGTCTTTTTAAAGTACCAGACAGTGTTGCTTTAAGCGGGTGGCCAGCCACTGGAAGATAACAAAATATAATTTAGCGCGAAACACTTTACTTTATGGCACTCTCTTCGAGGCCTGTAACAGTGGCTTGATTACGTCGATTATTTAAGCTCACGACACATGCATCACAGTGTGCGCATATTAACTAATGTCCTCCGTTCGTATTTGCATGTAATGAGTTCATATGACTCCTGCAGCCACGAGAAGCACCTGCAAAGTGACGATTCAAATATGTGAAAAGTCACCAAATCCTAAGCATCGGTGGTTGGGAGACAGATTGTTACAGCTCCACTGCCATCATCTTTCCAAAGCAGCACGGTCCGGCAACGTTCTCTGCGCATTCTACGTAAAAAATCCAAAGATGCGTTGAATTAGCGCGAGCTGAATGGAAAGCGAGCGAGAGATGGCTTGGCTGCACACGGCTGCACTGTTCGTGCGAGTGTTATCTGGTGGCATCGCGCACTGACCCACGCATTTGAAGCCCGCCGCCTCGAGGTTGTAGCCCAGCGGGCAGTCGCAGCGGAAGGAGCCGTCTGTGTTTATACACCGCCCATTGGCGCAGATGCCTGGGTTGGCAAGGCACTCGTCCAGATCTGCGCAGTACAAGACAAATAAAAGGCAACGAATATTTCAGTCGAGATATGTCTCAACAAAACGTTCCAGATATCGTACCAGTGTAATTGGCCCGTTTGTTAAATTCTTTGTTTTAACGCTCTGTCTTTTTTTGTTGGTGGTGGTGGTAGCGGTGGTTGTGTTTTTGTTGCACATGTATCTTGTGAGCGCTTGCCTTCGCGACTGTCATCTCGTCCAACGACCGTTCCAATACCGTATGGGCAGAGCAGCCTGTACGCATCTGTTGAGTGTGGGCGAGAAATGTGGCCTGGTTAGTGTGCATTCTGAAAACCACATTCGGGATTTAGGAGCATATTTCGCATTTATACTCAATAAAGTATCATCGTTGTGTGAGTGTGCAAGAGCTTTGTAAAAAATATATACCTCACACATCATTGTTTTTAAACACCATAGCCTTGAAACATATTAATGGCATGTAGTTAAATATAATATAAACCATCAAACATCATGGTTTGTGTTTGTCCTCCTAGCTGTCCGATGTTTACAGTATAAGCAAGATTATACAAATGAGCTCAACACACCTGGGTTGATTTAAGGGTTTCCGTTGCTGATTTATCACCAAAAAATGTGTCAAATATGTATTTTATACATCATAAAGCAATGTGAGTCACTTTGAAAAATTGGTAAATAAGTGTTTAAACATTGGCAGCTGGCTGCGTAACGCAAGGAATGCAGAAATATGGTACAATATTGTGGGAGGGTATGTAGTTTTCAAAGCCTAACACAGACTCCCGCACCCTTCTATACCAACTGCTCTTCTGCTTTTACATCTTGGTATGTAGATCAGCAACGTTTACATGATGGTTGCTCTTCAGAGTTGTTTTTTCGGGATAGCTGTGTCGAGCGCTCTCCCTCGCGACGTTTCACCTCCCACGTTGGAAGCATCATCAAACGTCGCGAGGGAGAGAGCTCAACACAGCTATCCCGAAAGAACAGCTCTGAAGAGCAACCACAATGAGTCGAGCCGTGAAAACGTTAACATGTTTCAATCAAGGTCGGTGACCGATGTCCCTCAAACGGATGCTTCAGGATAGCAATAGCCCGATGAATCGTGGGCAGCACTGTCACTGGGTGGTTCACAATTTCAGATCGGTCACCGCAGTCGCACTGCGGGCTGTTGCTGTCCGTCAGGGTGAGATGCGGTCACATCTGCCAGAGCACTGTTTCGATGCGAGTCGGCGCAGATCAATGCGCAGAGCCGTGGACGCGGCGATTCTAAGTTTGTACCTTCTTTCTCCTTGGGACACGGTTCACAGGGGTCTCCCCAGCCCTCGCCGGGCATTCTGCTGCAGCAGCAGCCAGCCTTGCTGGTGTTGTATGGCTTAGGGGTGGAGCATTTTCCCTGAGCAAACTCAGAGAAGCAGTAGTTGACACGGACATCTGTAATCAGAGAAAACCGATATGTAAATGCAGTCAAGTGGTGGAGCTTCCAGTGATGTGTGTGTGTACAATGACCGTCAATACTGATACTTAAACATTTCATCATATATTGCATATTTCTTTATATATTGTATAGTTACCATGCGTATACATAGCAAGGGATTAATTTCAGCTGGAGCTGTCTGGGGCTGAGCATCAGAAAATATTTACACCAATCCCTCCCGAGTATATATTCCATGAGAAATTAAGTCCTGTACATGCCTACATCTATCCGTAGGTCTGGTATAATTAGATATTAATTGCTGTTCGAAGTATGATCTTGGTTTATTGGATGACATCCCATGAACATTATTACATCGGTTCCATTAATGGTCATGACGTTTTTTTCCTGGTCTGTTTCTGCTCCAGTTTTCATAGAAACTGCTCCACTGGACTAACAGGTTACCGTAGAAGCAACATTTTGCCGTGGAAATTATCATCTGAAAATGACCACTGAACATAATTTTCCTTTACACAAGCGGCCAACAAACCACAGAACGTGAGCTAAAAAATACACATCATCGCTACACTCATTTTCACATGTCAGAAAGCAAAAACAAACCTTATTTAAAACATTAACAACAATAATAACCCATTCCAATGATCGCAATTCTGAAAAATCCTTCTTAGTCTTTCACACGTCAGTTAACTGCGGCGTATTTTTGCTCCGCTTGAATCAAAGTTTGGTGAAACGTGGAAGAACGTGTCCGTACCGTAGCACTTGCGACCAGTGTCAGAGAGGCTGAAGCCATCGGGACAGCGGCATTCGAAGCTGCCAAACGTGTTCACGCAATTTCCCATCATGCACAGGTCTTCCTCCGATGTGCACTCGTCAATGTCTGTACACCGCGCCGGGGACGGGAGAGAGCAACGCGTGACAATCTGAATCATTTAAACCCATTGCAAGAAGAAAGCAGCTCTGGCGCCCCTTTCTAATGAGGTCGTTTCCTGTCGACCACTCGGTGGTGACCGACACAGGACGATACACTTCTCTTTCGCCTTGTCCCCTCGTGCTGCTTGTCTTTCCAACTCCCTCCTATTGTCTCCTTTTCCAAGTTCATATGACCTTGCTCAATGCAGGAAACTTGTTGAGTCGTGCGTAAATAATAAAAAAAACCGCACAGCCTCTTGTCAATCCACTACGGCATAATGGTACCTCGATCTTGAGGAAGGTTTAAATACTTGACGACAAAGGTCAATAAGGAGAAGGGAAGCAGCTCAGGATCACTTTAGATATCACCCACCACTGATGTTAGCCGTGGCTGGGAACCAAACCCAGTTTGCTAGGTTTATCACAACACAGAATTACAGCACCTTCATTCCACAAATAATTCCTAGCTGCTAAACCATCTGAAGTGCTCTTTATTGATCACCTTTTTGTAATATTATGCCATTGGGCCTAGGCTCACAGACCATCATTTGAAGCTTACATGTGTTAAAGGTCCCTCTGCGTATGTCTTCACGGTCGCGCTGTAGAGCTCTCTGACGTGTTTTTATACATCACGCCGAACAACAGGCAGTATACAACGCGAAGCAATGCCGTGGATCCGTGCGTTGCAGGTGTTTCCCTTGGGAGGTCAATGTTCTGTACCTATGCACGAATCTTCCTTGACCTCGTAGCCCGTCGGACACATGCACCGGAAGGAGCCCTCCAGGTTCTGGCACGTTCCAGGTGCACACATGGCTCGGAATTGCTGACACTCATTTATATCTGGAAGAGAAAAACAAATTATAAATCCGCAAGAACATTCAAAAACCAACCCCTTTTATGTTCAACATGTGGTATAAACATTCCGTTGTTGTTTATGTAGATGTTTTTCTTAGACTATGCATGCACCATAAATTAACAACCCGGACCGTGTAATGTTTTCTTTTTCTTTCCACTACAGTGAATGCGGAACTGTCAGAAGTTAAGAGTTGTGTGCTGTGGATTCACATTTCATCACTGTGCGGTCACATACCCTTGCAGTTCTTCTTGTCGGCGGTCAGCTCAAAGCCATCATTGCAGAGGCACTTGAAGGAGCCCACATTGTTGATGCAGCTACCAAACTTGCAGACGTGCGCAGCCAAAGAGACACACTCGTCCTTATCTGCCCGGACAAGGAGCAGAGAGAGAAACGTTTTTAAAGGCAGAAAATAACAAACAAAATAAGACTGAAAAAAACTCGAAACGAAAATGGACAGATGTGGCTGAATGGTTTTCCATGTTTACGGTAGTGTGTTGTTATGGAATGCTTTTTCCACGTTTATGAAAGTCAGCTATGCTTTATGGGCACATGGGTGGCTGAGTGGTTCAGCATACACTAAGCCTTACAGAAGATGTTTGGATTCCAATGTTCAAAATTCTGCTTCAAATTCAAGGAAAATAAAAATGTTTGACTTTGTGCATAATTAACGTGGCTAAAAACGCCACAATTTTGACGTTAAAGTAATCTGTGGCATTTGGTAAATTGACTTTTCATTCGGGGTATTTGCCTCTAGGTGTTTAAACTAGTAACTCAACTTTAAATTGCTAGCTGTGGAAGTTATACTTGTGAGGTTCAGCGAGCTTATAGGAACGGACAAAAGGTAGCCTGCACTTTAGCCACAGCTATGCTCCGATAAACATTGTGGGCGATGAAAGCTTAAAGAAGACAGAAGTGGTTCCCATATAAACATGCTTCTGACTTCTTTATGTTAGACGAGATTTTTCAAAACCACGACGAGAGATTTTTCATGGTTTTTTTTTTCTCCTTTCACTAACACTACAAAATTGCAAAATGAGCATTTTTCCCACAGCAAAACTTCAGCCGTTCGCATTTCTCAATGGCAGGCTTGGCGCAGGAGAGCGAGCAGGTTCTTAAACACACACGTGGCCCTTAAAAGCCTCAGCTCGTTGACACAACGACTTTGACTGCAGCCCCGTCCGCTGTGAAGTATTTCTTGGAAGGTGAAAAGAGGCCACGCGTCAGCAGGTTGATCCGTGGAAAATATGTGCACGTGCGACATACCCATGCAGTCATTGTTGGCCGAAATCTCGAAGCCTGGGAAGCAGATGCAGTGGAACGACCCCACCGTGTTCCTACACGTGCCATTGCCGCAAGGCTGGCGCTCACATTCGTCCACGTCTGATTGGAGTCGGGTGGTGGAGTGGTGGCAGGGGGGGGAGAGCGGGAGGGGAAATAACGGTGAACAAAAACAAATACGCGCGTAGATATAACACACGCCCTTATGTGTGAGCGAGGTTTTAGTGTTTGTTCAGCTGCAAGAAGGTAACTCGTTGAAATCAGCAGGGGTTACCCATGCACATGCTCTGGTCCTCCGTGGCCTTGTAACCGTTGGGACACATGCAGCGATAACTTCCTTCCGTGTCCTGGCAACGCCCAGGGCTGCAGATCTCCGGCTTCTCGGAGCACTCGTCCCGGTCTTAAAAAAATACGGGAAATAAAGAAGACGGCAACAACAACAAAAAAGTTAGGAAAAGTGTCGTATGCTTTTAAACACAGGGCTCAATGCTCCCCGTCAACAGACACACAGCTTACTGGAGTGTTCTGCATCACACGTGGCGAGAACGGAAAATCCTATCGGCGGAATCCAACAAGACAGTAACTCGCAATTAGACTGAAGCAGTAATTCACCCTCCGTACATAACTTCCCACTGATTATACTGCAAATAAGTAGAACGTCGAGTCTGAACGATGCTTAATGATAATAAATATTGCTTTTTATGATCCCAAATTTGGACCTCATCCGATTAGGGCTGCCAAAATTCTACCCAGGGGTTCTTCTGTCTGGAGTTATACTTATGATGCAGTGACACAGTCAACGGAAAAGTTTCTACTTGCAGTGCCGTTTAATGCCTTGTAAAGTTGATGGTAATATGCAGATGGACATTGTGTTAATGAGTAATAAGTGGCGTATCTGCCATGTGATTTTTAAGCGTTGATTTAAATGTTCTTGTATTTCGATAGCCCATACATTCAGCGTTTTCTTCATATTTATTTCTTACATAACTACCACGATATGATATTTATTCTGGATAACTACAGCTAACTCGTGGAATGTTGTTGTTACTTGATTTGAGGAAAACTTGTGGTTTGTCAATGGCCATCTAGACCCACCATTTTTAACCAGTGGGTCACGACCCATCAGTGGGCCGCGAGCGCCACCTAGTGGTCCGTGGAGACCAGACCCAAGTAGGCCTTGAGGTGCAAAAGGTCGAGAACCCCTGATATAAACTATAATCATATGGACTAGGGAATCACGTGTCTTCAGTAAGCACGACCTAAGGCTGGTATGATACCACATCAGGTCAATATTTAACGTTTACTTGACAAAATAAACATTGCCATCGAAGTTAATATCGTAATGGTTGAGAAAAAATACTACATTTGGTGTTCATGCCATTCTCATAGCTCATTGCTCTCACGAAAGCAGTTGTGCATGGCCAGAAATGTAATCCATTATTAATACACACAAGCACACACAGAAACAGACAAGGCTATAGGCAGACATAACGAAATACCCACCTATGCAGAGGCCAAATGGAGATTGCGAGTACCCTGCAGAGCACTCGCATCGGTAGCTTCCGGGAGAGTTGATGCACTCGGCATTCCGCTGACACATCTTCTCCGCACTGGCACACTCGTTGATGTCTGTGAAGGAAAATGCGTGTTGCGATTATTGCACAATTATTGATTACAATAATTTACTATTTATCACCTATGAGACAAATGATAGGCCCGTTAAGACACTTTATACATTGCCTGTTATCCGAGGGTGGCCTGGATTATGTCGAGTAATAGAATGCATAAAAGTGTTGGCGCAGGTTTTGATTTTTGGTTATGATGTGTGAAAGTACAAAGTCGTAAACCCTCCAACTGACACATTCAATTTAAAAAGTTTTTAGATGAGCGAACGTACCAATGTGTTACTGCTTCAGCGCACAAGTTGGAAAACAATCTGGGTAAGACGTTTCACTGATAGTTCCAAACAGCATAATCAGTGATTACTTAACGATGCGTCTCCAAGCCGCACTCAGCCTACAGCTGTCAGCTTAGTTGATAATATATTTAATTTCCTTAATTTTCAATGGATTCTCTCACCAGCCTTGGAAAAAAGTATTAGCTTTAGCATATGGCATCAACATCATCACAATAAACAGAATGTTCTTGTTGGCAGGCATATTCCACAACTCCTGACAACTGTGTTTGTGAGTATTCAATGGTCCTCTTCAGTCCTTTTATTCTCGTGTCAATATTTCATGCCGTCTTGCCAACATACCATATGCCACAGATGCAAGTAATCTGGTAAACTCATTCTGTTGTTTGTTTGGTACAAATCCTCAAGAGCAGTCAAATGTTAGTCTATTTTCTGCACAGTGCCAAATCTCACATGGAAATGTTTTTTTTTCTCCAAAATCCAGCCAATTTATCAGTGACTCCCATTATATACGGGAGTTTAATTATTTTTATAGGATTTTCAATGTCTTATTTTTTGTTACCTGATTTGTTTTTAACACTCAGTGTTCATTTGTGAATCATTGTTTCCATTCCAGTTGCGGTACTTTTTTGACTTGTTTAATCTCACCCCTCACACGCTCATCATCTGACACGCATGATATGCACGAACTGTAATTTAACATCGCGCTTCGAAGAATCGCAAAGAAGAAGACTAAACATGTCCTATAAGCAGGGGTGTAAGTAAGTTATATTTCTCACCGGTACGGTCCTTTTGCCACCCCACCTTCGCGTCTGTATTATACTAAATGCTTCGGCGACTGGGGCCGCAAAAGGGCCCGGGTTTGTATCCCGGCTCGGAGGCCTTTCTGTGTGGAGTTTGCATGTTATCCCCGTGTCCACGTGGGTTTTCGCCGGGCACTCCGGTTTCTTGCCCCTGGTGCCCTTTGATGGCCCGGTGTCACATTCTGGGTATAGCCCTGCCTTGCGCCCTGTGCCTGCCGGGATAGGCTCCGGCTCACCGCGACCCTGTACAGGATTAAGCGGTTTCTGACAATGGATGGATGGATGTGCTTCGGCAACTTTCTTACTGGTACTCTGTACCGGACCGTACCGGCTTGCTTTCACCTATACCTATAAGTACACCGTCTCAGTAATGCACGAGGAGGATGCGTTGAGACCAGAGTGTCAGTCAGTAAAAACCATGATCTCTTACCCTCGCAGACGATCAGGACGTCGTTGTAGAGGAATCCCATGGGGCACTCGCAACGGAAGCTGCCGGGCAGGTTGACGCACATCCCGTTGGCGCATATGCCCTGGATCTTGGAGCACTCGTCAATATCTGTCGGGTCAGCCCATGTCAACTGGTTGCGTCGATAGCATAGTACGGTAATAATACACGCATTGATAATGTAAACATTATACCAGGTTTTACCTTTTCTGGCAATGAGCCAAGTGTTAAGATGTTAAAAAACACCAAAACTGCTTGCCTTTCGGCAACACTTGGCTAAACACTGAGACTAGGCTATAAAGAGAGCTGTCTCTAGTGTGGGCCAATCAGTTTCAAGGACAATGCATATATTATCGTAGCATTTTGTTCGCATGGTTTTGCCACAAGCATTGTGTGGCTTCTTGCAAACTGGACCCTCTTTGCAAAAAGGTGTCCATTGGTGCTTTGAAGACCTTAACACTTGCCTCGTTGCCTGAAAAGGTAAAGCCGTGTATATCTGTACACTGGCAAAAAGGTGCCCATAGTGCAATACGCGCGTTAGTTTATTTGCAAAGCGAGTTTGGCGGTGATTGCAGTCGTACAGAGGATGGAGTACTCACCAATGCGCTCTCCTGTTTTGATGTCAATCTCGAAACCGGGTGGGACCCCTCCGCACAGCTCATCGTGGGCCTCTGTAAGGGCAGATTAATTATTTTACACGAGTAAATTATGCAACACCAGCACAGATAGGTGACCCATTTATTGTAATAATAACGTGTTATGCAACCAAACCGTGGGCTCGTTCATGAATTCGTTTTGACCGGCTTGTGCCAGCTTTTTTTGTTTCCTAACTGGACAATTTTCATTGGCTCGTTATCAACTTGAGTCCCACAAAACTTTATTAGCGTTCATTTTACAATCGCAGGTACTGTATTCAGTCAAAATGCAGCGTGGATTTCACACGGCGCTGCATATCGTTATGCAACTTCCTATCTCAAACTCACTTTGTCTGTATTGTTGACTGAGAATATTGTGGTATATTTGGGTTACTAAAGCGTGGGATTAGCCGTGTGGAGAAGTGCATAAGGGTGGCAAGCTCCCGAGGTTAAGATGACTTGATCCATGAGAAGTAATATCATGCAGTGGCCTCGTTCCATAATAAACAAATGTTATGGTCACTTGTGCTGAAAATCTTGTGCTCCACAAGCACAAGTGCTATAACATTTCCACCGAAATGCATAAAACGTTGGCTTCCCCGTCTCTTAATGTGTTAAACTGCCCTTACTAACATGCCATACTCAACATTATTGGTCTTAAGCCGAGAAGGTAGCCTAATTGGTATTGCAGCCCAGCCTCAAGGGAAAGTTTACGGTCACTGCACAGTACTCGACTAAGCGATGTAGAGACATTTATATACCATGAGCCAAGGGGGTTGGTGGGTACCACCTGTGATGGCAAATCCTTCATCTGTCTGCTATGGGCAGTATCCACTGTGAAACCTAATCATCAGCATAAACGATGTCTGTTTTACAGATACTCTTGCTGTTTGTTTTCCTATTCCATAGATGTTGAATATCACATTCGGTTTTTCATCTGAAATTAAAAAATCTGTCAAACATACCACAACGCCCTGTTTTCATAAATATCTATGACAATGACCTCGCGATCATAAATATTTGTGATTTAGATGATAAAACACTAAATTTCAATGAAAACGTTGTAAGGATTCGCCACTCTGAGTGATACCAATACGCCGTTTTTTTCGGCCAAATGGTTCAAGGGCTAAATGCAGAAGGCAGAATGGAGGCGCCATTACTGGTGGTGGTGGCTGGGCAGGGTACGCAGGGCCTGTTCCAGGCTTTGCCCACGTTGTAGCTGCAGCAGCACTCCTTCTTCGTCAGGTTGAAAGACAGCTCGTTGTCACAGCCAGCGGCGTCGTATGTCTTGTAGCAGAAGCTTTTCCGCATGTCTGCAATGGCCAGTGGCATGTTAACAGACATCAGTTGAACGTGGACCGATTTTTGCCAGTATTTACTGAAACAAATCTGGGTCATTTCCTTGATACTTTCTTTCAATACGCAGTACCGTGTGCATTTATCAAAGCAAAAGATAGCAGCAATAAATAGTTGCCGTGTCGTGTTAGAGCAACATCTCAACACGTGCATCCGTAGCACTGCCCCTCTTTATGGCAGCGTTGTCCTCCTGAGGGCAGTAGATTTTTACGTTGAGTTTTTCGTTAGATTTTTGCATGTGCACCACTGCCAACGTTTCAACCCGCATCAAAGGTATAAGTGATTTGGCACTAACATCAACGTGGGGTAGAGCTCATATCCTGTGGTGGCATTTCCACATTTTTATGACCAGTGAAGTCTATCCGTACAACAAGAAGCATCATTACTGACATTCTACAACATTGGTACTCGTTTTACAAACCCCAGAAGGAAGGAGGGGCAGCGTTGTCTCCTTCGCAAGATTAAAATTCGCAACCTCCCAAACATGACCCCGCAGCAATACTGCACTGTACGTCTATACTCACCCATGCAGTTGTTCCCTCCGTTGACCTGCATGTAGTCAGCCGGGCAGACGCACGTGTAGTTCCCGACAATGTTGTAGCAGGTGCCAGGACCACACACCGTCGGGTAGTTGGCACATTCATCGATATCTAAAAAAACAATCCGTGCGATTGAAACCCCATTGTCGTCCCGGCAGACTGCGAACGGAGAACATCGTTCGTCTCGCGGGGCACGTCTCCGCGCCGAGGAAACGTAAATGAGTGACCGCGGTTGCGTGGGAACGTGCCGACACGTTACCTTCGCACTGACGGTTGTCCTCGTTGAAACGGAAACCTGGCTGGCAGACGCACTTGAAGCTGCCAAAGGTGTTTTGGCAGTTTCCGCCCTGGCACAGACCTGGCAGCTCCGTACACTCGTCAATGTCTGTGCGGACGGGGGAATACGTTCAATGGGGGGAAATAATTATGGACAAAACCCACAGGAAGACGGCGTGTTTGTGCACACGCTTTGTGAAAAAACACGCACCGCTGAAAACGAGGACGTGTTTAATGCCTCTGCGTTAACCGACATTTTTTGATTCCGCGATCCAAATGTGCTTCATTGCAAAGGAACCAAACGATAGCGTGCGTGAGTTAATAGTTATGTTATTTTGTGGAAGGTAAAGTGACTTGACTGAGTTACCTTCCAGGATGACGGTGTAGGGGTTGGGTCTGAAGCCTTCTCCGCCAGGACACAGGATCCTGTAGTCAGCTGCAGTTTGTGGAAAGGCAGAAAGTATGTTTATATGTGAACAGGCAACTTCTTCTTTGAGTTATCCTCAAGATGCATGAGAGCGTATTATCTTAATACACTCATCATTGAATGTTGAGGTAACATTATCCAGTGTAGAGACGGTATCGTCAACATCAGCCATGATCCATCCACTGCTGCCACCTCCTCAAAATCTCAACCGATCTTGGGCTTCTCCCCTCACCAACGCACCACTGACCAGTGTGGTGAAGTATGGTTAAATATCCCCGCCGAGGCACGGCGTGCGAAAGACCTATAGCTATTAGCGTACTATCAGTGCCCTATTAGCGCACTATCAGTGCCCTATTAATCCTGCTGAGTGTCACAGGGGAGCCGAAGCCTATCCTGGCAGACTCAAGGTGCAAAGCAGGGTTATACCCGGGATAGAACGCCAGTTCATCTTGGGGCATCGTGGGTAATTTAGTCAGCAGCCCAATTAACCTAGGCAGCCGCAGGAGCTGGGGTCCTAGGATTAATGGACTAAACCGGAGTACCCTCAAAAAACACACAGTGGACACGGGGAGAACATGCAAACTCCGCACAGAAAGGTACCCGAGCCAGGAATCAAAACCGGGACCTTCTCGCCACGCGGCAACAGAGCTACTCCCTGCACCACCGTGCTGCCCACTGTACAGACGATGGCTGCTGGTAACGACGATCGACGATGGATATGAACGGAACGAGGAGCCGCTGAAGCAGTGGCGTGCAGAGGTTTGGTGATGCCCGGGGCCAACTCCGACTCCTTGATTGTA
>JAZEWU010000001.1:32370719-32461426 GCA_036362915.1 Geotria australis
GTCCATTGCATGTGCGGTTGATGGAACCCGACCTACCTTCACACATCTCCGTCTCGTGCTTGAAGAGGTATCCCTGGGGGCAGGCACAGGTGTAGCTGCCAGGTGTGTTCCGGCAGTTTCCGTTGTCGCACAGGTGAGCGCGTAGCGTGCATTCATCGATGTCTGTTTCAAATTGAACGAAAGCGACAATGAATTGGAAGCCAATAATAGTGATTTTTGTTGTTGGTTTATTTATTTTTTATTTAAATAATGACGTTTGGCAAAGCATTGGGGAGGCCTACTTCCAGCAGTGGAGTGTTTAATAGCTGCTGCTAATGATGGTGGTGTTGGTGGTGTAACGTCCTGCATTACACCAAAATGTCAACATTTCGTAAACCACAAGTGTGAAACAAAGACGCTGCAGCGGATATTCCTTGCTTATATGGATATTGCTTCTGGTTAAAGCTCTAGTTTCACGTGTTGGCAGTCAATTTCTGCCGAAATTTAGTGGAAAGAAACCCATCACAAATTTCGTTTTTTTTAAAGAGTTTTGTGGAAATAGATTTTCCACCAACTTATGAATCAGACCCATGGTGTAGTAATGCACAATGATCCGTTAGTGTTTATGTTACGCAGATTGACTTCAAAATTACTGCTAGAAAGCTAGATAAACTAGAATATTAACTTCCTTAAAAACCACTATTTTCATGAATCATAGTCCTAGTTTTTAATTATTGCATGGAACCAAGATGTTAGAACGATATGTCTTCAGCCATTTGGACCATTTTGTTGCATATTGATGTATATGGTTTGCACTGCAGGATGACCTTGGCTAAATCACAAGGGGTAAACGGTTTCTAAGGAGCACAGTCTTAAAACCGATCATGTGATGTCGTACAGTGGAAAAATAACATTTTAGAGCGTGATGTTAAGTTTTGATTTCCCGTCAGGAGTTTCTGGAGATAGGGAGTTAATCTGAGAGGAGTTTCTGGGGAATGAGTTCAGGTGGACTATTGTTAACCAGATTTGTACTGCGGCGTGTCCTTGAGTCTCTATTTGTGCACAAAGTATCAACAGCATCCATGTGATTAAAAAAAATCTATGCACATATAAGTTTGTGATATTTTGTAACAAAAATGATATGTTGTTATTTTACCGGGGAGTCGATTCACAAAGGGCTTCTCTACAAGTGCATATCGCGTGGTTCGTAGAGCCGATCGCATACCGGTAATTGTGATCACATCGGCCATCCAAACAAATTAGAAGCACTTCAAATTAAAATTGAAAACACGTCGAACCCATTAAATAATTTGAATATCTAATCCAACGTGAAGGCAATCTATGGGATTATTTCTCCTCTGTGGGAAACTGAGCAAAAAAAGAAATCCAACCATTTTGTTAGCGGTCGGCAAATTCCCAAAACCGCAGACGCAACGTTGAACCGTTGAGCAGAATTCCTTTGCTGTAATCCCTTTTCCCCGAGGCTCTGATTTATTATGTTCTCAGGCTGCCAATCACTTAGCATTAGGAAAAAGAGCGAACAGTGCGCATATGCTTTTCAGGCGTGACTTAGTGCGGAGCCAAACTATCATATTACAGTCAGTCTTTGTATCACCAAATCATTACCTCGCAAAAAAAGCCAATCTCTACGTCCGCAGACTGCAGGCAGACTTTGCATTCAACCCTGTTCTCGTTATTAATAAAAATCACGAGATTTTATGACCAGAAACTAAACAAAAAATACCTGTCAAAGGGTCTACGCTTACCATTAAACACGTGATGTTTATCAAGTCGGTCGTTTCTTCGGTGTTTATGAAGCACATCCTCACTGTTTTTTCATATATGTAAATAATAACAATGTTAAACATGCCGCTGCATCGGTTAATTGGCCTGCAGACTAAATTGCCCCTGGTGCCCTGTGATGGACTGGCACCCCATCTTGGGCATAGCCCTGCCTTGCTCCCTGTGTCTGCTGGGATAATAATAATAATAATTCAATTTATATAGCGCCTTTCACCCGAGGCTCCGGCTCACCGCAACCCTGTGCAGGATGGAGCGGTTTCTAACAATGGATGAATGGGTAGAATATTCTTGTGTGCGACGAAACATTGATCAGCACTGCATCCTTAGTCATGCATTATACAGGCCTCCTCCATGAAGCACATGGCAGACATCGCGGTGACCTGTTACCCTGGTCTAACAGTTAAATAACGTCAGACATTGATTTAGAGCTTGTGGTGCCGCGGTGTAAGTAATCTTAAGACAATTATGAATTTTCTTTAAAAAAAATATTATCTCAACACATTTGTCGCTGTTAGTATAATGAATGTCCTCCGTGGGGGCACTTCATTGATCAGGCGGAAAGGGAGGATGCGCAAAAGCCAAACATCACAGAGAATTAGTAAAACATTTCCAAGCTCACCGTTGATTTATGACTGCTCATATTTCAAGAGCGTATGTAGTGGATGTGTTTCCAGCTGAGCGTGTAATGACAAACGTGTGCAAGTTTCACACTGCATTTCATTCATTTAGTTACTTTAGGGACTGGTAGCCTGCGCTGCCAACGCGTAGATTGACGACAGACATTATTTAAAATGTGCCACGTAGTAAAGTGACCGCAGAATACGTTGGTACGAAAAGCCCTTACACAAGTGACAGGGTGGCGCAGTGGTAACATCTACACCTCACAGAAATAATGGTCTTGCCCGAGGCGGTTCGATTCCCACCTTGGGCGCCTTTCTGCGTGGAGTTTGTGTGTTCTCCCCCTGTTCTCCCCCTGTTCTGCGTGGGTTTCCTCCAGTTTCCTTCCACAACTTAAAAAAATACTCATTAATTCGTTGGCCGATAACGTCATAATATATAGGAAACAGTGTGTCGCAATATGTTGGCGCCAACAAACCACCTGGCTGCCTCCTCCGCCTCTCTGCGCTTTCCTCGCTACGCCTCTGAGTCGTTCTCTCGTCGAATGAATACCTTCGTAATTGTAGAAAATACGTAATTGAATGAATACGTGTGCATTATAAATACAAAATTCTAAAAAAATTCTAATCAGTGTACCTCCACGGTGTGTTTTTTGGTTGCACCGTGTGTCGGTCGGGATGCCGCTTGACGTTTCGTCCGTGGCACGTGGGGCGAAACATCAGGGTGTTACAAGGCACGAGCGCGGAAACCCACGCAAGAGTTGGCGCGTTGATCACTCAACTCACCTAGGCACTTCTTCCCGTTGGTGTCGGACTCGTAGCCAATGTTGCAGACACAGCGGTATGTGCCCAGCTGGTTCTCGCACTCTCCGTTTTTGCAGATTTCCGGGTGGAGAGCGCACTCGTTGATGTCTGAAAAGTAGATTAAAGAGACGCTCGACGGTGACGATGAATGAGACGCACAAGAAGGGAGCACGCAGAGCGTGTGAACACGTTAAAAGTATTAAACGTGAACCTAATCTGCCCGGACTACGCAGCAAAGGATAGTTTAAAATGCTGCATAGGTATAAACAGAAGCTGAGTTATGGTACTAAGTATTGTTGTTTGACTTTCTTCTTAATGGTTATATACTTCTCAACTGTCAATTACGGCTTTTGATGTAGGTTTGCACTCGACACGGCTATCCCGAAAGAACAGCTCTGAAGAGCAACCATCAATTACGGCTTCTTTGTGAGTTTCTTTGCAAATTAAAAAGCATCATAATAAACGAAGATACAATACGATACTTGTATTACTTCGAAACAGTTTAATCAGGAATTGCTAATTTAAAAAAAACACCGTAACACTCTAGCTCAGATTTGTGTAAAGCATAAAATATTTCCCATTGCATTCAGGAAATACAATAAACTCCACAAAACATTGGAAATGAAGTTTACCTTTCCCACTGTTGTCATATCCACTAAGCGGACAAAGCATCTTGTAGTCATCTGTGAAAATGGGATGACAAAATTAACAAGTGGCGTTAAAGCAATCTGCATGTTTATCCAGCACACCCAGCCCACCCCTCTTTTCCCAACCCTCACATGTTTTTCTCACGTTCAGCCAACCCTATATAATCCAACGTCGAGCTCTGTAAATAGGGTCACGCACGACCTGCAACACGGGCCGTGTGTTTATTGCTGGAAACGTACCGCGCGTCGGAACCTTGAAGAAAGAAAATATATATTTTTTAAAACATCGATTCACATGCGCCGCTCGTACCGGAGTTGACCGCTGGGCAGGGCGAGCACGGCTCCCCAAACGCAAAGTCGGGGTTTGCGCAGCAGCACTCGGACTTGGTGTTGGCTCCGGGGAAAGGGGTGAGGCACTTTCCCATCATGTACTCGCCATAGCAAGTGCTGCGCATGTGTGTGTCTGCAGGAGAACAAACACCAGGGCAAAAACTGTGTTTAGAGGCGCATGGCCCCAATGCACGCATCGGGTAAACACATCTTTCTCTCGCTTCTTTACGGACAGTGTCAATTAGGGCCATCTGTCGAAGGCGCTAAAGCTATGTGCTGGTGCACTCGGTGACCTGCAAAATTGTTAGCACCGTATAAAAGTTAACTCGGGGATAATTGGGTTGCATATGGTGCGGTTTGACTCCTTGACCCAGCACAATGCAGGTGTGGCTGTCCAATGTCACCGTGCTCCTTAGAACCTATACAGGGTTGTGTCCTTTTACAGGTATACCCAAGTATATTGGAGGAAAACCGTTACTCAGGTACACTTTTGAAACACACACCCCGCAGCACTGAAAGCTAACCTCAAATCTGTCACTTTTGATGAGATCCTCAATCGATGCTGACGTTAGAGTGGTAGCGGAGTAGCCGCTTTGTTACAACTCGTTATAGTTCTCCCCTACTGCACTCTAGGAAATACGGGTGGAAAACTATAATGGGTTTGATGTAGGTTTTTCACGGCTCGATTCATGATGGTTGCTCTTCAGAGCTGTTCTTTCGGGATAGCCGTGTCGAGCGATCTCCATGTCTCCCTCGCGACGTTTTGCGTTGGAACGGCTCTGAAGAGCAACCATTATAATGGTAGTTATAGTAGATGTGTAGAACTAAATGCGTAATGTAGTAGTGATAGCAGTCACCGTACCAATGCAGAGGCGCCTGTCCATGCTGACGATCATGCCTGGAGGACACTCGCACTTGAAGGAGCCCTCGGTGTTGATGCACCGTCCGTTCATGCAGATGCCGTGCGTCTGACACTCGTCAATGTCTGCCGCAGAGTTCGAGATTCGTTAGATCAACGGGGACGTGACAATATCATATTTTTCACGAGACATTCACCGAGCGTTACACGTTACAGGTACAGGTGTTTATTGTTACAGCGGAAAAAAAATCCCAGTGAGCTTGCAAGCTCCGTACGGGATTTCTGCGACACAACAAACATGCTAATTGACAGAAGTAATAAAATATATTAAAATAACAAAATGACCAAACAAAAACAACGAACCGTTTACCCAAATAAAAATACAGTTATACATTGTGATTGGAAGAAAGAAAAAACGAATTATAGGTAGCTTATTCAACATTGAGAGGGAACAAGTGCAACATTTGCAACATTTTAAACACAGATCAAGATTTGCAATTGCATTGGCAATGCGACATTCGATACATTCAATCAGCCTTCACGTTGGAATGTGTTGTTGTAAAGCAGTGCTCATTTACCCAGGCAGTAACGTCCGCTGGGCACCAGGTAGAAGCCGGGTTTGCAAATACACTTAAAGCTCCCATCCTCATTGATGCACATTCCGTTCAGACACATGTTCGTGGTGGAGCACTCGTCATGATCTGCAAATAATGAAAAGTACCGTTTCATTGGAATGCTGCTGTTGTGTAATGGTTAGCACATTTGGCTTGTAATCCGAAGGTCGCTGGTTTCGTTAAACCAATGGACACACTACTTAAATTCCCTGGTTTCTGTCCACCACAGTCATGGTTCACCACAGTCATGTGTGTTGGGGTGAAGTTTGGGTAATCCCACGGATCGTAACCTTATCGTGGTGGAGGAGTTTGCGTGTTCCAATGAGACCCAGTACTGTCACCTGGTGATTAGCACTTCTGGTAGGGTCTCCTTCAGTGAACAGGTGTTGTGGTAGGTTCCAGACAAATAGCAATCCAAAGATCCTCCGGCTTAAGGAGGTTGGCGTCAGGAACGGCATCTGGCCATAACAGCCACTGGAAGGTGATCTTCCAAAAGCCCTCTGTTCAAAAGTGGTGGAAAATTACTTTATCTGTGGCCAACGACACAGATACGAGGATTTGTTATTGCAGAAAGGTGTCCACGTGGGTTTTTGCCGGGCACTCCGGTCTCCTCCCACAGTCCAAAGACATGCTGCTGCCAAGGTCAATTGGCCTGCGGACTAAATTGCCCCCGGTGCCTTGTGATGGACTAGAGTCCCACCCTGGGTATAGCCCTGCCTTGCGCCCTGTGTCTGCCGGTATAGGCTCCGGCTCACCGCGACCCTGTACAGGATTAAGCCGTTTTATGACGATGAATGAATGATAATGATGATGCTGTGGGGCAACTCACCAAGGCAATTGCGGCCGTCGGCAGTGAGCTCAAAGCCTGCATTGCAGATGCATTGAAAGCTTCCTTCCGTGTTAACACACCGACCGTTCTTACAGACCTGCCCATTGTACACGCATTCATCGATATCTGAAAAGGGAAAAGTCACGCTTAAAACATCGCTTGAGCCATTCTCATACATCGAGCAGTGAAAACCTACAGAGATACGTTGCTAGAAATGAGCCACAAGTTTATATTGATAGGCAGCTCGTACAAGCCGATGGCTGAAATGTGTATCAGCTCGTTATATATGCTACTATTTCAGTCAGCATTGAAAGAGAAAATCTTACCAACGCAACCACCACGGAAATCTGACTTGAATCCACGACCGCAGCCTGTTTGGTTCAGAGAACCGATCGGTGCTGGGGAGACCACATCAAGTA
The DNA here is from genome assembly GCA_036362915.1 of Geotria australis. Taxonomy (NCBI): domain Eukaryota; kingdom Metazoa; phylum Chordata; class Hyperoartia; order Petromyzontiformes; family Geotriidae; genus Geotria; species Geotria australis. The sequence goes on from JAZEWU010000001.1 coordinate 32,377,621, forward strand.
TTAGACATGCACGCCATGGTAATGAAAACACTGAAATCTGCGGTTTACGAGTTTCGTGTGCGTGACCAAATGGCTGAACGTAGCAATGACAGCCACGTTTTCAAAATGTGTTCGTATCGGAATGTTTTCTGTAAGGACGATGGATTTAAAGATCAAACATTGTGGGCCTAGTTAACGTGGTTTGCCAAATAACACATTTCCAGTAACTTTTCGTGGAAAAAGAGCAGCAATTATGCCAATTGCAGCAGTTAGGTTGGAAATACTTTAACACCAACATGTAAAGTGTGCCTAGCATTTGTGGGTTTTTAAAAAAATATTCTGTAAGTGTATCTCGGTTAGTTTGTAACGCAGATTAACAGTGCTTGGGAGTCCACTGGCATTATTATGGTGACAATATATTTTGTACTAGGTGGGGCGACCCGGCGTTGCCCGGGTAAATTTGATCGTGACTGGGGATAGTAATAGCGGCGCCGCTTATGCGAACTGGGGATTGTAATTGCCGGGGCCCGCTTATCCGGACTGCGGATTGTAATAGCTGCGGGCCTGAGTGTAATGGCGGCGCTCGTATACGCTGAGGGGACGGAGACAAAGTGAGCTTGGTCGGCGGGCTTGGCCTCTCGGCGCGCGGTAAGGCGGCAGAGGCTCGTGTGGCGTCGTTCTGCGAAGGTCCCTCGCGATTTGGTTCGGATTTGGCGGAGTCTATCCCGTACAACCGCAACAGGGCCGCTTCTCCAAACTGGGACTTGTAAAAGGGCTTACTATTTCATATATATATAGATGAGTATAGATAAGAAATAAAGAAACTCACAACCACCGCCAGGGTGTGGGTATTGCCCTGGTAAAAACGGGCCACCAGGCACTCCTGGCCCAGTTGGATAACCGGGTCCACCAGGAACATGAGGTCCACCAGGAACATGTGGTCCACCAGGAACGTGCGGTCCACCGGGAACGTGGGGTCCACCAGGAACGTGAGGTCCACCGGGTATATAGGGTCCACCCGGTGAATAGGGTCCACCCGGTGATAACGGGTCTCCCGGTTGATAGGGGCCAGGGGGCTGTCCTGGCCTGCGGTCTGGAAAACCTCCACCAGGTATCGGGGGCCTTGGCTGACTCGGGTCATATCCTGGCGAGCTGGGGTCACCGCCAGGTAAATGCGGCAGGCGCTCGCACATCCGTTGATGCTCCTCTGCAGGGGATGAGGACGAGCAATTATTTGTTGTTGTTTTTCACGCACGCAAAAGCAAAGATACGTATGGAGGTATTGAAGCAAAACGCCTAACTAATGCACAGTCGGCTGGATATGGTGTAGCAAACATAAGCGGCATTTACATTCCTATTCAACAATATTATTTATTACGTTTTATTCCTTATTTTCATTTAATTCAAACAGTTTTCAATCATTTCGGAGGAGGTTCATCATCAATGCATTGCATTACTCTTATTATAGCAGTGTATTTTCATTTACAGGCTGTTGATACGATAGGATCAAAATCAGCCTCCAAATCTAAAAACACAGATGCAGGCAAGCACCGTGTGCTGGGAGATCATCTTCTCAGACAATGTACACACGGAAAGGAGGGAGGTGGGCGAGGGAGCAAGGAGAGGAACACGGATGAGATGCAAATGGGGATAGGAGGGGGGAAAGAAATGTAATTCACCTGTGCCACGAATGGGGCACATCTCTGGCGTGGGGCCGTAAGACCAACACCGGCCTGAATCGCAGCAGCACTGAGTCCTGGTGAACTGGCCTTGCATTATAGCTCCGCACCGTCCGTTAGTCAGCGCTGCATAGCAGGCCCCTGTGCGCTGGTCTGGGAAGAGTGAAACACAAACATTGCTGTGATTTATGAGCACTGGTATAGTTGGTCTACTTCTTTTGGATTCTTTGAAGCGTGATGGTATGACAGTAGTTTCCCATTTCTTTACACAATTCTTTGCATTTGTATCGAACTCTGCAAGGTCTTTTGAGCTGCAGAGGTTGGGTAGTAGAGCGCAGACAAGGCAGTGCTCCATAGTATGGTCTGCTTTTCCACATTCACAGGTGGTTGGGCCAGTCTTGTAGCCCCATCTGACCAAAGCAGCTTTTAATCGTCCCGTTCTAGTTCTCAGGCGGTTGAGTGTCTTCCACTGAATCCATACGTGGTAGGGTTGTGCCATATACATATAGGGAATATGCACGATGGGAAAGTCAGTTCTAGCGAAATTAACTAAGTTCAGTTGCTTGAAATAAAACAAGCGTAAGAATAGTATTATTTTTGCATTCGACGTTGTTGAATGTCAATACCGACGGCTCTTTGGAGTACATGTGAAGACCCTTTTATATTATGATGGTTGCTCTTCGGGGGCTGTTCTGTCGGGATAGCCATGCCGAGCGATCTCCCTCTCTCCCTCGCGACGTTTCGCCTCCCACTTTGGTAGCGTAAAACGTCACGAGGGAGAGAGGGAGATTGGTCGACACGGCTATCCCGAAAGAACAACTCCGAAGAGCAACCATCACGAAACGACCCGTGAAACCCTACATGAGACCCTTTCATTGTTAACGTCAATTACTTCATGAAAAAAAATGTATATGTTTAACAATTACAACTGTCAGTCTATACGTGTAAAAGTGTACACGATTGAGTGTCCACAATGCTTGCGATTGTTCGTGGTGCTGTGCGTGTGAGCGTGTGCTTCGTATTCAATGTGACCACCTACCATAACAACTCGAGCGGTCAGGTGGCGTGGAAAAGCCGGCAGGGCAGTTACAAAAATATCCCCCGATGGTGTTTTTGCACTCTCCACCGTTGCATATGCCAGGGATGGTTTCACATTCGTCGATGTCTAAAGATGGTTTTGGAAGAAACAAACAAGTGTTATCAAGAGAATCGCAGCTGGTTACAATTCTTCTAGAGTGCATGCTTAATTAAACCTTTATGTACGTGCACTTGGGGTGTAGCACGTGGACAGACATACATTTCTGCTTCTTGTGAACCCGCTTAATTTGATCGGACCCAAATCAAACAATATTCCTTCTTTTTGTAAATCTCACCACACTTTTTAGACCACGCTTAGTTTTTAAAACGTATTCATTTGTTCATCACATACAACGTATACACTTATGTTCAGTCATAGGTCATGAATATAATTCCTGCAGCATTTAAGCCGATTAGAACTTTTTCGACATTCTCTCGTGCAAATGTTTCGTGGGGATGTTCAAGGATGCGTTGTTTTGTGTTTTTGTTGTGTTAACGCCTCACACAATGTTCCTTTTCACCTCATTTTGACTATGTAATGGAGAAAATTGAGAGTTTTTTTACACTCTCCTAACTTTTGGCATTGTACTAAGCACAGATGGCTCTTAAAAGTTACCCAGCTGCAGGAATGTGGCAATGATGTGGCCACAGCAAGACATTTAGGGTTTGCATATGTTTCCAAACATCATCAGCTCTTTGGGAAAGAACTTGTGAAGCTTTCTTGTATACATTACTTACTAATTTCTACAAATGCAGCATTCGATTCGTAACTGTTGCCACGTTTAAAATCACAAACAAACATTCTACACTCTAACCATTTTTAACGTGTAAAAAAATGTCCTCTGATTTCTGTTGATGAAGTAGATCACTACTCAATGTATGATAATTACTTTCCAAAGCTCTTCTTTCGGTATAGCCGTGTCGAGCGCTGCCCCCTCTCCTTTACGACGTTTCGCCTCCGACATTGGAGGCTTCCTCACGCGTCCTGAGACTCGTTCAGTACTACTCAGGATGTCTCCAAGGTGGGAGGCAAAACTTCGCAAAGGAGAGATAGCTCGACACGGCTATCCCGAAAGAACACCTTCGCGAGTCGATCAAATCAATAGCCAAGCAAAAATGACTCAACAATTTGCTTTTAAGGCACTGTTTTAACTTATGCAGTGTGATATATTTTTGAGGATTCAATATATGCAGTACATTTCATCAACACCTGCCATTGTAGAACTAGAATTGCACATGAGCTTTGAAAACATCTCACTTCGTAGAACTAGGATTAGTCGTAAAATGTGCAAACACAGACTGTATATGCAGCTAACCATGTTGTTGTTTTTGGACAATGCCATAATGTTGTGATTATATATAGTACTTTTCACTAACACTGGCAGACTTAGCGTTTCGAATGTCGAACTTTATTGCACACTATCATACCATTCAGATTTAATTTACCGTACAATATAAAAATGTACTTCCATTTATTGCCCTTTGTGTCTTGTAGTGAGTTTATAATACTCGGTTTAGGTCACAGTTTATGACTGCTGAGTTTTGCTCCTTCAGTTTTATTACTTTTGCAAAGCATTTTGTTTCATAAATTATCTGATTAACAATACTGTCAACAGCAGCCCGGCTAGCTCAGTCGGTAGAGCATGAGACTCTCTAATATTTAGATTCCACTGAATTATTACAGACATTGCCTAGCCAGATTTCTTCCTCATGTTTTATCAACATTTTAACTGAATTTATAGTTACGTAATTTTGACTTTGCTGTGTGTTTGTTTTAGAAACTTAAGTTATTAAACTCATATCTTATTTTATCAAGACAATTTCCTTTTCAATAACATCATCAACCATAATCAATCCGCTGCTGGATGAGGGCTGTCCCAAGCCATTGCCATCCCTCACGGCTGCTACACGTAAGCTTTTTTTCAAGTTTACATAGTTTTGTAATCTTGCATTTTATATTTTTGACCACTTGCTCTTGTTTATGGTTGTACCCTGGACGGTTGCTTGTACAAGCCATTTACCCTTAGAGCTTATTTCCCATGTCTGCCTTGCAGAAGAAATAAAATGTCACAACGCACTCTCATTTGGCTTCAGTAAATGGCACCTTTCTATCTGATTTTTATATAAGCTTGAAATTTGGGGGCATATATTCATAGACTTCCACCTATGCTAAGACATCTGGCCAGCCGTTAAGGATAGGACAATAAAACCCTCTCTGGAGCTCATTATATTGGAGACACCTCTGCCAGCAGTGGCGTGAACGATACTACGTAAACGGTATTGTCGTTTGGAGTTTACGCTTTAACTAGTCAAGTGAGAGGTTCAAACCGTGGTTCACACCGGGCTGCTCAGCCAGTGCTGGCTCAATGTACAATGTTAATTAAACGCCTGAAGTTATTCTGAGTGGAAATTACATATATATATATTTATTTATTTATTTTTGTAGACGGACGTTTGTGGAATAAGTGCCCAGCTGTGGTGTTAAATGACATTCTTTGGAATTGAAGAATAATGAACCACATGGAGGCTGCCAATTTTTGCATTTAGAAATGCATTCAACTGCAATTCCACATTTTCATTCTGCGTTGCATTATTTCAGCGTCGACTCTCTTTGTTTCACGCAGCTTCCTATGTGCTGCATTTTGCCGTACTTTTTTTAAGATAAAAAAAAGAGGAGGCACTGGGTGTTTCAAGATTAAGTTAAACCATAGCTGCCCAATTGGAAAATGTTCGAATGTGACTTTTACTATTCCCATTGCAGTTACCAAGTTGGCTCACAAATCCTGGGCAAACAACAGATTCAAAAACACATTTTTCCATAGGCATAACATTCTTGTGAAATAAGGGCACAGCAATATTACCAAGATGAGCACTGTATTCTGTTTCTTCTAGACTCCCTCAAAGTATTATTTTAATAATGCCTATCACCATGAAAATATTTCCCACCACTAGGAATTTTGATCCAAGTCAAATATAATGTCTCAGTGATTCATTATCTTTAGTCACTAGAATGAAAAGTGTGTCTTTTATAGGGAATTACATTTTGGACTAGGGCTCAAATGTTAAATGAATATTTCTCAACATAAAGCAGATCTTAGCAGAAACACGAACGTACACTTTTAGCATAATTAAACTGAAAAACTGTACGTTTCATCGGATTTATGTTACATTGCTAGAATAAAGCCCTTGAAAAACGTTAGATTAATTCCAGATTTTTCAAAAAATTAACATCTCACTCAGATTATCGAATACACTGCTGCCAAGACAGTCCCTGAAATATTATTAGTGTTACACACAGTACTGTATAGCCCAATGAATAAAAAAAATAAAAAATGTATAAGTAAGTAATTTGAGTCCACTAGCGCTGGAATGTCCAAACTTCGCCTGAATGGCAGGAACCAAGTGATTGTTCTCAGCCGGGCTTCGCTGTTCTCCTGAGTGCTGCAAACTCACATCCAGCAATTCATTGAAACGCCACAGTCAGCGAACACGCCACCTCCCCGCTCGCTCGCTCGCTCGCCACGCGCTGCCAAAGTAAATGAATGTTTTGGGCGAAGCCGGCGAAATTACAGCACTTCACACCAGGACTGGTCGTGAGCTAATGGGCTTGCCGGTTCCTCTAAGAGCCGTAAATATATAATTCGTAGATTTATAATTTTCCAGTGCGTTCGTTCGTGTGGGGCGGCACGGTGGCATGGTGAGTTGCGCTACCGCTTCACAGCAAGAAGGTCCCATGTTCGAACCCCGGCTCGGGTGCCTTTCTGTGTGGAGTTTGCATGTTCTCCCAGTGTCTGCGTGGGTTTTCGCCAGGCACTTCGGTTTCCCCCCACAATCCAAAAAAAGTCTAAAAACATGCTTCTGCATAGGTTAATTGGCCTGCAGACTAAATTGTCCCTGGTGCCCTGTGATGGACTGGCGTCCAATCCGGGGGTATAGCCCTGCCTTGCGCCCTGTGTCTGCTGGGATAGGCTCCGGCTCACCGCAACCCTGGAGCGGATTAAGCGGTTTCTGATAATGAGGATGAGATTCGTTCGTGCGTGTGTGTGTCTAAGGAGAAGCGTGGCGCGGCTCACCCTCGCACTGCTGAGAGAGCTCGCTCTGCTTGTGTCCCTGGGGGCATTTGCACTCGTACGATCCCACTGTGTTCACGCACGTGCCACCCTTGCACATGCCAGGGATGGCCTGACACTCGTCCACATCTGCGAGTCAACAGACACAACACGATTGCAGATGGTCAAACACGCAAAAAAAACATCCTTTCGGATAATGGCCCGAAGCTAATTGCGCGCACACAGACACACGCGCAAACGTCTCAATCCACGTCTCCGTGCTTCTTCACCACAGCCACACGCACTTATTGCATGTGTGCAAAATAATAATAGCGTTTTATATAGCGCCTTTCACCCGAGGGTCACAAAGCGCTGCAAAATACGCTCGTGCCCGTGCGCACGTGGTAACATCATACGGGTGTGCACGAGGATCTGTGTACGTCCGATTGCGTGTACGCCGCGCCCATGTGTGCACGCAACACAGGTCCGCGCAAGTGAAGGATTGCTTAGCGGCAGGTGGGTTTACCTTGGCAGGCACCGGTGCGGATATTGGGGATGAAACCCCGGCGGCAGGGATGTGGCTGAGCAGGGCAGACCTCGCACGGGTGGCCCCAGGCTCGGCCAATAGTCGCGCAGCAGAGGCCCTTCGTGCACACGATGCCACTGACCTGGCCCTGGCACATCTGATTGCTCACCTGCGTGAAGCAGGGCCCGGTGCGGTAATCTGGAACGAAACCACGGAGCCGTTGGTTAGCGCACGTTCGGCGTCATCGCGGCGTGCGACTGCACCGCCGCACTAGATATAAATCCACGTTTTTATTGCATTGTTGTGTTCTTCCATGCTGAGAATAGAGCTAGTATTAAATTTTAAAAAAACCGCAGCAAGTGCCGGAGAATGTTCCCAAAATGCTAAGCCGTATAATTCCGTTTTTCCAGATGTGCCAGATATTTACGGGCGAGTTGCTAGATAATTATTTATAAAACCAACTACAATGTTTCATATATGTTATTTACGGTTGGTAAGGCCTTGGTAATAACTTAAATCTTATGGGGTGGTTTTTTTTTCCTATGACAAGGTCATTTTTGGCCACGGTTGACGGATACAGTGGATGTTTTGAGCTTGAGAGTGTAGAAAGATAAAACTGGGCACACAAATCGGGCCACGTCAGTTTGATGCCCAGCAATGTCTATTCGCAGTGGCGAGTGATATCTAAACTGCTCTCGTTTACATAAATCCCATACCGATCAATGTGGTAAAGTGTCATAGACCATGATGAATGTAGCATGAGGAGGCGTTGACCCAGGAGCGGATTGACAAACAGCTGTAAATTGTTAATTATTGTTACATAATGCTGTGCCATATATGGTCAGCTGTTGCGCTGGGAAGGATCGATGCTATCGGTGTCTTGAGATGTACAAAAATGCGCCCAATGAAAATTACATAAGCTGTACGAACGAAAATGTCGTTCTATCGCAAAAAAAACTACTTTTTAATTTGACCATAGTGCGAAAGATGTTTCAAGGATGATTTAACCGGAAAAGTTGATTTTTTTCTCGAAGCTTTTCTGACAGTTGTTCATTTACTTTTGCAGGCTAATGTCTGTGCCCATCTCCTCTAGAGGGCTTTGCAATAAGTGACAACAGATATTCCACGAAGCATCACGATGACATAAATGGCACCTCCCAATCGCTGGGGACCATATTCAATGAACGGAACGGCAGACTTTAATAGCCCACTGAGGAATGGCTGACAGAATAATTACAAACAGGAAAATATTAGAAAATGTTGTTCTGATTAAACTTTGTGCATTTTATTGTCCACTTCCTTTGGGGGTTGTATTGAATAAGTTCATAATACAGTTGTGCGTTTTTTTTGTCATTTTCTGAACCCATTAGCCAAAATTACTAATGCTGAAAGGTATTGTTGTCAACTTATTTAAAATTAGTGCGCAAAACTCTTATTCAGGAAATGTCCTCATCTTTATAGAAACCCATGGCAAATATGAAATTCAACTTTAAGGCAATTTATTATTTTTTTGCTTCTGGAATATAAATAAGTACCACCCAAATCTGACATCCAGCGAGCACATTAGGGGGTCAGCTTAGGTGATTAGTGATGGTGGCACAAGTCCAGTGCACACAGGCTCCCAAATAATGATGTTTACATTACCGTGTTCAATTAGTCAAATAAAAGGATGCTTTTGAAAGGTTTCATTAAACATTGGCCATGGGAAGCCGAATGGGACTTGCTGAATTGGCTGTATATCTGTATTATTTTAATCTTAAATGAATATTATACCCCAAAGAACAAACGTTCAGAATTATGTCAATTACATGTTTCCAACACAGTTGTTTTCTTGTGAGTAATAATCCCAGCCTGTGGTAACATTTAAAATAATAATTTATTAAACGTAGAATGTAGAATACTACATTCATTGCCAAACGTACGTTTTGTTTCGTTGGGTGGAGCAACTAAAAAAATATAATTTCACTCATTCAATCAAGGTTTTTAACAATGCAAAGGGAAGTGTGTAGCTGTGGAATTTCTGCACTTTTTTAATGTTGCTTAACATCCTCGCGAGCAGAGTCGACCCTGTGAACTGGAGATGGAATAAATGCTCTCCAATTGGCACGAATCGCTCTGAGAGACCATTGGCCAACATCCACACAGGTGTGAAGCATCTGGCCTCGGACCCTATGGCAGGGAGTTATTTCCGCAGTGTGTTTCACGGTATGGTGATTTGTATCTTGTTAGAGGCTTGCTGTGAAGAAACTGAAGTGCAAGTGGCATGGTTCGCATGACAAGGGCATATGGCGCTGCTTGAGTGTTCACAGACAGGCACACCCATGAGAAAAAATATCCGTGGTGCGGCCTTTTCCCTCAGCAAGTCAGACCCACCCTGCAGTCCATGACTCAACGCTGGCAGCTTTCTTCTATCCTTTCTGCTTTGCTCTGCTCATGCCACAGCCATGTGGGCTGGCTGCAGAGTGACGCTGTCACGTCTGCTACTATGGCAATCACATTTTCCAGGCCAGTGTTGGTGTCTATTATTATTGTTGTTACATTACGACGTTGATTATTAGACTCGCCATAGCACTGAGTTACAGGCAGATGTGTGCACAGGGTGGATATGTTAACATTTACACCATGCCCAAACCAGTCGTTGGACGAAAATAGAACGCAAACTGCTTTAGATTGGGGAAATTGCTTTGCGGTACTTTACCAGTACGTAAATGTGCGCGAGATTAAAAACACATTGCTGTGTGTGAACAGGTCATATTTGCGAACGTCCATAATAACAATACTAATACAAAATTATAATTTCTAGCGTTCATATATTCATTACATTTCAAGGGTATTCATTCGAAGAGAGAACGACTCAGAGTTGCGAGGTAACTTGCAGAGGGGGCGAGTCAAGCCACATGGTTAGCCGGAGCCAACCCGCCAGACACTGCGTCCCATATATTATGATGTTATCGGCCAATTAATTAAATAGTGCATTTTAGTTGTGGAAGGTAACCGGAGAACCCGGAATAAACCCATGCAGAACAGGGGGAGAACAGACAAACTCCACACAGAAAGGCGCTCGAGGCAGGAATCGAACCGTCTCGGGCAGGACTTTCTACGAGGCGCAGATATTACCACTGCGCCACCCTGCCACCACCCTATAGAAAATGACAGTTACGCCATGCGCGAATACCGCACTCGGTGTGGTCGGTTAATTTGTCGGGGGGCCATAGATACCACGGTGGGATTTGCGACATTGCATCGTTTAATTGTCATCCATTTTTGTACGTTCAGAACTATATATTTTTTTATTCGGCATGTATTTGATGTTCACAGGCATTCCTGAGTTCAAGCGTAATGCTCCACGTAACATGACTCTTCAAGGTTGGGATTACATGTACATGTTTTCAATTTGCTGACGTTTCCTTTCCAGCGGCTATACGTTAAGGGTTGTTTTCAGTTTTACGTATATGTATATGAGTGGCAAAGGGGGAACTTTGAGTAAATAGCTGTCATGAAATATACTATAACTTACAAGTTTAGTGGAGAAAAATATACGCTGATCGTGCTTCCTCCTTAATGTATCGGGTACTTGAGGAATGTCTTAAAACACCTTGTTATTAACTTGTCTTATAACAGCCTGTAAATGTGACACCGGCTAGTTTCGAAAGATCAATGCGCTGGAAGCTTAACCCGATGACCAACAGGTGATAAATTCCTCTATACGTCCAATGTCTGCTTGCTCAAAGTGCTTTACCCAGTATTAAGGGTTTAAGCGAACCGAGCAGCAGCATCTGTTTTGTTTTTCAAGAACCATAATCTTGGCTGTGCCTGTCGCTTTCCACTTGATCATTTATCCTTTAGTACTTATAATAATAATAAATTATGTAGGGAAAGAGAACATATTATCTCTGCATGCCAGTGCAGTTTGTTCTAATAGTACCGGATTTTTCCTATGAGTACTTCAGCTACAATAAGCAATACGTCCTGTTTACGTGGTACACTGGATTTCATTTTCACACAACCATATTTCCTCATCATTTCTTAAAACGTTTGCCAACAAGCATTAACCAGGAACATGTTAGAATGCAGACCACAACGTTTTTTTAAAACTAAATTGTCATGGTAGAGAATTGTTTTCAAATAACATACATTTTTACAGTTCGTCAATCAGCAGGTATCGTGTGTTAGGTTAAAGTGTTTGTACTCCCCACCTCTTGCAAGATGTCTGGTCAGTGTGGAAGAGTAGGTCAAAATCAACTTTAGAGTGGCTGTCTAGATCTCCCTCTAGTTAAAGGTCCTTCCACCAGCAGTGACAGCAGCAACCAGTTCCAGGGGTGCACCTTTACTTTTTCATAACAATTTTGAGAATTACTTTCAAGAGCTGCTCTCGGGATAGCCGTGTTGAGCGTTCCTCCTCTCTGCTTCGCGGAGTTTCGCCTCCCACATCGGAGGGGTCATCATTAGTTGAAGATATCGACACCAGCTACGATGCCTCTGACGTGGGAGGTGAAACGTCGCGAAGGAGAAAGGATCAACGCTCAACACGGCTATCCCGAACGAGCAGCTGTTGAGAGCAATTCTCATACAACAAGCCATGAAAACCTACATCGATATGTAATCATATTGTTCCACTCTAAACGAGTCAGTCACTGCCGCAGGATGTGAAGGCGCACACATTCAATCCCTCACCTCGCTCGCAGTGCGGGCCTGTGAAGCCGTAGACGCAGGCACAGCGGTTTGGCCCGATGCACCGGCCTCCATTCTGACATCCCGTATCACACACGGCTGTGGAATAGATCAGTTGAGATTTACTACATGCTTGTCACCAAATCTATTCCGTTGTAACGAATGGTCACTGCCAAAAGTTTTCTGTTGCAATGTCTTGGGACTGTTCCTAGAGTTTGTATTTTTTTGCCCCAGTTTGCCTGTAAATCTACCATTTCGAGACAGATTGGGGCTATATTCCAGATTCCATTTCATATTTAACGTTATTTAAAGTACGCCTAATGATTTGTGAACTAACCTGTATTCCTTTGCAATGCAATTCCGGTTGAATTACATCAAAATATAATTTTAAATATGGTCATTGAGAACATGACTTTACTGTGCTATGAATCTATACACATTTTTATAAAATGGCAGTATGTGTGGGTGGTTCATTGTGCAAACGTTAATGTCAGCTGAGATCAAATTTTTCTTGCAGCTGTGTTTCATTATCTTTGCTTCTCATAGTTTGGAGGCTGCATTTTTTCAAAGAATTAGGCAGGATGAAAAAAAAATGAAGATTGCTCAAAATTGTTCTAACAAACAATCCTCTTTATAAACTCACGGATTTTGTAAGAATCTTTCACATTATAAAAAGAAATGTTGAAATGGAGCCAAGTCTGCATTCACAGAAAGAATCTGGAGCAGCTCCAAGTAGCTGATGAAAAAAAAATCGGCTTGAAATATTTCGCCATAAAAAAGTGAGAGAAAAAATGCACAATCAGCAGATCTCCAGCCCGTGCGTGACTTAAGAGACCACATCTGCAACGTAATTAATGTTCGCATTAATTAATCTTAATTTTTGCCACTTAGCTTGGCCAAGTTCGGTCATGACTGGCTCGGGGCACTGATCTTTAACGAATGTTGGAATTTATATATTTTGTTTACCCCTTTGTAAAAACATTTAAAATAGATGAAAATCCATCGTGATCTTCTCGAAAACTTTAAATAAATCTGTTGGCAATAAAGTCCGCCAGTTATGCTGACATAGAACTCGTGGGAAATTGTTTATTTCAGCAAAGCATTTCTTGCCGCTAAAAGGAAATTTTTGAAACTTACTCAAGTTTGAACGTGCCTTCTTCAAACAAGACTACTTCAAACGTTGTTTCACCCCTTATATATGTAAGGATGTTGTAAATAATTACTAAGATTCTCAAATTCCAGAATTCTCTCAACCTTACATGTTAATTTTCCTCTTGGCAACATACCAATTCATTAATGCTTTGTTATAGATTTAAAGCAGCCAAATGGGCAAGCCTTGAAAATATTATATTACTGCAGAAACCAATTATTAGATTAATTTACAAATATATCTCTGAAAGTGAACTCATCCTGGGTGGCCTTATGTTTTGCCAATGTTATAATGTCTGGCATGTATCCATTATTACTATACACACACACACATATATTCTTTGAGAATATATTTTTATATTTAGCGTATATATTACACTCGCGAGCTCATTAGCAGTGTGGCATGCACGTGTTGACGGAAAGTTTCAAAGCACGATAAAACTAAAGGGCCTTTTACACACTTAAACCCAAGTCAGTCCAAATTGCGATGCGCGTGCCTTATTCAGCACATCCTTTTCGGTGCTGCTCTTCAGTGGAGTCGTAGTTCATTAAAACGATGTACACGTGCAGTGCATCTCACCCGCACGTGCGTCGCATTACGCCGCGTAAAAACAAAGTCCCCGCGTCAGCAGCCAGGGACTGTCGCGGCGGCTGTTGATGCGCTCGTCGCGTGCGCAACACTCACGCTGTCCGCAGTGGGTGCCAGTGTAGCCCTTGCCACACGAGCAGTGGTCATCCGCACAGCTACCACCGTTCATGCACCTGATGTTGCACTGGCTGACTGTGAAATACAGCAACGACAAACAGCATACGGTTTAACGGCCGTTATCCAGGTTTTACCAGCGTAGGCTGGCTACCCCGCAAATTCTCTTCACCCACCGATCTCGATTCTAGGCATCTTCGGGGGTAAGACCCGTTGTTTTCAGGTTGTCTCTCACCGCCTGCATCCACATCTACTCGGGTCTCCCTCTCGGCCTCTGTCTACCACCTCCTCCGTCACAGAGCACCTCTTCACCCAAATCGTCCCCCGCCTTCAGCCTCCACATGTCCACGTAAAAATGCACTGATGATTTCCCGTGTTACAGCCACCGCTAGACTCACACGGGCGTAGGACATGTGTCGATTTTAGTTTTGAGTATCACTGCGCTGGCCATCCCGTCACTCACTGGACTTGGAGCCGCAGGTGGATGAGATCTGCCCGCTGGAGCAAGTGCACATGTTGGGACGCGAGCAGAACCCATCGCCGCACGAGTGTCGACAGATCGCTGCAGTGCACGGACAGAGATGTACGGGGGCGAGAAACGGTGCGTAGGTGCGTTAGACATCACGGCGCCCGTGTCACTGTCACGACCGCGTAGTTTGCCACCCACGTGCCGCACGGCTCTGCGAAGGGTTTTCGGGTTGTACCCGCGTGGTCGTCCGGAACGATGTCTGACGGTCTCGCTCCCTGTTCCCAGCAGTGCGTGGGGGCGAAACGTCAGACACCGCGCCGAACACAACCCCCGAAGACGCATCTAAGAGCCATGCAGCGCACCGGTCTGCGGCATTTGCGCGGGAGGGAGAGTGACACCAGACGCGAGTTCGTGGTGTTGCATGTGTTACTTATTCACCAAGTCGCACGGGCCCTAAGAGTCTTATCACAGGAAAGGCTTTAAGGCTTAAGGATTGTATCAAGTATTCGCATTTTAGGAGAAATTGGCACCGAGACGTAGGCAGCGATGTGAAAAAGTTGGATGAGTGAACATCGACAGAAAGTGACAGCTACACCACGGACAAATGCAAAGCAAAAACTGCATTAAGCTCGGCTTTCCTGAGCTTTATAAGTGAGCGAAATGTACGCGAGATTCAGAACACATCACCACGTGTGATAAGGCCACGTTTGTGAACGTGGATAGAAACCGACAGTTACACCCTGCGCACGGACGGCACTGGGTGCGTCCATCCATTGTCGGTAACCGGAGCCTATCCCGGCAGACACAGGGCGCAAGGCAGGACTATCCCCGTGATGGGACGCCAGTCCATCACAGGGCACTCACTGGGTGTGTGTGGAGCGATACTGGGTGTGGATACGTGACGGTCGGCCGTGCGGTGCCACGCTTGTCGAAACGTTCGAGAGTTGCCGGTAAATACAACGCGTGATACTGCCGCATTGCCTAAACTCCAGACCGCCACATTCCATCGTTCGTTTCCTGTCGGGTCGGCCAGGATGGGTGTTATACTCACGCACTATACACTGGTTGCCTCCAGGTAAGGTCTTCCAGCCGGGACAACAGTAGGAATGAAACCGGGATCCGCACACATTTGGTCTAAATTATGGGAACAACACGAACAACAACAAGGACGCGTACTTTTAGAAATGTGCAACGAACAAAAAAACAAAAGTTCGATTAATGCGTGTTTTGTTTCAACGACGAAAAAAAGTGCTAATGTCAAGATGGAATTAATGCATCCCGAATTCACCCCGGGGCAGGTTGGAAGGACAATCCTATGAGGTTTTAGATTTTTCGTGAAAGCCTCTTTTGGCTGAGAAGCAGTGACACACGCAAAAAAATGTTCCACAGGACCATGTGGTATCACGATGTTACTGACAGTTATCTGCCAAATAAAGTCCCTTTTTACACTCGACCGTGCCAAAAAAATCAAATTCCTTTTCTAAGCGGGTATGCATGTTGTGAGGGTGTGCATTGCTCGTACATTTGGATTATTGTTAAAGCATTGTTGGTTTAGGTTTGATTCTAAGGCGGCTGAAAGTGGCCAATGTTTGGATTTCTTTCACTTTTATCATTCCGTTTCCAGATACGCACATTAAGCAAGAATTGACGGAAAAGGGGGCCCGTTTAAATTGAGTAACCGACGTGTTGTTCTTTCCACGTTACCCGTTTGCAGCGCCTGTTGACTGTTACCTATGCACAACACGAGGATAGCATGCAGAGACGTGTTTGTGCACCAGTCTGGGGTTTTTTTTTTCTCACGAAGTGCCAGGAAAAGTGGCCACGAAGACCCGTTATTGCACAAAACTGCCGGTGCTGCAAAACAATCGTGTTGGACCCATTCATGGGCACACGCTGACCCAAGAGCCACACCCCGCATGAGTTCGGTATCTCACTGTACCCGCTGGACGTGCTTACAATTAAGCGGCATACCACCGAACGTAAGTGAATAAATAAACGTCCAGCAAAGTCCAGTCCAATTAAAAATAACACGCAGTTTCAGAGTTCAGTTCCCAAACGCAATCAGACGTCGACTGCGTGTGTCGACCACTTGCTCGGTTTATTTTGTTTGCGTCTGGTAGCAACAAGCTGGCACAAACAGTCATATACAATCTACCGAGTTTCTTAACTTGAACTAAACGTTTGCTTATTTCTGAAATATACTGGACGGTTTACGCGGTGTTTGTTTCAGGAGTGGATCGATTCAATCTCCGGAGGAATCCACTACTTCTGATTGAGGCTCCTTGATTCAAGTCAAGAATTGCTTTGTCGTTATTTTTTTTTCACTGCAGCGAATGGTAGTTCTCTCTCGTGGCTGCAAGGCGCGACATGAAACTGACAGCGTACACGGATTGAGAATCACCAAGTCTTAAACACACTATTGGACACATGTATCGTGAGCTTAACATTGTTATTCATCCATCAATCAGCACATTTCAGCCTGTAGGTATAGCCTTACTTTGATGGTTGCTCTTCAGAGCTGTTCTTTCGGGATATCCGTGTCGAGCGATCTCCCTCTCCCTCGCTTGACACGGCTATCCCGAAAAAACAGCTCTGAAGAGCAACCAACCATCATGAATCGAGCCGTGAAAACCTATATGAGTATCTTTACTTTGTCATAAATACACTTCGCTGTATGGCTAGTTTTCAATAACGGCGTGATTGCTAAGTCACCCTGCAACCCGTACTCACACAAGGAGGCCATCTCTCTCAGTGGTCCCTAGCCAGAGGCGGACAGTCAACATTCCAAGGGTAGGGGCTAGTTTAGTCACAGGACAACCACTGGTGGCTTGCCACAGTGTAACTCGATTAGTAACCTGAAAGGGATAATGAGCTTTATCCATATTTTAACCAGGACTTTAACATATAACCTTCAATTTGTTGGATATATATATTAGCTATAGCACTGCTTAGTAACAATGTAATAACACCGAATAATTAATAATATTAGTTGTTTAAATATTCTGCAAGCTTTTCAACCACTTGAAATGTAAGTTTACATTTTCTGCAGAAAAAGCCGAAGTGATTCTCAAAACTAATGTTGGTGGGGTCTTGCTCGTAACGTGTGGCCGATTTTAGCATGCGGGATGTATTTGTTTTTATGTGAGAGGAAAGCAGTGGGCCTGGAGAAAGCACATGTTTGCAAGGGGAGCACCATAACACTAGTTTTACTGCCCTCTACAGCTACTATGTGGCTCTGCACGAAGTTAACACGTTGACTCCATCTCTTTGTGATCCACCAATGCTCAAGGATACTGGAAAGACTTTGCAGCTACACGAGAACGCTATGCTACCAAAAAAAAATCAAGTAATCTCTAAAGGCCAGCCACTGACCATTTTTGGCAAGTGAATCTGCAGATGAAAATGCTATGATAATTTGTACAGTATTCTACACGCACTTGTTAGCATATGTTTGGCAAACAATAAACCGATACCTCAGAGGTTAAGCTCGTAATTCCATAGGAGGATCCTGTCATCTGGTCTAGCGTAATACTACAATGCATTCACACAACGGTGCATATTTATTTCAAGCGATGTCCAGCACTTGGCCTCAGACTCTTTCTCCACAATATTAAACTAACAGTGTAGCTCGCTTTGGCAGATTCAGACAAGTCTGATTTTCATTTATACTGCGTGATGTGACTTGGCCAGTCAAACCGAATGAAGCGGATTCAAAGCAGCGCGAAGTCTCCGGGTGAACGCACGCATTTGCAAAAACCAGACGATACAGCTGAAGAAAACTACAAAGACACGGAGTCAACGCCACAAATTCCCAGAGATCCTCTGCCGTCGTGCCGCTGCAATAAGCACTGCGATTTGTCTTTTATGGAAAGTGTAATTGCTGTGCTGCCACATGAAGGCACGTCTGGTGCACACCCTCCCAACAGTTGTATCATTCTTTCATTGTCAGAAACCGGGGGTCAAGGTAGAAGCGTTCACGTCGCGATCCCTGTCAGGTAATACCTGGTATTGCCTGCGAATTCTACCAAACACTTCGAGGCCGAGGAGCTGAAAGACAACGATGTCCAGAGGCTGACCAATCGTGCTGCTTCGAAGAATCGCAAAGAAGAAGAAGATTGTCAGAAACCGCTTAATCCTGTACCTGGGTCGCGGTGTGCTGGAGCCTATCCCGGTAGACACAGACAGGGCTATAGGATCGGACGCCAGTCCATCACAGGGCACCGGGGGCAATTTAGTCAGCAGGCCAATTAACCTATGCAGCAGCATGTCTTTGGATTGTGGGAGGAAACCGGAGTGCCCGGCTAAAACCCACATGCAATCTCCACACAGAAAGGCATCCGAGCCGGGATGCGAACCCCAGTACTTCTTGCTGTTAGGTAGGTGGCAGCGCTACTCACCGCGCTACCGTGTTGCTCAACAGTTGTATCTTTAATGCAAACATATGGCATTAAATAATCGTACACGTCCTCTGCACCTTATCCCCCTCGCCATGAAAAAAAACACCATTCCATTTTTGCCACATTTGAGCAGTGTTCCTGGACAGAGTCGTGTGTCGGGTGTGTGTGTGTTTGTCTTTGGAGTTGGTGTGGCTCGATGCGTGTATGTGTGTTGGGAGCGGTAGCCCAGTGGTTAGCGCGCTGGGCTACAAATCTGGCCGCCCGAGTTCGAATCCCGCACACGGCCAAGGTCAGTGACGATTTTCTGAACCGGTCCTGGGCCTCCCCTAGGTCGACTCAGCCTCAAATGAGTACCTAGTGCGGTGTGTAAACATCGCCACTAGGGAGACAAAGGCAGCCGGGCGTGGTGCCGGTCACCCCACCCCCCGTGTGCCGTGTCGACCTTCACAGATGCCACTCGCTAACGGCACTTTCCCCTACAGTCTGTTAAGGCTATACGGGAGATCTTTGCCTTTGTGTGTGTGTGTGTTGGGAGCGTGTGTGCGGTGCCGTTCCTGGCTCACCCTCTCAGAGCGTCGTGCCGGCCCCTCCGTGGGGCCCGCGCCACGGGGCCCTCCTCCGGCTGCGTGAATCGCTCCGCTTGGAAGTCTCCCTCGGCTCCGAGGGCGCCTTCAACGGCGAGCCCCAGGAACGCCGAGAGGCACAGGGCCAGTCTCAGCAGCCCTCTCCCGGCTTCCATTTTTCACTCGCTGGTGGGATGGCTCGCCCTGCCGTTCGTGCGCCTCTTCCACCGCTGGATCCTTAATTGAACCTCGCCACCCTCCCCCCCGTTTGCCCTGCTGCCCTCGTCTAGGATTTTCAGGCCGAATTACGAGCTTGGAGCCGAGGAAGCGTGGGGTCGAACGCTTCCCTGAGCGGATAACTTTTTAGAGGGTCAGCGCCGCGCGTCTTCGATATCGCACAATCGGCTCTTGATACGAGCTCGGCTGCTTTCAAGTTCCCAACTATGTGAAAACAAGGAAAAACAACGCCGCGTTACGACCGCGTGAGTTTACCGTGAGTGCGGTTCGGCGCAGCATGCGCATCACGTAAAACGTTTTACGTTATGTCTCGTAAAATAAATGCTGTTATACAATATTGTTTTTTCATTGAGTGTAGGAATACGTGTGGAACGTTTTGCGTAGTTTAACGAGCCAGGATTAGACAGGCACGCGTAATTCACCCGACGATAAGCATTTACATGGATGTATACACAATGACGGGCAAAGCGGACCTCCCAAAAGATGAAGAGCGTGCGACCGTATAAATAAAACTGTACAGAATTGCTGGCAATGTGCCATGCAGTCACCCGAATTCACTGCGCTCACATTCTTTGTCATGTCACGGAGGAGCACAATAAACAAAACTCGGGAAAACAACATACAATTTACATTCAGGTTACAGTGTACACTGTATTTTCTCTCCAATTGAACTACGTTGTGAACGATAAATATTCAGTCAACAAGCGCCACCTTTTGTTTAAATCAGAACATTTACTTTTTGCGCTTACAACGAGAAAGGATTCTTGGAGATGAGTTTTAGCAACTTTTTTTTCTGTCAAAACAAATCAGTGACAATGACCGCATTGATCTTCACTTTAAATATTTTGACATTTATATAATCCTTTTGCAAGCTGATTTACACAGTGCAAACCCAATTCCAAACTCGTAATGTATTACGCCTATTTGCATCAAACTTTTAACTCGCGGCAAACGAACAACGATACTCAGAAGCAAGTCATCTGTTAACAATTTAAATTTTCCTGCACTCTCCTCCAAAACGCTCGATTTTTTTTTTCTAAAACGCATTCTTTGACAACGTACTTTTTGTGCTAGCAACACACCACCAAATAACTAGTCTGCACCAGTGGAAGGTATTTTAAACCGCCGTATTTCAACTACACGAAATATTTTTTTTCAGATCGAAATATTTTTTTGTCTGTTCAAAAGTCAAAATATCATATCTACCAAATAATTGTGTGTGTGTGTGTTTCAAAAAACATTATTAGGGTGCGCGGTTTGCAAGCTATCCCGCCGTTCCCATTACCTTGTGCTCCGAGTGCCCCTCCTGATTGAGTGAAACGTCTGTGTGCTGGGCTCTGTGCTGGGTCTGCTTGGCGTTCAGGCTCCGTCGTGGTGCGTGGAAGCTGGCACAGTGCGGCTCGCCGTGAGCCCGCAGAGTGCGACTGAAACCATCGGCCGCTCGGCGCGCCGCTTAAAGGCTTTCCAGGCGAATAGCGCGCCTTCGCAAAAGGCGGATCCTATGATTGACAACGCACTGGAGGTAACAGAGAGGGAGGCGGCGTGCGGAGTGAAGGGGGAGGGACGCGATTGGGATGGGAGGGTTAAGGAGGGCGGGAGGGAGGGAAGGAAGATAGAGAGTTGCGCGTATAGGGCTGGCTGGGGGAGCGAGTTTTGCTGGGGTGCTGTGTGCTGGGGGATGGTATGGAGTGAGAGGCAGGAGGAGGAGGGAGGGTTGGCAGCCTTAAAAATCCCCTGCCCTTGGCTCATTTTCTGGGCACAAGCCTCTCGCTGCAGAACTCACAAGGCGTAGTACACAGACGTCCGGGAAACCACAGCAACATAGCTGTTGTCCGCCCGCTCGCATCTATAGATGGTTATTAAGTTGCCTCGGCCAGGTAGTAATTTTTACAGGCTCTGACAATTTTGTCAACATTCTCAAAGTTGTTGCCTGGTTAAAAACTGATGTGAAGAGATATACGTGAGCTTATTTAGCTTCACGCAAAGTAGTTGGTTAAGTTGCGTGTTTTTTGCATCACGTTGCCTTAGGTGTGTGGTTTTATTCACTTACATGCATTCATAGCATGAACAATTGTACTGCAATGGCTTTTATCCGTTTGAAAAATGTAAACTACACAAACGTATACACGGAATCTTTACTCCCAATAAATTAAAATAGTCCGTTGATTTACATGGGGATTTGTTTGACCATACTTTAGCAATCTGGTTAGTTAGGGTTGGTGAAAGCAGCACCCAGGACTTGATTGAGATATCACTCTCCACTAATGTTGGACGTCGCTGCGTTCAAAGTGTGTTCACCACTGTGCCACCACTCCAATATACTCGAGAAGAAAATCTATATATACTGGAGCAAGTGGCTGTATGTATGTCCACACTGAGGGTACCGGATTTAAATCGCACATTTTAGCTGCACAACACCAAGGCGTGTATGTCTTATTTAAGGTTTACTTTCCACTAGTTGATTACACCGGGGAAAAATTCACGTCAAAGCTGTCGTGTCAGTGGAGAACATCAACAACACGAACGCCCTGAATGGGACGCCAGTCCATCACAGGGCACCACGGGCAATTTAATCTGCAGGCCAATTAACCTATGCAGCAGCATGTCTTTGGACTGTGGGAGGAAACCGGAGTGCCCGGCAAAAACCCACACGATACAGGGAGAACATGCAAACGCCACACAGGAAGGCACCCGAGCCATGATTCAAACCCCTGTCCTTCTCGCTGGGAGGCGGCAGCGCTACTCGTCGTGCCACCGTGCCACCCGCTCGTAATAACAATAATTGTAAATCCTTACATATCATGGATAACGTCTCACTAATGAGCAGTGACGAGTCAAATCGTGGGTTTGCGTGTGTGTGGCTAATGTGGTGACGGGAGACGCAGGGCTCACACGAGGGAGCTCCTTGCGTGCTGGGATGCACGAATCTTGGCGCAAGTCACACTTAGACCGCACACAGAAAAGGACGAGTATCAATCACTTGGGCCGTGGGGGATAAATCCCAGTGCTTATGTTCGGATATAAATAGTTTTTCCCGTTTGAAAACTGTTGTTTGTTTTAGTCCGACACCAAGTGATGTCGAGTGGTCTGGCAACCTCCAGGTGGTCCCCATCTCGTGAGAAACCTTGCATGGTTTCAAAAGCAATTACGTCCAGATAGCACAGAAGTGAGCACTAATGTTTCAGTACAATATGCCTGCATTTTGCTCATTATTAAAATAATGATATTACCATATGCAGGCATGCGTGTGGTATTCAATTGCAAAACGAATAACCCTTGAGTTCAATTTCAGGAATTAAATATTTTTTTCAAATTATAATTATTACTTGGTTAAATGCTCTGTAATTGCGTTCCACTTTCAAAATTATTTCTAATTACAGTAATTGTACGTTTAATAGTCAACATATAGGACATAATTGACCTAGCATGACTGCAAATGTTTAAGAAAACAATGTAATCTTATCAATTGTGTGTTCTTGGTAAATGTTGATGCTAGGTCTGTTGTGTAGATTTCGCTTATGCTTCTCGTTTATATTTGGCCATATGCAACAGGCATCGAAAAGAATATCAACGCTGCTTTCTCACCAATATTTAAAGCACCAGTTGGTTATATCTTCAAGTGATTGTGTAACGGTTGTCAAATGCATTTAAAAACAACATTCAACAAAATTACTTTTCACAAGTAACAGTATGTTTACCACAAATATCACGAATGCACACTTGAGAATAATGTTTTTACAGCGAAAACAACGCGCGGTACTATGCAGAACTTAAAACGGGCGATTGCAAACACGTTACAGCCAGCAATTCTATTTCTACATACAACATGCAGTAATCTCCATTAGACCGTCTCATGTTAAACACCGTATACAGTGCATTTCTCTTGGCATGTTAAATGAATAGCCATTGTTGGCATCGACTTATGAGAAGCGCCCTTAAGGGGTGATATGGCCAAACAAGCTGCCAGACCAAAGAGGGCCTGGCATTGATGGCTCCAGCTAACCCGACCATTGTACCACGGTCTGTTACCAATTTGCTAGGGAGGGTCGACTACATACTCCTGGTGGCCCATGTAGAGCATGCCTCAGCCTTGACCTTTATTAGGAGGGGGGTTTATGAGTATTGGGTGATTCACCAAGTGCGAATGTTCACTATGTTCCTTCTTCACGGAGTCCCCCCCCCAAAACCCATCCCCGGCTTCAGTGTGGCTTTTGTCATAACATTTTAAAGGCTCGAATGCCTAAGAGGGGCCTAATATGCAAATGATTTTATGGCTTAGTTTTAACCAAGGGAGTTAGGATCCGCATGACTGCTTGAAAGTCATGTGTCAAATGCTTTAAATAATCACGAGCGTAGATGGAATTATTTTGACCGAATTCGTGGCGAAGCTGCGAAAAAGGCAGGCAAACATGTCAATCGTAATCACACATCATCACTTTGTTCATAAAACCAGCAATTTACCATAATTTACCGTAATAGGGTGGTTTACCAAAAAAATACAATAGCTCCTTCTTCATGAATGACGTCAGTAAGGGAAAGGAACGCACTTTAGGGGAATAGTAGTTAGGCTGACAAGCAGTGGATGCATTGTGTATATGAAGCACTGTTACAGGGAATAATTTGTGTTGCTGTGTTGTCACGTGGCCGAATGTAATAAGTGTGCCATGCCGTATTGATATTCAAAGTAAGGTTACTTTGTAAATTAGGTTACCAGATAATGTGGGTGACTTGAACTGTGTGATACAATGAATGGCTTTTTTTTGTATATTTTTTCGCACAAAAATCGCTGATGACCGCAGAGTTATACTGGTATTTCTTTTAAAGTCTTCAATGAACAATAGAACAAAAAGAGCCTTTAACAAAAACTATGGCATGGTTCCTGCTGGTCGTTCCATCATAAAAAGTAGAACATCGTATCATGTTAATTTTGGACGGAGATGGAAAGAGATACGCGGAGCGCGATTACCCTAAAGCAATATAATGTGGCCTAAATTAAACAGAAATAATGAGTAGTCAAGTTTCACACAGTGCAGAATTTCTTCTCTAATATGCATGGCATCTAAAGTAAACAAGGGAGGCCCTGACTGAAATTACCCTCGCGTTTAATAGGCCCAGGATCTTCACAAGTCAAAACATTCTCAGCATCTCACCAGCCTATTCAACGTTTAAGCCAAATTCAGTTATTATGTTGAATACACACGTCTCAACAGTAAAGTCGGTCACACCAGCACAAATAAAAACGGCCAAGTGTTTGCAAGTTGCCTGTTAATCTATGACATTAGAAATTATTTTACTTATAAAACACAAAGCTGCATTAGTGCACTGCGCTATGAACCCGGCAATCTGAGTTTGATTTTTGGCCAGGGCATGTTGCGAGAGATATTTGAACTGGTCCTGGGACCAAACCCCTTCACCAAAGAGCCTTGGCCAGAGGGGTGGAGTGGCGGCACAGTGTTCAATACACTGCACTATGAATCCTGAGTTTGAGTCTTGATGACGACTAACATCAGTGGTTGGTCGTAAAGTCTACCGATGACCATTCCAGCTACGGTACAATAGCATCGGCTGTGCGCTTCCGCAAGGCAGCTATATTTGTTATTGTCTGGGTCTCAGTCTGTGTGTGAGTGTCTAGCAGATGTGTGTGTTTTGTTTACAAACTGTTATAAGGGTATTTTCGACTTACGACCAAATCGACTTACCATGGGGTCATCAGAACGTGACCCCGTCATAAGTCAAGGAGAGATTGTATTTGCGTAAGCTTTTGCAAACCATGCAAAATGACCCCTGCAAAAATTGAGAAGGATTAAGCTTGTGAACATTGTCCCGCATTGTGATGCTTGGAAGCTCTTGCTGTGACTTCCATTAGCGTTTTTACCCCATGTGTGTCCAGCATCAACTTTCCCAGCAGGGGCGTATCTACGGAAAATAGCGCTTATGGCAAGCATTGAAATTGCGCCCCTGTCCAAACATCTGACACCCATCTTTTAGATAACCCTACCATAATATCAGCTGAAAAATACAAGTCAAGCTCGTTAATATTTTAATTAACAAATTATAGCACTACATGAAAATTATAACTGCACCTTCCTTGCGTTCACTGGTACTCAGTGGCGCCCCCCTTCAAGTGGCGCCCAGGGCACGTGCCATACATTTTATACCCTCGATACGCCACTGTTTCCCAGCGATCTCGCTCTGCTCCTCAGCGCTACAGCAGCCACATCACACCCAGGCACAGCGTCCCCCTGTATAACCCAGAGATTTCCAGGTCCTCCACAACCCCTCCAAGGTCTACTCAGAAGTCTTTCGACGGAACTCAGACAGACTTCTCAGACGGACTTTAACTCTCCTTAAACATTCCCCACATGATAGCTGGTGAAACCGCTCCTGTGATCCCTTCCCAGCAAGACTTTCCTTTTTTAAAATTAATTAACTTCTGCTTCTGATGTTTAATCCCTTTCCACTGGTCATTGTCTCAATCCTTGTTGGCCCTTTATGTTACCAGACAGACATTGACCAACCTTTGTGATTTATCCAAGATCGTTATCTTGAGTTATACCAGGATGTTAGCAGCTGGCTCCCGGAGGCTGTATGTACCCTTCCGATTAATCACATTTTCATTCGTCAGTCAGTTATTTTTTCAAGCTGGCAGGAACCGGTGAGCAATGTAGCTCTTTTTTACAGTTGTCCAGTGGGGAGGGGTAAGCAAGTTACAACATCTCAGGGTACCAGGGGCAAATTAGTCAGGACATTTAACCTAGGCAGCATGTTTTTGGACTGTGGAAGGAAACCGGAGTGCCCGGCGAAAACCCACGCGGACACGGAGCGAACATGCAAACTCCACACAGAAAAGCACCCGAGCTGGGATACGAACCCGGATTTTTTTGCTGTGAGGCGGCAGCGCTTCTCCCTGCGGCACCATGCCCCCCGATTATCATGTGATCAGACTTGATAATCCACTGCTGGATGAAGGCATGCATACGCCATCTCCATCTCTCATGATCCTGCGATGTAACAATCACCTCACAAAGGTCATCATCTCTCACTCTATCTCCGCGGCTGACAAACTCTCGGACGCTTTCCCTCATTTGGCTGCCACTCAGTAGTTCTGCTCACCCATCAGCTGTCGTTTATTCCAGTGATGTGCACCGTTCAAACCTACTTCTCTTTTTTCAAGTCAAACCATGGCTTTAACAAGCATACGATCTATAATCCACATGTTCCTCTTTATGTCTCTCAGTGTAATCCCTAGTGGAGCAAAAGTGATTAAACGACTATCACCACTTGACTTAACTAGCATAGCACTGGATAATTCATTGAAAGTCAGGGGGGAAAGATTAAAAAGCAGAACAAATATTGTCTAAATCTGCCATTCTCAACCGGTGGGTCATGACCCATCGGTGGGCCGTGAGCGAAACCTAGTGTTCCGTGGAGACCAGACCCAAGTGGGTCAAGTAGGCCTTGAAGTGCAAAATGTTGAGAAGCCCTGGTCTAACTCACGCAAGACACATTGGTGAAGAGGAGATGCCATTTAAACATGCTAACATTAATTGGTTGAGAACCGTTTATGGCGAAGAGCATTCATTACCTATATGAAATGTAGGGTCCGATTTCAGTCAACTGATTGATGAAAGCCTCGCCACAATGTGTTCGGCGTATGGGTCGTTCTGTTCATATGTCACCATGCTGGCCACTGGTTCAGATCTCACTTGCTACTAATGTCACCCGGCAAAGAGGCTCAGCTCACTATGTAATTCATAGTGCACCGTGCTAAGGTGATGTGCCACTGCTCTCGACACAGAATATCTATGCTGTATGAACACACCCATCTCATTGCAGGCCTATGAAGCAAGCACAAACACACATCTCTGTAGTGTGTAACTACCTAACCTTTTGACCCGAAATCTCTTCCCACTGTTTTCTCAGAGATATGGAAAGTCTGGCTGATCTCACGAAAACGTGGCCCACCTCATTTTGAGCGCTTAATTTTTTAAGGAACATTCTGTCACGATATCATGATGAATGTCCCTAAAATGTTTTTAAAAGATAATGCTGTAAAACGCAATCCAGCCTTAACGACACGACCGTTTAATAAAGATGTTAAAAGAAAACAACGCATTCACGTTTAAATGTTCTTTGTCGAAAGTGGCTATAGTTGTTGAAGGCCGTTAAGACATTGGAATGTTTCTAAAATGACCGGGGTTTTGGCGTTGTTTATGCTACGCCACCCCCTAGTGGAACTTGCCTCGTAAACCTCCAAAAGTACATTAAGCGATTTTAAACCAGAATATCTGCAGATGTTGTGATTTTATCAGGGGAGGGGAGGTGGGGGGAGGGAAATATGCTCTATTTATTTTAACACCTTTTTTCTGGCTAAACGTTACGGTGACATGTCTGTCACACATGGCTCAGGATTATGTATGGTATCTTTTTTTTAAATCCCTCCCCTCAATCCTTTCCTCCAAGGCTTGCCACCTCTGCGCCCCCTACACTACCCAACCTTCCCTCCCACCCTGTTCTGCCCTCTCCGGCCCTTTCCTCTGCTAAATTCCCATCTGAGGCTGTCACTGAAAAACGCACCCCATGCTGACTCGCATTCCACGTCGGCCGAGCAGCATGAACAGCCTTCTCCCAGGAGTTGATTTAGCGGGTGAACACGGCCAGTTTTCAAACTGCTTCTCAAGCTCATTGCTCTGGCATGAAGCTTGAGATATGCACCAGTTCAAACTTGTGTCATGGCACCTATGTTTGGTGTTAATATGTCCAATGAAAGCAAGATTTTACTAGCCAGAGATAACACTTAATTTGAAACCATTTAAAATGTGAATGCGAAAAAAAGTTTGGCACTTTAGAAAACATATATATCCGAAATTTCAAGCGACACCGCCACACACATTCAAGTTCACCGAAATGAAATACTGTATACATGTGTTCCTAAAGAAATGAACTTGTTAGCGACCTGTATTGTTTTATTCCTCCAAATGTGAGAGAAGGACTGCAGACATTTACGAAGCTGTTAAGGTCACTCTGCTCCCTCACGTGATATTTATTTTAATTAATTCTGGGGTCCCTGACTTTGGGACTCTTAAGACAAAAATCTAAATAAATATGAACTTTGCCAGGGATAATTTAATCGGTCAACGACAAAATAATTAAATAATCTCATAATTAACCGTATAAACAAACTACATAAAACAATCTGAACTCTCAATCTTAGCCCTGGAAGACCTTAAAGGCAAAGTATACAGAATCTCTTAATCTTCTGAAATGTGTTAAACCATGAGATGAAAAAAAACACACCATGAAAATTACCATTCCACCAGTCCCAGGTGACAAAATTAAGGCTCAACAGACCGAGAAGCTTGACGTAGTGGTGTGAAGCATAGTGGAACTCTGTGCGATTGAATGTTTTCATACCTCCCTGTACCCCTCTGATAGGACACATTTAAGAGTGTTTTCTACAATTTATTACAGAACATTTAAGTGCAATATGTCACTGTCAGCCGTTTGACATATTTTCATTGACATATTTTTCTCGTGTAAATCCTTGAACAAATTATGCGGGTTAACACCTTGTTTCGTTGCCGTTTAAATACGATACGTTAGCTGCTGTAAGAAAGGTAATATTCCCAAAATTCTCCGTCATATTATATGCTAGTTAAGACGTTAAATAATTATACCACATTTGATGAATAAGTATCATACTGAGGGTGGCACGGTGGCACGGTGAGTAGCGCTGCCGCCTCTCAGCAAGCAGGTCCCTGGTTCGAAGGTCCCTGGTTCGAATCCCGGCTTTTCTGTGTGGAGTTTGCATGTTCTCCCGTGTCCACGTGGGTTGTCGCCGGGCACTCCCGTTTCCTCCCACAGTCCAAAGACATGCTGCTGTATAGGTTAATTGGCCTGCTGACTAAATTGCCCCGGTGCCCTGTGATGGACTCGTGTCCCGTCATAGGTATAGCCCTGCCTTGCTCCCTGTGTCTCCTGGGATAGGCTCCGGCTCACCGCAACCCTGTACAGGATTAAGTGGTTTCTGAAAATGGATATATAATAAAAAAAATACTCCACGTTTCACGAAATGTCCCTTCTTCGTGGCAGAGAGATAGAGAGGCCACAAAGATCAAGTGAATAATAGTTGGAGGCTGAATTGAATTTCCAAATGTCCGTAAACACATTTTGATCAACAGTTAGGGCATCGTTACTGGCCTGTACACTCAAGAACATTGTGGGCAACTGCTCTTGTTACCATCAGCAGAGGGAAGTGTGCCATGGTAATAGCAAAAGAATGCACGCATAACAAAAAATGAAAAAGCAATTCATTTCATTCTCCCCTAGAGAGAGTGAATAACATAACCTTTGCGGTCTCCTTAACGCTTGCCACATTGCATGCAGGAACTACGCAGGTGGGGGAATTTGTGCGGGGCTTGGACTGAGGGTAAAAACTTTCACTGCCATGTTGGGCAAAGGTGAGCTGTGTGAAACAGGGTTGGAAGGTAATATTACACAAACAAATCTGAAACTTGTCATCGAGCGTACCGTGTTCATTTACTCTACGATATATTACCACAATATTAATATAAAAATCATTAGTGGCCCTTTGTCGATCCACTGCTTGATGCCTCCTCGCTCGCACCATGTTGGCGTTGGGGTTGTTTGACCATACTTCACCGTGCCAGGCAAACAGCCCGTTGCGTGACATTGTGCATATGTAAATGTTGCTGTACATCTTTTGGCAGCTGTTGAAAAATACGTGACACAATTTTTGCTTAAAAAAATGGTAATGTTGTAAAATTATAGAAGCAAAATGGGCAGATTACCTGCGAATTCTACCAAACACTTCGAGGCCGAGCTGAAAGACAACGATGTCCAGAGGCTGACCATCGTGCTTCGAAGAATCGCAAAGAAGAAGACTTGCTTACATCGGTAGCTTTACCAAGTCTGTAATACGTGTAGTACAAATTATATATAACTGGGAAAACAAATATTGTTAGATATTTATTAAAATAGTGCTCATATCAAAAACTAAGACTTGAGCCGTGCAGAATTTGCTGTAATATTTGTTTGTGAAATGTCCTGTAATAGCTGGACATTTTGTCAGAACGATTACTCCAAACTCATGTAACGGTTTTTGGCCTGATTCACGTACGGAATGTGTGGTCGCCCTTTCACAAAAATACCTCCCAGGCAATCAGCAGCTGGGAATCAAGGTTATCGTTCTCACAACAACATGATCGACCTGTCGATGGACAGAACTGACCAATCAGAATCCGTCCATCGCACACATAAAACAAACACACGCATGCTAATGTGTGCGTTTGTGCGAGAGTTGCTCCACTGGCCAACGTGGTATGGAATGGTTGAGTTAAGCTAAAGGTGTCTTCAGAACTGCAAAAATATGTTGCGAAATTATAGTAACGAACGCACACGACGAAATAATGTTGAATGGGCAGCCACACACACTGCCTCAAGTGCTGGCCGCACAAGTCCCAAACCAAGCGTGACAGACACGATGCTGTACAATGGCGCAAAGTTTCCACATTTTTGCGTAAACTTTCCTTCGTCGTTGGCTATGTCCTAAGTCTGTACACTTTTGGGCAATTCCGCAATTGCGGCACGGGTAACTTTTGTGCCGAATCGGCCCCACATGCATTGCAAATTGCGGAACGTGGCCCATTTTGTGACAAAACAGCTGTCATTCCGCCAAAATGTGGTGGAATGATCGCCAAAATATCTAGAAGAATTGGAGCCCCAGTTCATAATGATACCTCAAACCCCAACCTAGATGTGTTTATTTGGCACGAGTGAGTAGAAATATTGGGCAGCACTCATAACCGGACATTTTTTTGTGAAGGACTAACCTATTCAAGCCCGGGAAAAATCACGATTCAGGCTTTTGGCACCCATTAAACGTCTCCCAGATTTCATGGTGCGTTTCCTCCATACACTTTAAATGAGCGAGTGTTTGGGAAAGGAAAACATCAATTGGTACTTCTCATTATAGTTTTTACAAAGGCCTTACATATGCTTTATTTTTATAGACATTTGACCGGTGATTATCTTATGGCTTTTTCAAGTAGTTTTTTTTACTTGCTTACAAGGACTGAATAACCGTGGCCAGGGAGATCATATATGTGTTATTTGTCTTGGAGGTTGTTATTGGCATAAACCATTAGAGTAATATTATTAGCTGTATTGAAATGCTTCAAAGAAAATATACTCCCAGGGACATGCATAAGGAAGCAAGGGAACAAATTGAATTAGCGTCGCTGATGTGTGGTGTGGTATAATATTGGGCAATAATAAGTGCTTGTGAACATCAACATACCAGTGTACTGTCTCATGCTTTAATATAAACGAATAAAAGTTACCCATCACTTGGTCATCAAAAGCCTAAATATATCCCGCTGATATTAAATTACATTGAGTAGAAATGACTGGCAAAACAAATTCAGAATTATCCTTCATTCCCTAAAGCATGGTCTCTGGACACTTCAACTAGTACTTCTTGTGCAAATAGTACCAAGCTATCAGTCATGTAGGATGCTATTTTTAACAACCCAAGATAGTTGTTGTGACTGATGGGATCACGCGGCAAAGTGGAATCGGCAATCCACAAAGGGAATTTCCAGGAAAGTGAATATGACACATTCAAATGTCCCTAGACGTTTAGTACTAATGTTGTTTTGATTAAACAATGTTTCCATCCAATTGTTGAAAGAGCCAGAGTCCGATTTGCTAATATCAGCCTTAGGAATATACAATTATAGATGTAAAATATGTACAATGTGGCACATTCCTATCAAAACTTAACTTTGCTTAAAATGAATCGTAATAAATGAAATATAAAGCACATGAAAATAACAGAATTATGTTGATGCACGACAGCGAAATTAAAATGGTATGCGATTCTCTCATCCAAGCATTACTGATGTTGTGCAAACTAAAAAAAAGTAGCATTTATCTGCCAAAAGAATTGTCAGCCTCCTTGTTTGCACTGGTTGTAACTCAAGATTCCAGAAAGTAATTTTATAATCAAAACTATGGATCCAAGAAAAATGCAATCTTATTAAATAGATACTCCCTTCTTCGTCAAAAATATATTATTTTCACGTGTAGAGTACTTCGGATCAGAAAATGTAAATGATAATAAGCACATTGTTCTACTCCAACTTATTTATGAAATACTGTACGTAAAAGACGTGTTTGGCCGTATATATGGGTACATCCGGGCTCGGGTGCCTTTCTGTGTGGAGTTTGCATGTTCTCCCCGTGTCCCCGTGGGTTTTTGCCGGGCACAGTCCAAAGACATGCTGCTGCATAGGTTACTGCGACTCACCTTTATCAACGCCACTATGCATCGTAGTCCAGTGTGTGTCAAAAACCTCCCACAATCGACACAGCACGCGAATGCCTTCATCCAGCAATGGATTGAAAAAAAACGGTCTCAACATGTACAAAATCTACTCCAACTTGAAAATAGTGGCATTGCTCCGTGTATACCTAAAGTATAAAACCCCAAAACGATTCTAAAGAATCTCTTTCATTTGTACCTGAGCAGGGACTTGAACTGGCAGCATACCTGAAAATGAAGACATGAGGTCGTTCGTATTTTGATCATCCTCGACAAGTGACTTTGGTTATTAGGGTGAGTGACCACAGGTTTCTAGCAGCTGTGAAATTGGAGAGTTTAGCACAACAGACAGCCTAACCCAAGTCTCACATTGAGATGGTCAGTTTAGGTTTCGTTGAGAAGATGTGACTCACAAGGAAAGAAAACGTCTCCAGACTTACCTTGGGCTGCTACACAGTGTGGCATTTTTTTCACGTGTGTAAATTCTTTTCAAGACAAATGTCTGATCTCATACCGAGAAGTAGTTCACCGTTCCACGTCCAGTGTTTTGAGGACAGACACCATGAGAATGCTTTGCTGGATAATCAAACGTCCGCTGGCGTCAAGTGCACCGCGCGTCAGACCACAAGGCACTGCTTCATCCGTGTGACCTCTGAGCCGATGTTTTGACGAAAGAATTACATCTCATTTCAGAAATTTCTGTGAATGTTTTGATATATATAGGTGACATTCCGTCATCCTTCTTTTATTGTGTTCAACAATCCAATACAGCTTGAAACAACACAGACTACACTTCTCTTTGTAACTGAAGTCTCATATATAACTGTCCATGGAACACGTTAACGTATTACCTTAGAAAACATATCCTATGTTCTGTACAGTAACATTCTTGCAAATCTAAGTAACACTCTGCAGCGTGTCCTCACGGGAAAAGGTTCTTGTCCTGGAACTCATTTATCAAGCATGACAACCCCTTTGGTTTGAGCAAAAGGGTTCACCTATGAATATCTGCAAAATAACAAAAAAAATATTTTTCTGGAGCGTTGAATGACTGAAACGAGAACGATCATTTTGTCGAGGGGTTTGTAAGGAATCAAAACATATTTAATGTCCAGATGTCTGTAAAAAAAAATGTGTAAAGAAGAAATAATATTTACTGATGTTAGAATTGGTATATATATATCCATTCCATCCATTGTCAGAAACCGCGTAATCCTGCACAGGGTCGCGGTGAGGCGGAGCCTATCACGGCAGACACAGTGCGCAAAACAGGGCTGTACACATGATGGGACGCCAGTGCATCATAGGGCATGGGGGTCAACTTAGTCCGAAGACCAATTAACCTATTCAGCAACGTGTTTTGTTTTTGCAAGGCTTCATATTGAAATGTATTTAACATAGGTGGAGTGTATATTATCATCTTCATAATCATCGGCCGTGACGAATCCACTGCTGGATGAAGGCTTCCCCAAGTCGCTTCTGTAACAGGGTAACAATCCGCCGAGCACCTGCACAATCGCCGATGTCATCACTCCATCTCTTCATCGCACATCCTCTCGGACGCGCTCCGTCGCTTGGCTGCCACTCTCCATCGCTGTTCTTGGCCGCGGGGTTGAGCGAATACGACGACAAAAATAAGACATGTGTGCTTCATTAGCCCTTGCATATTTCTTCTAGAGCAACTGCAGGACCATTCATTCTGATACTCAAAACCGTGTTTTTGATTTATCTGCTCTTATTTTCTCCCTTTGGTGACTGCATGCCTCTGGTTCGAGTGGCGGCGGTGCTTCGCCTACATTGACGAGGGTGAAATCCCAGTGTTTTAAAGAAAGGGGAAAAAAAATTCCATTGCAATGACGTCACCAACCTGGTCCACAACATCTATCAGCATGTCAAATCTGAATGCAGAAACGCGTTGATAGCCCAAACGGCCTTGTTATTTGAACCCTGTTGAGGTTTTAACAGAGCGAGACAGGTAATGAAGCGGGCATGCGTTTCTGTGCTCATAAACGTTACCATGTGTTGGGTCTCCACGGTATAGACTTGTCGTCTCAAACACACTGTAAGGGTCTTGCTGGGTGCAGCAGCCGTAGCGTGGACCTGCAGGAGATTCGTGATGCTGGACTTCACTGGGGATGGACCACGGTCATCTGTAAACATCCTGACGTGCAGGGCGCCGGCGAAGTTACAGGTTGAACCGTGCGAATTTTAATATTCCAGTAATTAATGGCTGCTCCGATACGGATGGGACAGCTTAACATGTAGACCATTATATGGCCTAACACAAATATCAATTATGAATCACGGTAAGACAGATTTGACATTTCACACTGCTGGTGGTCTTCTATATATTTGCAGTATTATGTGTGCAGTATTTTTTTTATCCTGTGTTTACAGTTGGTCTCTTGTGCATTTGATGGCGTTACAGTAATGACAATACTGACAATAAAACACTGATGCATCAAATCCTATTCTGTGGTTATCTCAGCAATCCAGCCAAGTATACTATTTCATATTCGATCACAGAATGTTAGTGTTGTTCTGCAATAAATAAAGCGGAATATACTGTGACATATCCAATGGACACGTCATATTCAATGCGTTTTACGAAAAGTGTGGCCTCGCCAAAATATAATTTTCACGTGAACTAGCGAAGAAGCAAGGCATTCGAGGTCATCGCAGCAGTGCCGTTTGTGCAAAACAGGCATTTTACATTAAGATATTTTCAAAATTGGTTAAATCCAAAGGCACTGCTGTGTGACATTGCTTATTACGATACGTAATGGCACATACAACCAAGTGAAGGTGTCACGAGTGGCTTGTTACAGGTTGAAGAGTACAATTGAATGTGGCCCGAGAAAACAAGAGCAGGCGTCCACACTGGATTGTACATTTTCTCTCCGTTTTTTTTTTGCCCTAAAGGAAACAGACAAGGCAGGACGTGCCTTTGGAAGACAAAGCCTTAGCGAGGTCAAAACCCGACAGCTGATTTCAACATCTGGCCCGGCTGTCTGGACAAATTATCAAGCACGCAGACATGAACCGTCCTCAAACCACTTCTCTTGAGCCAGACTGCCAGGAAAAGGAGAGCGAGCGAGAGCAAGAGAGGGCTTGTTAGGCAGTTGGCAGCTTGAGTATGATCCTTGATTAATATACAGGACCAATGCAAAGCCATCGGAATGCCAAATACTTTGCCAAGCAAGCAGTTGTTTAATCTTCGGCCGTGTTAAAAATAATAAAAAAAAATGGCAAAAAGGATTCATAAACCTCACCAGCGCACTACTCGCACAGCTGTGAGTTTCTTCCCCCGGATTTATTGTGGTCTGATTTGTAAAAGTAATTTATTAGGTTCATTACAAGAAATCACGTAAAAAAAAAATTCCCCGGTGTATGTGAACAACATCCAAACTCAGGAAAGGCTGGAATGTAGTAATTTTGTCTGCTTTATACAATTACATTAAATGTCAGGTGAAAATAAAATGTGTTGACAAGTTTTGACTATCCTCAGCCATGGATGAAAACCTCCTCAAGCCGTCACCATCTCTCGGGGGTCGTGCAATGTAACAGACAGGCACCTGCACACGAGCTAATTCTCATCCGCTCATCTCCAGAGTGACCATCATCTCGGACACATCCCCCCCCCTCCAATTGGCTGCTGCTCTGTCGTTCTTCTCGACCATCAGCCATTCTGTGTCGTGCCCAAGAACACTTAATTTTTGTAACAGTTGTTTCATGGCCATCGGCTATCATCCCTCCGTGCTTCACTCGTAAATTTTCAAGAAAGCGATTGGTGTATACTTGCAAATTGGTGTAAACACGATGTAAACAGAGGCATACAGTCACTTCCAATCATGTGTCTTCAATAAACAATAAACAATTTGGCAAAACGTTTATGACTTTATATAATCTTATCCCGTTTTTGGCACAGCGAGACATTACATTTCTTACCAGTGCGGTCGTGTTGCAGCCCCCAATTCTCACCTGTCCTGTACTGAAACATGCTGCCACATTCTTACCGGTATGATGTACTGGACCGCACTAGTTTATTTTCACCTCTGGGTTTAAGGTATAGTGGATTGTTTGGGATAAATAGATAAAGAAAATACGTGAAAATTAGCTTAGCAAGAAGTAGCTCAGTGCATCGAATGAGCGTGAGCAAAAACATCTCCCTTTGGAGAATCACTACTGACCTTTGAGTTATTTCTCAGAGGTGGCCTGGCCACACGTGATAGCTCATTGAAGTGGCTTATAACATCATGCATGGGAATGTATAGCAGCAGCCAAATAGTCTAAACGCATGTTTCTAAATGTGGAAGGAATAACCAAAGAAACTGGAGAAAAATCCAAGTGACTACGCAGAGCGAGAGAATACGCAAACTCCAAATATACAGGCATGGGCAGGGTCGGCATCGAACCCGCGACTTCGTGCGTACCGGGTGAGGGAGATAACATTTCGCCACGGGGAACCTGTCAATATACAAATTATCAAACAAGAGGTGGCCGAATGGGTCAAAGGTTACTGACGTGCTGGTACCACTGAGATGCTGGACATAAATGTGGGCAGTGTATCAAGGATATGGTCGTTAATGACTTCACAAAGAATTCTGTGAATTTTGTTAAATCCATTTTACAATTCAACAAATGTCAATTTTACATGGCAGTGAGGGCCTGCACCCCCTCCAGTTGTGTCAGGATATGAGGCCCCCTCGAAAGGTTTTCCATGAGCTCTTCAGCTGGTCTTGGACCTAAGGGGCTCTAGTCCTCTGCGAAATTTCTGAATAAATTATTTTTTATTATGACATTATGGTGATAGCGGAATGGAACAAAAAATGACAAGGGCCAAAGAATATAATAACGTGACTAAATAATGGCTAAAGGTGTATACACCCAACGAATGCATAAGCAAAAAAAACACGTATTATAACACCTGTAAAAAATTGTGGCGATTATATATTCATTCGTAAATTATAAAAGAATTCCAATCTGTGCCATATACCAGTGGGTTTTGTTTAATATCAAGTTGGTTTTAAAAAAATGACATAGGTCATTCTTTAGACATACAAATATGCATCTGTAAAAGCTCTAAATTCACTGCAGTGTACTTTTATGAAAGACACGTGTCCTGTTCTCCAAATGCTCACAGGGTGCAGATTCCAGAAAGCCCTTGTGGATTTCTTTACGCCAATTGGTAATCAAACTCATTGTCTGCTATTATGTGTCCACATGTACACAAAGTTCATTCATTCATTCATTTTCAGAAACCGCTTAATCCTATACAGGGTCGCGGTGAGCCGGAGCCTATCCCGGCAGACACAGGGCGCAAGGCAGGGGAACACCGAGGATGGGACGCCAGTCCATCACAGGGCACCGGGGGCAATTTAGTCCGCAGGCCAATTAACTATGCATGTTTTTGGACTGTGGGAGGAAACCGGAGCACCCGGCGAAAACCCACGCGGACACGGGGAGAACATGCAAACTCCACACAGAAAGGCACCCCGAGCCGAGATTCGAACCCGGGTCCTTCTTGCTGTGAGGCGGTGTACACAAAGTGATATTTAAAAGATGCCCATATCATTAGGGTTGGAGCCCGGCGCTCGGTGTTTTCGTACATCAATGTGTAAAGCAAGCTCTGAGGTTTGTGTGGTTGGTGGTTATGTGTCCCACATTTCACTGGAAACAATTGCAACTTCTACAAAGTGATATCAGTTCTTACTTACACATATACATAATAATATAAGGAGGTATATCCACACACACACACGTAAAAAAACATTTCTATATACATAAAAGCACATTATAGTTCTTTGGCGTAAAATTGTGTTGCTTTGCTTTTCATCAAAGTTCCCAACATTTTTCTACAATGTTAGCTACATATAAGCGGTATACCGGACTTACTAGAAATACAAATGTTAAGTTTAAGTGGATATTTTTCTACTGCATATGAAAAGAAATATAATTAAAATAAACAGGTTATTCGTTGGAAGTGATTACATATTTCTGTTCAACTATGTCGTTTTTTGATTCCCCTAAGAGATTAGCAAAATAATGAACAGTACACTTCAAAAACATCTGTCTGTAACATCTACCGCTTTGTATACATCGGTGACCTCAAATCAGGGTTTTGCTGGACGACTCAAATTGTTTGCAGATGATTTGTCTTTTCATGGTCGTCTGGCCGTGTAGCCGAGACACATTTGGATTGACTGGTCTTCAAGATTTTTTTACATTGTTTTACAATGTTAACAGTTTTGCTTTTGACCATTCAACAGATCTCGCTCACAGCATGCTGGCTTTGAGCTGCTTCAGCTCGATTTACTTCATTGGGAGAAATTCTCAAGACCAACATATTCCCCCTTGATTTTTGCGCAGACACTCAGACAACCGCAAAAGAACGACCCTCCAAAGTTTCGTCAGTTGGCTGCACCTCTGTACGAAGTCGACCAAGGAAATCTTCCCTGCTCTAAGCGGTATTGTCTGAAGCACATGTAGGCATCATTCGAGCCAGGTATAATGGGGAAAATGTTCCATGAGCCAATACCAAGGATTATTTATGGTTTGGCAAAGGAAAGAGATGCCACTGCCTCCACAGAATGTAGGACTATGGAGCGACACTGATGGAACAGGCCTCCATAGAAATTCCTGCCAGATTGCTTGCAGGCAACAGAGAAATTTGGTAACAGTAGCCATTAATAATGAATATGAAGGTTAATGTTAGCCCACTGGTACAATATTCAGTCAGCTGATTAAAGGAGTTTATATAGACAGTTGTGATCGATTAGAAGACATCTAAAAAATGTTCGTAGTTTGGAATGCGCTGCACGTTTTGGGTGGCTGGTTGGATGTATAGGAAATGTATTTAATGTTTTGCATCTGCATGGACTGTGACTCATCAAACCCGTCTCCAATTTCACCAAACAACCACTTATGTTTCTTCAATGTAGACTCATTATAACATGTCCCTGGCGATTGCATTTTCTCAAAAGCAGTGCTGTGTCTGATTTCCCCTACTGTTGGCCTTAAGAGCAGCAACATTTTTCTCTCGCTTCGATACCCATATGTGCACATTCCAACATCACGCTCTCCTTCCCCCACCTCAGAGGCCCGACTTATTTGTGCCTGTTGTTTTTGTGAAGACAGCTGCTATTAAGGTTAACGACCGAGCCCCAAGTAAAAGCTCCGTATAGACTATTTGGCGTCGATCAGACCCATGTAGAATACTTGGCTAGCACCCTGCCTCATTTCAACACTCGGATGCAATTACTGTATGAAAAGAAAAACTGGCAAAATGCTCGAGGCCCCAAAGCCTTTAGCGAAAATCAAAACGCTAAATAAATAAATAAACAGTCATAATCTACAAACGTTAGATTTTTTTTAAATGTAACACCCCAAAAACCACGCTTCTCCAGGCTGCTTGCACATTGTGTGTGTGTCATGCCGTAAGAATGCAAAGGCATCATTGCAAAACCCTCTATATTTTGACCATTTCCCCCCTAATTCAATCACATGTCAACATTTATTTAATCACAGATGTAGACTGTTTTTTAAAATGTGAACTTGTAAATTGTTTATTCAGGTTGCCGCCAAGCAATAGATGGCAAATATCACATTTGGCAATCAGTAACTGGCTGGCACTGATATACCACACCTGCAGGCTTCTTTTTTAAAGAAGTTTGCTTTCACAGACCGTGTAATGTCTATTTGGAACTCACTGTTTTCTTGTTTATGCCGTGCCAGCTTTAAACGATTTACAGACATTTGTAGCTTACTCTGTGAGCATGCTTGCTCAGTAGTGAACAGCTGCTTAGAGATTTGGGTGAAATTCTGATGCCAACATCATCGTTCGATTTCTTTTCCACAGGTGTGCACTAGGATTATTTTGTTTGCAACACACACACATATTTTCAACATTGTATATGTCAAGCAGGTATGCATACTGAAAGAAATGCTATAACAAACATTGAATGTTGATGCAATTTGTATCAGGTGTCAGGTTAGTAAATACGCGGCAAATTGAACGTAAAAACCAACTTAACACCTGAGTAATGGAATCATTAATAAACTCTCAAATTCCATTTGAAGGCACAGCAGTGTTTAATTGGCGTATGTGCCAATATGTTTCAAAAGTGTAGACATTTGGAAGGCAATTTTCAGCTGGTTTGGCATGTATGTACAATCTGTCATCAAATAACTTGGCTGCTTTACATTCTATTCATATTAATTACACATGGGGCAGTGCGCTGGTGCAATGGTTAGCACAATACTCCATGAGCTCGACAGCCTGAGTTTGATTCACGGCCGTGGTTAATATCAGTGACGAGTGATATCTGAACCGGCCCTGGGCTCCCCACTTTATGGGGTAAATTTGACTTTCACCACTGCAGATTTTATTTTTAAATATATACACATATATAATTACATCACTATTCGGTATGTGGGATCTTGATTTGTTGAATGTACTTGCATTTGTTTAACTACATATTGAACGCAATTAAAAGGGATGTACAGTATATGCGTTTTATGAAAACAAACTGGCCAAACGTTTAACTGTTGCTAACACCAATTGACAGAAACATTGAAATACACGACCCTCTTGAAAAAGAGTCTTGCATCCCAGAGAGGCATATCCGGACAAATAAAGCAAATTAACGTATCTTTATTGCCAATACAGTAACACCTCATAAGCAGTCTAATTTGTTAACAAGCTTAACTCTGCTGATGAGATGAAGATGTCAAAACGATTCTCGAGTTGGTTTGAACAAATGCTGCTGGATATAACTGAAGGATTTGTTAACTTTTGGGATAATGTCGGTATGCAAAGTAAACAGGCCGATGGACTAATATTTTTGGTTATGAGCTCTGCTGATTTGTGCTGTACCTGTATCCTGAGTGGTCTGTTATACATGTATTTGCACGGGAGCACATGGGTAAATAGTGGGTAAATAGCGGGTATGTTCTGTAAGAAATGTGCGTTCTAAATAAGGCCCAAGCATGGATTGTATTTGAATTACGAAACCTTAAGGCTGGCATATGGCCTGCTGAAAATATTTGAATCGGTACGAAATATACACAGATGTTTAGCAAACTTTTGCCAAAAAATATGGTTTCATAATAGTTAGTTTGTACATAAGAAAACAATCATAGTTTTTCATGCATACTAAAAGGTCCATTACTTCAAATTAAGCAAGAATTTACTCTCGTGATCGATAGTTAATTGTGAAAAAATGCTAAAATATAAAACGTTATATAGTGCATAGAACATAATATCTGATTGAGCCATGTACAGCATTGCATAATTGCAAAAATATTCCCACATGCAGGATACAAATGTAATCATGGCTTAATATTTTTTAATGGTTCTAACCAGATTTGTTTCTAGTTTTTATATATATATATTTTAAACCATTGATTATAGATATAACGATGATATTTATTTCACCACCAACATTCTGCTATGCTGGCGTGGCGTATGCTGAGCACACTTCGCTCGGCATGGCAGTTGAAACAATTGGCATGTTTCCTAAAATCCCCTCCACCTCTGTCGACCCAGCAATATAAATGGGTACACCATAATTATTAAATCTGCAGATGACTTGTGCTCGGGTCATTTGTGGTTACTCGAATCTCTTTCAAGACCTCTGGCCATCATGGAAGAGTTGGCCACAATTCCCCCAAGAGGGGCTCTCTAGAATTCCCTCTATCAGAGACACAACCATCACCAGTGGCGTCAGCAAGCAAGTTCAGGTCAGCATATATAGTTTACATATCAGTTCTCAAAAATATAATCTATTTAGCGCAGCAGGGTGGCGCAGTGGTAACATCTGAACCTCATCGAAAGGTAGTCCTGCCTGAGGTCGTTTGATTCCCGCCTTGGGGGCCTTTCTGTGTAGAGTTTGCGTCTTATCCCCGTGGGTTTCCTCTGGGTTCTCCGTTTTCCTCCAACAACTAAAAAAAAACTCATTCATGAATTGGCCAATAACAGCGTGATATATAGGACGCAGTGTCTGGCGGGTTGGCGCCGGCTCACTGCGTGGCTTGACTTGACTCTCCCCCTCTGCAGGTTACCTCAAGCCTCTGAGTTAGTCTGTCTTTGAGTTAATACCTTTGAAAGTTAATGAATATGTGCGCGTTATAAATTATACGCATTATTATATTTCAGTACAACGTTGATTTTACACATATACGTTTGTGTAATTAGTAGATAAATGTCCTCGTGTCCTAGTCAACAGTTCAGGCTTGGGGCCACCGAGATCACTCAAAACCAATTCTCCAAATAAACACATTAAGGGTGGAATGGAATGACATACAGAGTGAAACCACAGCACAGTAGTCACATTCATCGTTCTCCTCTACACAGATAATATCATTCTTAGAGGCCAGAAAATACACAAATCTTTTTCATTTTCTGATCTGGTGAGACCACAACCATAATTGCAACCGCAATGCTATGGCCGTGGTCAAATTTAAGCACCATGGGTAAAAGGTTCTGGTGCTCCCACAACGACTGCTTTGGAACGTGATATAGTCTTGATGTGGCATCACATGCCTCATACGATTACAAAGCAGGGAGTCTCTTTATGATAAATCTTCTTCTTCTTTGCGATTCTTCGAAGCACGATGGTCAGCTTCTAGACATCGTTGTCTTTCAGCTCGGCCTCGAAGTGTTTGGTAGAATTCGCAGGCAATACCAAGTATTACCTGACAGGGATCGCGACGTGAACGCTTCTACCTTGACCCCCTTATGATAAATAAATAACAACAACTGAGATTCTTTGTTGGAAATACGATGACTGGATCACAGACGAGAGGAGTTCTATCGAGTAGAGTATCTCAATTTTTGTTAAGTTAATTTAACAAGTGTAATTACTCTTCTGTCAATGACAGTTTTAGAAGCGATTTTTAAATGTGTAAGTCAGCGTGTTTTCGTTCTGTACTCATGAAAATGCTATCTCGATTATATCCCAGATCACATGGTAAGTCAACCATCCAATGCCACTTGTCTGGAAACAGAATACTATTTATAGCTAAGAGAATCCCAGAGAATAATGAGACCACCGAATTACTTTGTGTTAGATTAATATATATCCATTATCTAATCAGTATATGGTACTGTGAGGTCATGTCATGCAACCACAACTGAGCCATATGGTTTTTGTTTATAATATTTTTTCTGGCCATTTGTGATTGGTCT
The DNA here is from genome assembly GCA_036362915.1 of Geotria australis. NCBI lineage: Eukaryota > Metazoa > Chordata > Hyperoartia > Petromyzontiformes > Geotriidae > Geotria > Geotria australis. The sequence goes on from JAZEWU010000001.1 coordinate 32,421,653, forward strand.
GAAACTTTCACAATCATCATCAGCCACGATCAATCCACAGCTGCATAAAGGACACGTCCAATTGTCACCAGCTCTCACAGTTCTATGATGGAATTATCTGCACGAGCTAATTCATTGCTCCATCATCTCGGCGAATGTCCTCTTGGATGCTTTTCATTCTTTATCCACCACTTCGTCACTTATTCACTGTACAGCAGCTTTAAACAACACAAATAAACAACGCAAGTTGTATGTGTTCGTGCACGAGGCAAACATTGCTATTGGTCACCGTGGTCTCCGCTCCTGGCTGAGTATGTGCATGGTAGTGGATGTTTTAAATACAATAAAGTATGTACATTTAAATACATCTAACCCTATTCGTGTTCACACGTGCGCTGCCAATGTGTATGCCGTATATGTACTTCAGGTGGATGCATGAGTGACGAAGCATAAGCATTTTGCAGAATTCCATTAGGTTTCACACGGAAAGTAATCCTATTTTAAGGACGAAGTTAATATAATGCAGGGATGTATCAGATTTAAAGCTGCAGGAGTTTATCCCCGTGGCGTAATTCTACTAAATTTGGTGAGACGGGTTGAATTATCTTCACAAGACAAAGACTGCCTGATCCTAACACATGGCGAGCAGCACATTGTGAGCCGCTGCAGTGCCAAGGCCCCCTTCTTATCCACACCATCTGAATGCAACCTCCAGAGAGACTTAAAGTGGCTCTTAATGAGCTAAGAATGCAAAGTATGGACCCAGGCCAATTTCGGTCATTGGTTAGGCATCCGCATGGAAAATGTGCTCTATGTATGTACGGGGAGCTGCCGTCTGTGGTGAGGTAAAGTGTGGGTACGGCTTACCTCTTCGAACACGTCTGGCCAGTTTGGAAGAGTAGGCCGAAATACCCTCTCCCAGACCTCCTTATAGTGGATTCCCTTTTGCCACCAGCAGCATAAGCAAAACGATGGAGGGCTGCATCTTTTACTTTCTATACACTTAATTGTGCATACTATACGACAGGGTGTCCGTGAAGGTATCATCAATTATGAGATCGTTATACCGCATGGTTTATGTATATATGCTCTCTACGGTACAGGATATAAACTTTGACTAATCTGAAAAACGTGGAGTTTGCATGTTCTCTCTTTCTCTGCATGGGTTTTCGCCGGGCACTCCGGTTTCCCCCCACAGTCCAAAGCCATGCTGCTGCATAAGTTAATTGGCCTGTGGACTAAATTTCCCCCGGTGCCCTGTGATGGACTTGCGTCCCATCCCGAGTATAGCCCTGCTTAGCGCCCTGTGTCTGCCGGGATAGGCTCCCGGCTCACTGCGACCCTGTACAGGATTGTGCGGTTTCCGGCAATGGATAGATGGATTACATTACAGCATTGAAAAGTCATTTTCAATTATTACTCAACAGTAGGCACTGCATGGATTCTAAAAGTAAGAAGAGAAGGATGCAAAGTAATTGAAAATAGTACTCACCTATCAGCAACTGATGCGCGCTTCCAAAATGTTCTTGACATTGTGCTGCAGGGAGAATGTGCATGAGGTTAGGTAACGCAACCCAAAACTTAAGTTCATCTCAGTGCATTCTGGAATGTTAGGAAGTAGTGCATCGTGCAGCTAAATGTGCTGCAGATATTTTCAGAATGTTGAAACACGTTTTGGAATACACAACTGCATAAGCTGTTTTTGTGTTTGTGGATTTTAAAGTTTACGTTGATCTTCAGAGAGCGTTGGAGAGCACTAAACGTGGTAACTATGTTTTCTGTATTCTGCAAAATGTCGTTTTTAACAAACAAGTTATATGCTGATAAATGAGCTAACAATATTTCTGGACATAAGCAAGGTCCAGGATATATTTTTGTTGAAGAATGTTGTGACAAATAGCTTTGTCCTTATTATGATGAAAAATTGCCATCGGAACAATTACCTTTATTTGTTGAACAAAAAACAATGTTGTCATGCTTTGAGCTAAACCAATACCAAATCTCCCATGAAAAAGAAGGTGGCTGGAAGTGGTAGGTGGGCAGTTCAGATGGCGGCAGAGGTTGAGAGGACAGGGCAAAGGCAGGGGTGAGTTGTTGGCTTGTCAATTTATCAAACCCAAAGGTGAATTGGGAATGTAAACACAAACGCGGGCTTAATAACCCCTGACATGTTCAATCGGAATGCTTACGCCTACCAAATGTGCAGAGACCTTTGAGAATGTTACATTTGAAAGCTGTAAATAAAAAAATAAAATTTAACGTTTAAGGTCATCGAAAGATTGACAAGAAATTAGCTAAGACTGTAATACAGGGTGAAACCCACAGTATGACGTGTAATTAATTGTGACAAATTACTTAGTCCAAAGTGACAGGCAATTGATTAATATTTTAACGTTTTGAAAGCCTTTTTTTGCTTCTTTATTTTTTTAAAGTAATTGCAAGCATTTTTTAAGGAAATAAGTGTATCTATTTTGACAATCACTGATTAATTGGTATTTTTCCTTTCTTATCAAAAATGTGTATCTTTACAACGATGAATTCTTTTAAATGAAAATGTTTCAGTGACTTGACCGCCGTACTCCACAACTCATTTACATGTTCTCCTACTAAGAACGCATTTTTTTCTTCAAATATTTACCTCAAACATGTTTTTTGCTTCCTGTTGTGCATTGTAAGTGTTTGCAAAATGCCGTAACTTTTAACACATCCTTTTTAAACCTACCCCCTCACTCCTGCAAAACTGCTTCACCTCCCCCATCTGGGAATGTAAAAATGTCTCTAATAAAATATCTGGTGCTGGCCAAGCTTTGGCCAAACTATGATAAATTACTCTAGGTGCACACAGAGTAGTCTTTTACATTTCTATTTGAACTCCTGGATTAGCAGCAGTGTTTGTGTGATCAGCACAGATGGACTGCTTCCTTCGGGCCCAATTGGGCATCCATCACGCCGCCTGGCAGATAGGCGATGCTTTCCGGTTGCTATCGGAAAGATCAATCACATCCTCCGGAGAGCTGGCACAATGTCAGGGTCATGGCTGACAAGCTGGTCACTTGGTGCTTGAGTGTAAGTGAGGAATTTATTTTTAAACTGTTTCTTCTTGAACCCAAATAGCAACCGGTAACCTTTGGGACTGTGTTTCACATACACAGTGTTAAAAGATGCATGAGCGTCTGCGTGTGAAAACATGTTTGTTCATCCATTGCAAGCACAGTGCAGCATACGCGAATTCACTCTCAGCAGCGTGGGTTTAAATCATTCAGCATATTTAAATGGAATGTCAAACATATTCGTATCGTTCAGGTACAACATATATACTGTAGTTTCACGTACACCATTTATATATCTTCTAAAATACATGTCTTGAAGAATAACTACTCTTCATACATTTGTGTCAGGAGTGGAAAAGTAGAACCACATTGTAACCCTGATTATGTAACAAAAACAGGTATTGTGTTAATAACAAATGAAATACGTTGCAGTAGATCAGGATAATAATATGAAATGTAGGCCAACGTGCCTCCATGTTCCTGCACTTGCAACACAAATCACGCATGCGATTAGTCTAAATAATCAAAAAGAAAAACAAACACCACACTGATGTAATTCTTTGTATACTTGAAGCTTTCTCGGTAGGAGATACGGTATGGACACATGAGACTGCACATCGGGGGAAAGCGTCGGCATTTTAAAGAATGTGGTTACAACACCGCACTCTTCGGGTCACTTGTGACAAAACAGCACAACACCATGTGGTCAGTCTCGAAATATTTATTTACAAAGGCTACAAACATGTAATCTTTTTCATCCCTAATTTGGATCACGAGTAGAGTACAAATCCTCTGTTTTCCTTGGCTCGTATTCGGATCACCTACTGCAAATCCAGCCCTGTGCTTTGATCTGGGAACAAAATATTGAAAAACCTTGAGCGCAGGGACGTATTTAATACCGGTACAAGTAATTCCGAGCGGTGCTACGCGGCTGTATTAAACGTGCCATTATATGTAAATTGATAATACGAATATGAATGTATGTGTTGTTTAATTGGGCATAGTGTTGTGTGTGCGTTAAGTCTCCGTTTTACCAGAGATTTCCTTTACCTTTTTTCAAAAAGCATGAAGAAAAAGCAGGAAACGATGAATCTAAGAGAGAATTGCTTTTAAAACCTGCTCTTTCAGGATAGCCGTGGCGAGTGTTTCACCTCTTTTTCGTGATGTTTTGCCCCCTCACGTTTGAGGCATCTTCAGGCAGTACCAAACACTTCGAGGCCGAGCTGAAAGACAACGATGTCCAGAGGCTGGCCATCGTGCTTCGAAGAATCGCAAAGAAGAAGAAGGCAGTATCAAGAAAGAGCAGCTCTTAAACTTACATCAATACATAGGACGAAACGAAGTATGCTTTTTGTAGAAAAGAAAAAAAACTTGCAAACTTGCTGTTTGTGACGTTTTGCTGCCAGCTGGTGGATGTTTTGAATAAAAGTATATACCCGCTCTTTAATCAGTGCGTTCCATTGCATAAACACGCCGACGTACACGGCTTGTTTAACGTGAGCATGTACGGATTTTTCCAACCGATGTTTTACAGGTGTGTAGGTTAATTATAATGATGTCAAATAATTTCAGAGATTTCATTTAATCGTCGTTGTAATGCCATTTCTCCGTTGCCTTTCAAGGAGTTTTTTTTCCGCCCTAACGGGTAACGCACACTTCAGTTTGGCAATTTGGGGTCACCCCACTTGGGGGAGGGGGGGTCTCACCGATCTGGTCTTTGTCCTTCGAAATGTTTATCACTGCTGGGCAATTCGAACACGAGATTTAGACGATGTTAAATAGCAAAATGAGTGAAATGCAAGGAGTATCTTATAGGAATGGATGTTGATTGAGCGAAATCACATCTCTTTTAATCATTCTCATGGGCATGTGCACTCAATTACACAAATGAGGGTGCGTCTGGTGCCAAGAACATGCTTGGATAAACGTAATTTTAGGGTATCCTTTCAGACACTTGGCAGCACCGTGGCATCCCGAATGACGCAATGATCAATAATAAAAAACACTCCGCTTTGTTGGGAAATTATGCCAATACGAATGTCAATTGCCGCAGGGACATTTTAATGAAGGATGGAGGAAAATGGAATGTTATTCTTTACAAGCTCATGCATGTCAATAGTTTTACGTCATTTAACCCCGCCATTGTCAACCGGTGCGTCACGATCCATCGGTGGGCTGCAAGGACCACCTAGTGGTCCGTGGAGACCATACCCAAGTTGTCCAAGTGGAATTTAAGGTGCAAAAGGTTGAGAACCCCTGATTTAACCAAGATAATGTAAGGTACTCTTTAAGGCTTTTATTCACGTGATGTGCATCCAGTAACGTTTATTAAAAACTACTATAATGCTTAGCTTTCACCGTGACAATTACAAATCTATGGCCCAAATACTGTCGTACAAATAGGGTTTATTATTATATCACAGGTAGCAGCACCTTGGGAATGCCTTCATCCAGTACTGGATTGACCATAGCTGAATGAATTTTCACAATTTTCTCGACACCATCCATCCATTTTCGAAACCGCTTGTCCTGGTGAGGGTCGCGGTGACAGCAGTCCAAGGAGAGTGGACCAGACATCCCTTTCCTCAGCAACAGACTCCAGCTCTTCCTGGGGGATTCCCAGCCGTTCCCAGGCAAGCCGAAGGATATAATCCCTCCAACGTGTCCTGGGTCGGCCTCTAGGTCTCCGACCGGTGGGCCGCGCCTGGAATACCTCCCGAGGGAGCCTTCCGGGGGGCAGCCTTACCAGATGCCCGAACCACCTCAACTGGCTCCTTTCAATCCGAAGAAGCAGCGACTCTACTCCGAGGTTGTCCCGCATTTCTGTGCTCCTCACTTTATCACGGAGAGTGAGCCCAGCAACCCTGCGGAGAAACCTCATTTCTGCCGCTTGTATCCGCGACACATTTACTGTAAACCATATTCATGTGCTTTAAATGCTGGTTCTTGAATTGTAAAGATTGGAGGATGGAGTTAGACAGTCATGACAAAGTCAAGGTTGGAATTGTTTTAAAAACAATGTTTTTACAGATGGTGGTAAACATATACAGTACTGTATTTGTTGATTTTGAGCACAGTTTGGTTTAAATCTGTGTGTGTGGTCTAACTCTCCAATAGCTTGCAAGACATTTAAATGAATGCATCAAAAGATATCGATAGCATTTCAAAAAAGTGGGTTTAATATGGCCTTATATCTGTAAACATTCTTGGATGAAGAAAACACATCTACGTCATCCAAAACGCACAGTTATGATATGCAAACATAGAAACCACAACACCAGGGATGATATGTCATGTTTATATTAAGTGCCCAAATTTATCATGAAACCAGGGAAACGTATCGTTGGGAAAATGCCCTTTTTACATTTGTGTTCTCTTGCCATCTTGTTGATGATCATATTTTTACATCTATGCTGTGTGAAAGGTTGGATAAAAACACGATGATTTAAGGACAAGCTAAAACCTGCAGTTCAGAGAAAACGTGTTACTCAAGAAAATGACTACACAAGCACTGTATTTTTTTTCTTAATTCATCACTCATCTTGTAACTAATTGTGCTTGAGGCAAGTTTCATTTTTTAAAGCCTGAATGGAGTGGTTTGTGTCAAGGCTATGCTACAATTTTGGTGATGGTGAAATTGAACTTCAAAAAATAAGAAACATGCACACGACCTATCGTGGGAAAAGCATCCCCAAGACAAATCACAATATCGTCATAATGCGACACCGCCTTAGGACCAGCTATGGAGCAGCTGCAAACTGTTTTGGGGGGACGAGGGGGGGCTGAATTTCTTTCTAGACAGCTCCCGATAGCTTTACACAAATGTAAAGTTTCAAATTACACCCCTTTGACGTCATTAATGTAGGGTGACCCATGCTCTGCAAAAACACAGGAGCACACATGTGAAAAATTTGCTGTCAGCAACAGTTTGTGGGTTTCTGAAATATTTGGAGAAAAAAAAGAGTCCTTGAACTGATGGCAATTTTCAGTTTATGGTGCCTTGGGAGGTGCCAACCTTGTATGTTTTGGATGTATACATATTTGGTACCTGATAGTGTCACATGAATGCTCAAAGCATTATGTTCATACTTTGACATTACCATGTTACGCTCTGCCCAAGCTCGTTAAGTGAAACGTACACTTCGGACTGTGTGGTGCATTAAATGTGTACCCAGTTGAGAGGCAGGTTAAAATATACAGTACATACTATAGGAATGAAATACACGGGAAAGAATAGTATCGTGAAACCAGTAAGAGCATATTATGCACGGGGTAATTTTAGAATACAGCAATGTTCTATTTAATGATTCTAAATTATACGTAATTATTCCCATAGATGTACATTTATATAGCTGGCACATTTAAGTCTACTGTACATGTAGGTGCAAATAAAACACAAGTGTTCATTAGCCAGAAAATAATAAAATGTTAAACTACATTATTTTAATCGTTTGTTTTACGTAATCACACTGTTTAATGGTGCAATATAATATCCATATATGCTCATTATATTACCATGCACATGTATCATTCATTCATTACCGGTATCTACTCCAAGTAATGAAAAGTATTAGACATACAGAACTGACAAAGTACTTTCGCTATCATTTTACATTATTACATCAGTGAGCAGCTGCTTAAAATAACTAGACGTCACCAATGACCATCCTTTTCTGCAACAAAATGCAACGAAAAGATTCACATGATTTTTTATGACCTGCTATGCAGAGATAAAAAAACACACGCCATCGTGTATGAAAATATATAGAACGCACCACTACTGCTTGAAGTCTGCACTAGCAAAATATGGGACAGCTGTTCAGGTTTTAGTGGATGGAATTAAACTATATATCATCAATGTTTATTATATACAGTATATGTCAATATTTAGTCATTAATTCTCTGAAGCTTTACTGTCTAGATCTGCAGGGTGTTGTTAGGATCTGTTTCAGTGATTTGGACAGTTTGGGAGGCAACGAAAGAATATGCAATTGAACTTATGGGATACTAAAAACAAATTCAAGACAAGAGATATTCCCAACATTTGAGGACAAAACGATCATCCTACTGTTAAAGCCAACGTGTCAATGATTGGCTATGCGATGGAAAGGCATACACATATTATTAGGTTACGTTATTTTCAAGTAAGAACAATGCAAAAACAGTGGTTTAATTGTACAAGAAACTCTTTAGTCCCTGGAGTGAGGCTGAGACGGCCTCCTAATGATGGTACCTTGGGCCTCAATTAGTGGTCGCGTTTTGTATGATGTCACCCTGGGAGCATTTCCAGGCTGAAACCTTACCCAAACATATCGCTCAATCCTTGCATGAGTCCCCCACCAAACACTAATTGTTTACAGCTGCGTAAAGCTTTCCTGATGCCCACCAGATCCCAGAACACATTAACTTGATTTTTTTCCAAGCACCCCCGCAGACTGCCCCCCTGAAAATGCCACAAAAAAGCTGTGCAAGTCTGTAATATAAGCAACATATGAGGTATTCGTAAACAAATAATCCATGTTTATTATACACACACTGTCAACTGAACGTATTTCCTTTCATTTGGTGACGTTAGTAAATACCAACATTTCTTAAATTACACAATAGAATTTGGATTTATTACATGGCATCTACATTCAACAGCATTTGAAGACGCTGTAAAAAATATTGAAATGTACAATACCACATCGTTATTTTAAATGTCAGTGGTTTATTTCGTACTTTTAAGTGCTATGCAGTAATCTAGTTTTTAACTATTAAATACATACGATACATTTGTATTTAATTGACAGAACAAAATGTGCCCACGTCTGCACTCGCCCAAGAGATGGAGCAATAAAACCACGTCTTGCACAGGTGCTAAGTGGATTATATTGCAGGATCATGAGAGATGGTGGCAGATGTGGGAGGCCTTCATTCAGCAGTGGACTAACCATGGCCAATGATGATAATGATGGGGGCACGGTGGCGCGGTGAGTAGCGCTGTCACCTCACAGCAAGAAGGCCCCGGGTTTGATCCTCAGCTCGGGTACCTTTCTGTGTGGAGTTTAAATCTTCTCCCCGTGTCTGCGTGGGTTTTTGTTCGATACTCTGGTTTCCTCCGACAGTCCAAAGACATGCTACTGCATTGGCCTGCAGACTAAATGGCCCCTGGTGGCCTGTGATGGACTGGCGTCCCATCATGGGTATAGCCCTGCCTTGCACCCTGTGTATGCCTGAATAGGCTCCAGCCACACTGCAACCCTGTACAGGATTAAGCGATTCTGACAATGAATGAATATATGAAATATTTCAGTCACCTGTGCTTTATCTCAAACATTTTTTTTAAATAGATAACTCACCAGTGTATTTTGCAGTGACTTGAATATTATAAAATAACCCATAGTTTACTATACATACTTGTATTGTGCAATCTGTGATTAAACTATATAATCATAGGTATACTATGACAGCAATTAACTCAAATAGGATCTAAAATGTCCTGCTGCCTAATTTCTGGCACAGACAGGTACAGTATAATCAAGGTATAATGAGCATTGCTGAGAACAATCTGCCACAGATTCACATTATAGCGGCATGATTATTGATTGATGTGATCGCGAAATTGTGACACCGAAGGCGACAGAATACCTCACAATTCTTATAGTCAGTTCTTATTATTTATGCTTAACATTAGGAATAGCAATTGTGATAAACCCACTTTGCACCATCTGTTGTCAATAACATGTTGCCTGCTTTCTGTTAAAGTTGTCATGCGTCATTGGCAATGTGTTCACGTAAGCTGCACTGCAGTGAACCCAGGAGTCAGTTCTTGAGGACGCCGTAGCTTCAGGATATGAATTAATTAGATCAGCATCTACAGTAGCTTCTGTAGAGATTAAGGAGCGTTCTGGGAGCTAACGGATTCCTCTAGAAATGTGTATGTTGAGCTCTGACTATGATATGAAACTCATTCATGGAACACATGGCAAGAAATCACAAATTAGATTAGTTTTTTGCCCTCTGCTGGAATTTTTCAGTAATGGTTTATGTTGTGGAAAAGTACATTTCACACACTTTTGTGTTAATATTCTATAGTTGGATTGACGCTACATTCTCATTTCGACACGATTGTTAAGTTTTCTAATATACAATATTGTTAGTACACCACATTAACTGGCTCGGTCGTCAGTGTCTTGATTTAGGGTGTTCATTATTTTTCATCCGAATTCACCAACTTTTGAATAGAGATAATATTTTTTTCAAACAATTGCAGTACAGTATTTAATTCTATTGATTTTCTGATACATTAGTGTCTAGACATACGAACAATGTTAAAGTGTACTCATAACATCAACAAAGATTCGACTGCACAACACAAAATGTTTCACACATCTCAACACAATCATAATGCCAGTTTGTAAATATTGGATTTAATATACAGTACTATATATAATTATCGCTCTATAAAAAATGGACCAGACTGTGAACTGATACCACCTAAGGTACAAAACTTCAGTGACTACTAATTTCTTTATATTGACAATATAAAAAAAATGGTGTGACAAATGACTTATTTGAAAAGGAAATCACATAGTTCAAATGTATTGGCTATCTTAGTAAATCAGTAACGCTGGAGTTTTGCCACCTTTGCTGATACTCAGAAATATCTGATCTCGATCTACTGAATATTGCAGCAAAGTACTCTACTCTATTCACAGTATATGATGAACATCGCCAATGTTCAGGTGGAGTGGTGGCGTAGTGGTTAGAGAAATAAGCTATGAACCCAGCAACCTGAGTTTGATTTCTGTCCAGAACTAACATATAAAGCAAGTGATATATAAACCGGTCGTGGTTTCCTCCTGATTACCGACCACCATCGCCATCCAGGGTGAAATATGGGGAGGCCTTCATCCAGCAGTGGACAACTAACGGTTGTAAATTGTAATTTAAAAAAATATTGCAACGAATTCAAATGTAATGTTTTAGATTAAAGCAATATTATGTATCTTGTAAATATCATGCTAATAATGTTGCTGATTTTTTGTTCTTTATCGTTGTTGGCGTGCCGTTCTCTCCGCAGCCCTGTACAACGCTTTGTGACCCTCGGGTGAAAGGCGCTCTATACATGCTCTTATTGTTATTAATATTCGCAGCAATACGGCACATGCAGATATTATATTTTTCCGGGTACTCTGGTTTATTCCCACCGTCCTAAGATATGCTGTTTAGGTTTATTAGCCTAACTAAATTATCCGCAGTGCCCTGGACTGGCGTTCCATCATTGGTATAGCCCTGCTTTGGGACCTGTGTCTCCCAGATATAGGCTCTGACCTCTACGACCCTGGACAGGAGTAAGCGGGTATTAATAACGATGATGATTTTTTGTACCTTTTGTTTATTCACATTTCTTATGACTAGTAAGGAGAACATACTTCATTTGTGAAGACCAAGTGGTTCTGTGATCATATCTTGGTGAGCGATTGATCCATCTGATCATCCTTCCAGGATCATTCAAATTTGTATCACATTGAGGGAAGTAAACCGTTGTCATCACAATATACACAATATACCCTGCCGCCCCAACTGTTTGACAATTATTTGACGTGCAATGATAGTACTGTGTTCGACATTTTGACGTGAATAACGTTCACAGTACTTTGACATTTCCCCCTGTATTGTATATTGCTTATATGGTGCCTGAAGTTTATAAATGCAGCAGATGGCGCTCTAAGATCGTAGTGAAAACCACGACGTGACGTTACAATTCCAAGCGGTAATTCTTCACCAGCCATGCAAAACATACCTAACAGCTGCCTGAAGCAGAGCAATGCCAAAATTGAAAAGCGTTGCCTTTTTTGAAGTTATTTTTAGTAGCGCGGTTCTTTCATAGACACGTTCTATACAGTAACGTGATATGACAAACTTCTTCTTCTTTACGATTCTTCGAAGCACGATGGTCAGCCTCTGGACATTGTTGTCTTTCAGCTCGGCCTCGAAGTGTTTGGTAGAATTCGCAGGCAATACCAAGTATTACCTGACAGGGATCGCGACGTGAACGCTTCTACCTTGACAAACAAAAACGTCATATGATATTTTAAGACTGCACAGCAGCGTTGAAGAAAAGGGCCAGTACACATTCTGTTATTTAGATTTAATTGGAAACAAACAACTACCGTACTTCCTGCGGCAGACACAAGAAAATAATGGGCAACAGTCACATAAACACCGCGAAAACACAGCATCAGAGAACGAACAGACGTAAAATCTTGAGATTTAGTTCCCAAAACAAATAACTCAGAGTACCAACTTTATGTTTTTGTGGTTGTGTTAACATGTGATTTTTAGATTTTATTTATTTTTGTCAAATCGCGTGTTTGTTGTTGTGTCGCAGGAATCCCGCAAAGAGCTTGCAAGCTCACTGGCCACTTTCTGCTATAATAATAATCATCTATCATATAAGAGCATGCTTATGAGATTTTATCTATTTATAATAATAATAATAGCATTTATATAGCGCCTTTCACCCGAGGGTCACAAACCTGTTACAAAATGAGGGCTCAAATCTGTAAACGTTGCAGTTTCCCAGTGTCTGAACTAAAGTATAGTGTTCATGAGTTAATGACAATAACAAGCTAATTGCATGTCAGTGAAAATATAAAAATACATCGGCTATAATTCCATACAATTCACCAGTCATTACTAATGTATTGCAGTAGTCAGAGCCAGCTTTCATGCAGTAGGAATGGAGTCCACAGTCATTGGTATTAATGGGGCAGAAATGTGGCCTCACAACAAGAATCCCCGGGTTTGATTCCCGGCTCGAGTGCCTTTCTGTGTGGAGTTTGCATGTTCTCCCCGGGTACGTGTGGGTTTTTACTCGTTACTCCGGTTTCCTCCCACAGTCCAAAGATATAATGCTGCCTCGGTCAATAGTCCTGACTAAATTGCCCCGGGTGTCCTTAGATGTTGTAACTCGCTTACCCATGCCCTTTGGACAAGTGTTAAAAAGAGCTACATAGCTCAACGATTTCTTACAGCTTAAATAATCACTGACTGACTAATTTGCCCCTAGTGCTCTGCGATGGACTGGCGTCCCATCTTTGGTATACCCCTGCCTTGCGCCGTGTGTCTGCCGGGATAGACTCCGGCCCCCCGTGGCGCTGTACAATAATAGGTGATGATACAGTGCTGTAGTATAATTGAATGCAGTAAAACATTGTCAACATTAAGAGCAATATGTACAACAAGTATAAGTGTTGACCTTGTGTATAAACATTCATATTCCAAAGTAAAATTTCGCTAAAACTAAGAGGATTGGACTGTATTCAAGCCGTACAGTACGTGAGGTCATAAATAACATGCTTTAATTATATAATTCGTTTTTAGAATTACAGGACATCCAGTATGACTGGTATTGCACTGACATTATTATATAATCCCTAGCATTATTACATTGGTGTAAACAGATGTTACACTCTGTAGAAGCATCTGCCACTTCTGACCCACGTCAATTTATTAAAGGCTATTGTTGATAGAAACGAGCAATGCCAATTATTATTCCGAAGTTAGCACTTTGGAAATTATGTATGGTATTTTTAGGTATGGTATATGTAAGTCCAAATATCCGCTGCCTGGGTTAATTGGCCTGACTAAATTGCCCCGCGGTACCATGATATGTTGTAACTTGCTTACCCCTCCCTGCTACAACTGTTAAAAAAGCTACATAGCTCAACGTTTCCTTCCATCCATTGTCAGAAATCACTTAATCCTGTACAGGGTCGCGGTGAGCCGGAGCCAGACACAGGGCACAAGGCAGGGCTATACCCCGGATAGGACGCCAGTCACAGGGCACCGGGGGCAATTTAGTCCGCAGAACAATTAACCTATGCAGCAGCATGTCTCTCGCATATGGCTAAAGCCACGCAGACACGGGGAGAACATGCAAACTCCACACAGCAAGGCACCCGAGCCGGGATTCGAACCTGGGCCCTTCTTGCTGTGAGGCGGCAGTGCTATTCACCGCGCCACCGTGCTGCCCTCAACATTTCCTTCCAGATTAAATAAAAACGGACTACTAGTCTCACCATACATCTAGCTGTTGGACACATGTTTAAAGAGTCTTTAAATATTTAACTTATGTATGGTGCAGTATTTATTTAAAATAATGTTCTGAAACCCTCCATTTATCACCGCTGGCAGTAAACAACCGATACAATCTTTGCACTTCCAAGTCAAAATCTTTGCAATAGATTTCACTTTTTAATTACGGCACAGCAATAGGCTCCAGTACATGCTGATCTATTTATTATAAAGGTATTCGCATACATGTCCTGTCTTGTATTATTTCAACGTGTCAGCATCATTCGACAAACGTCACACCAATTATCCAACGTGTTATTCACATGATTGGTAGGGTTAGACATCCAATTGCAGCGTTATCTACAGTGCTTTACACAGGAATAGTCTCGTTTCGCCTTCAACTAAACTTGTTGCGTTTGTATGTTACTTTCTAAATGTATACATGCATCCACCACGTGTGATCTCCATTAAAAACAATGCATTTTCATGACTGAAAGCTATATTGTATATAGAATGACAACGTATCAAAGACTCTTGCGTACACTCTCGCTGTGCCTCATGCACTACTTGACTTTACGTGCTCACTTAGTAATGGTAACGTAATTCCGTTGACACGGCCATGAATTTGACTGGTAACATTGGCCAATGTGGCTATTTTTGATGTTGGCATTCAAGTGTGCTTGTGTCTGGCCTTGCCTACGTCGGGGAGCGTTGTGTCCCAGACTGCAGCGATCTGTTCGCCAAGTTGTGGTGCACCTTTGAATGCTGAGTAAAAGGACAGAATAGCCAATACAATTATATTTTAAACTTTTAAATTGTATTTGGGGTGGCGCGGTGAGTAGTGCTGCCGTCTCACAGCAAGAACTCCCGGGTTAGAATCCCGGCTCGGGTGCCTTTCTGTGTGGAGTTTACATGTTCTCCCCGTGTCCGTGTGTGGTTTTCGCTGGGTTCTCCGGTTTCCTCCCACAGTCCAAATACATGCTGCAGCATAGATTAATTGGGCTGCCGATTAATTTCTCCCCCGTGCCCTGTGATGGACTGGCGTCCCATCCACCGTATAGCCCTGCCTTGCGCCCTGTGTATGCCGGGATAGGCTCCGGCTCACCGCAACCCTGTGCAGGATGAAGTGGTTTCTGATAATGGATGGATGGAATTGTATATGTCATTATCATTTCTTCATTGTCATAGTTGCAAAATAGATATACAGGATGTTATTTCCCTCTTTCTTGATTAAGTAAAACGATATACTGTAAAATACGTGAATGTAGGATTTCACTTCTCGATGTTTGAGAATTGCTCTGGGAGAGGTTAGCATTCCCACTTTTGAATATGCGAACAATTATCATCACTCTTTAAAGCTGCCGACATCCACATCACAAGAACACACGCGTGCGGTGCTACGGATATTATAAACACAACTTTTGGGGGTCAAGGTAGAAGCGTTCACGTCGCGAATTCTACCAAACACTTCGAGGCCGAGCTGAAAGACAACGATGTCCAGAGGCTGACCATCGTGCTTCGAAGAATCGCAAAGAAGAAGAACACAACTTTCAGCTGGGCAATCCATTAGCCTGATGATGCCTCTAACGTGGCAGGTGAACCATCGCAAAGGAAAAGGGAGGAACGCTAGACACGGCTATACCGAAAGAGCAGCTCTTGAGAGCAATTGTAATACCGTAGCAATGTATACTGTTATCTGAGAAATCGTCAGTATTAGTGTACTGTAATATTTTTTAGAAGTGACCACTGAATCATGATAGCACTGTTACGTGTCAGCATACTTTTAGAAAAGCCGTGTCCTTGTGACCATTTTAACAGCCTTTCTACCCCCTTCAGATAAAGCAAGGCTTTAGTTGCCTCACCGTCATCATGGGTACAGGGTTTTTATTTCATAACAACACTAACTCGTGATTAGTAAGCTGCAAGAATGTCTAAGGTGACATTTCAGCTCATGACTATACAGTACAACTAAGCCCCTGACAAACATTCTGTTTCTGGATTGCATAGCTTAGCACTGCTCACATGTTCTTCAAAAAACACACACGTGATCGTTTAGTAACTACACAACCTTAATGTATTATATTTAATCAGTGTCGTTACGTAACGTGACATGATTGGCAAATAGTAAATACTGCTTTGATATTAATTCCGACTATTGTACAAAGCGCAGCAATAATCTGTGAAACCGGAAAGGAAAGTAACCACGTTAAGTCAAAAATGCACAGTGAAATGTTACAATAACTTCCAAATTAATAATAAGAATAATATATTTTGAGCTACTTTCGTAAATGTCTGTGCTTATTGCAGGCGAATAAATGTTCCGACCAATAGTGTAGCTTGCGTTTTATGATATCGTGTCAACTCTGCTAGACACTATACATTAGGTTAGGAACGTCACCTCTAAGAATGGCATCAAAATATAAAATTACACCTTATTCAATATCTAAAACCATTTTATTCCATCACATTTTGTTCTGATGTAAAAACTCTACGATAATCTAGTTGCATAGCTTTCATTATGGAAAGCATTTCTCATTGCATACTGCCTCTTGATTTCTTGACAAAATTGCCCTATAGGGCCTAAACGTACTAAAGTTTACACAGCAAACACAACTTTCAATTTGGTGACAGAATCCTTCATTAAAGCCTGTATTCCGGCCAGGTGGCGCTGTGGTTAGGGTGCACAATACACCTTCAAATGCTTGGTTGGGCGTCAGGCCACCATCATCCCTCTGGAGTCAATAAAATAGTTACCAACTTGCGCAAATTCCAAATTGGTTATACAACGTATATTTTAAAACAAACCCTTGCCATAGAAGTATGAAATGTCAACACCTAACCCTAACCCACAATTTCCATTTCACCACCCTCACTACTGATTCCCTTTGAAATGTAAGCTTTGCATCATGAGTATGAGTGCATAACAGGTAAATAAGACTACGCATATTTTAAAAAAATAGTTTAACGTTAAAACAGAGTGATCTAAAGTTGTGTCGGTGTTTTGACTGTCGTAAAACATGTTCATTGCACAAAATGTGAAGGTAAATACCCTCTTGTTCAGTTTTATCAAGTTGATTAAAACTATCGATAACTTGGCGCCTAGATAGATTCACTGCTTTAAACAGTGTAAATACCTAAAACTAAATATATCACAAAATGTATTGATGAATGTACAATGGAATGATAATGATTAATACAGTGCTCTCAAAAAACATTATTAAGTAGGAAATGGTATGGATCGCGTGGTCGGGTGTTATCCATTTGTATACAATATCCCGTAGTAAGCAGTGTACAAATATATTGGCTTTTAAATTGTGAACAGTATTTAACACTTGTTTTTATCTTATCGTTTTCCAATATCCAGTTAAATGCTTAATCATTTTCTTTTCGGCATTAATTCATTGTCAGAAGCCGCTTAATCCTGTACACATGGTTGTGGTGAGTCGGAGCCTATCCCGGCAGACACAGGGCGCAAGCAGGGCTATACCTATGATGGGACGCCTGGTCATCACAGGGCACCGGGGGCAAGTTAGTCCGCAGGTCAATTAACCTATGCAGCAGCATGTATTTGGACTGTGGGAGGAAACCGGAGTACCCGGCGAAAACCCATGTGGACACGGGGACAACATGCAAACTCCAAACAGACAGGCATCCGAGTCGGGATTCGAACTCTAGGAATGTTCTGCTTTGACGCGGCAGCGCTACTCACTGGGCCACAGTGCCGCCATAAATGCTTAAAATGTTCCTAAAATTTTCTATCAGGTTTTAGCTAGATAGTAGTCAATGAACAAAAATACCGTATAGTTGCTCAGGGTCTGAGACACATACAAATAGCTTTAAACAACACCAGCATAAACATTATCCTGGCATTCCTAAAGTGCGGTGGTGTTGAAAGTTAATGTACTTTGTACCCTGTGTCACCTTAACTTTAATATAATGCACTTTCTCCAGTGGGTGATTTCCCTAGATCCTTCTCAGGTTTCATCATGGAAATACGTTTAACAAACTAAAGACTGAAATGATTTACGTTCTGTACTAGAATACCAATTGCTACCTTAGCTTCCTCGTTTCTTGCATTGTAGATGAATTTGAAAGCTACCTTAGCTTTTAAGTTTTCTTAGCCATTGCCACCATTACCGTAATGTTTGAATAATAATTCACCATAAAAATCTGTAGGAGTGCTTAAACATTGGGAAAGGTCAAGAATCGTTAGTGTTTTTTAATGGTTTCCAACCAAGAATGTCCATCCATCCATTTTCTGACACCGCTTAATCCCGTACAGGGTCTCGGTGAGCCGGAGCCTATCCCGGCAGACACAGGGAGCAAAGCAGTGAGATACCGAGGATGGGACGCCAGTCCATCGCAGATCAAGAGTGTTTACTCTTTAATTCATTCCAAATACTGAACACTGTTCGTCTAACTATAATTCCTCGATTAATTTTTAAAGCATCTTCAGACGTAGTTGTATTTACACACGGCAGCCCAGTGTATATACACGAACCGTACTGTATAACAGTTTTAGATGTCAAGAGGTCACCGTGTCCCATGTCACCCATACCACCCCCTAGCCGTCTGAACTAAGGTGCATCTCACACCAGCATATCATTTCATAACATACAGTGCGGTGCTCTATATTTTTTCACATAGTTTCTTCTCCCCTTACATTCCAATTTTTTAATTACAGTACTATATGTTTTCGGCCTTGAAACACACGAATTACCTTAGTCTCTTGTCTAAAGGCGAAATAGGTAGTAAATACATGGCACTGTAACAAAGTACAACAGTCCTTGAAAGGAACGCTCCTGCTTCAGGGGAGTTCCAGTTCTGTTTCTCGATCTCTTACTTAACATACTACATGTCTGCTTTGCCTCCAATGGATATGAATACCTTCCCACAATATAGCAGATGACGTCGTTCTTCTCGCCTCATCCGATTGTGACCTCCGACGGGCACTCGAGCGTTTCGCTGCTGAGTGTGAAGCGGCCGGGATGAGAGTCAGCACCTCCAAATCTGTGGCCATGTTCCTCTCACGGAAAAGAGTGGGTTGCCCTCTTCAGGTGAGGGGAGAGCAGTTGCCCTGAGTGGAGGGGTTTAAATATCTTGGGGTATTGTTCACGAGTGATCTTCTTTGCGATTCTTCGAAGCACGATGGCTAGCTTCTGGACATCGTCGTCTTTCAGCTTGGCTTCGAAGTGTTTGGTAGAATTCGCAGGCAATACCAAGTACTACCTGACAGGGATCGCGACGTGAACGCTTCTACCTTGACCCCCTTCACGAGTGATGGTAAGCGGGAACGTGAGGTTGGCCAGCGGATTGCAGCAGCGTCGGCAGTGATGCGGGCACTGTACCGGTCCGTGGTAGTGAAGCCGGGAGCTTGGTCCTAGGACAAAGCTCTCGGTTTACAGGTCAATCTACGTCCCTATCCTCACCTATGGTCATGAACTTTGGGTAATGACCGAAAGAACGAGATCGCGGATACAAGCGGCAGAAATTAGGTTTCTCCGCAGGGTTGCTGGGCTCACTGTCCGTGACAAAGTGAGAAGCACAGAAATCCGGGAGGACCTCAAAGTAGAGTCGCTGCTCCTTCGGATTGAGAGGAGCCAGTTGAGGTGGTTCGGGCATCTGGTAAGGATGCCCCCTGGGAGGCTCCCCCGGGAAGTTTACCAGGCACTGCCCACTGGGTGGAGACCTAGAGGCCGACCCAGGACACGCTGGAGGGATAATATCCTTCGGCTGGCCTGGGAACGCCTGGGAAACCCCCATGAAGAGCTGGAGTCTGTTGCTGAAGAAAGGGATGTCTGGTCCACTCTTCTTGGACTGCTGCCACCTCGACCCTCAACAGGACAAGCGGTTTAGAAAATGGATGGATGCATACCACATTAATGTTCAGTTCATTAATACTAACAAAAAAAGGTTGAGTTACATTAAAAATAGAAGTCCTTCAAATACCATTGAAATATAATTATTTGAAGTTGTTTGAAATAATTGACACTGAAAGTAGTCAAGAAATGGGAATGACCTTTGCTTTCGCAGCTGGATAAGTCACGGTGGAAACTTAAGCATGGTCAGATGAAACCACGCAACTGATTTCCGAGTTTTTTATCTGATGAAACTCAAAGCAGTTGGAGCTAAACGTCCGATGTTTATTATAAAGTCATATAAAAGTATTTCGCCACCGGTGAGCTTAATTGGTTCAAAATGTGATCATTGCATTGGAGTGTTTAAATATTTTGCAAGCGTGGCAATCTTGTTTGGTGGTGGAGGGTTAACATGATTTTTTTGCATAAAACGACCCCAGATGGCCCAACCGAAGAACCAAAATGGATTGAAAAGTCTGATTAATAAATGGTTCATTTAGCATATTTGGACATATATTCTTCAACAGTATGAATCTAAAACTCACACACTTTGGCCTATGCTGATTATAAATATATATAAATTACAGTATGCTATTAGTTTCCACTGGCCTTAACAGCAGCTTATTGCTACCTAGGCATGATCCGTCCTGGCCGCCAGATAGTGATGATGCGATCAGAGCTGAGCCGAGAGAACAGCTGATTGGCAAGATCCTCTGCGGAGTTGTCACGTGATACAACCAAGGTAATAGTTAAATAAAGACACATTTTAATTAATAGAATAAATGAAATTAATGGAAATGGATACAAGATACTCTGTACACCATCTAGTGGGCTGGTTGTGATGTCACTAAGGCTATCAGCCAATGAAAGGCCAGTAATTTATTGGTGACCCGACGCATTTAGGGCCCTATTTTTTATCGATGTTTAAAATCCCATGCGAAGTCAGTCCGGTAATTAATAATAGTTGCTTTTCTGTCGGTACATTCATGCGCAATCACACACTCGTTTATAGGTACATGAACAAAAATAAGGTAATTGTATTGGTACACTACAGAGTTCAAGATTAATGGCTCCATTTGCTGATGACCGCTGAGTTTCAATCGTAGAATCAAAAGGTTTGCGCATAATTTTAACCTATTCCTTTAATTAGCAGTTACAAGAAAGGTCTGTGAAAATGTGACTCCTCGCCCAGAGATTAATCCAAAGGGTCTCAATGACCTATGCTTTCTATAAATACACAAACTACGGAGCAGGTTATTAGACACGTGGAAGATAAATGGCAAGTTGGGAGTAGAGCAGTAACAGGATGATTAGGCCTTATTTTGGGAGGGTCTTAAAAGATTGTTGTCCTGAAGTGGAGTTTAAACTGGTTCTCTTGGTACTGTGAATAATAAAAATATTGGTAAATAATAATAGTGTAATTTTCAGTCGGATTGTCATATGTACTGAAAATGTACAAAACAATCTAAAACAACACTAACTATATCATGATGGTCTTGGATGGAAATGCCATATGCAGTCACATTTCATTAAAAAATGTTTACAGCTGACTCAACATTTCAAGCGAATGGTTAATTTATTAATACAGATGTAGAGTTTGTATAATTACAGTACATTTGAATGGTAGTTTTCTTCTTCTTCTTCACAATTCTATAGCACAAAATATTACTTATCCATCAAGCATCTCATACAGGAGTCTCATACCAGCCATTAAACCTGTACCAGTGGGAGATGGTAGATTTCTCAGGTGGACCACCTGTTAAGTATTTTTGTGTTACCTTAAACATCTCTAATACCGTCATAAACGTCAAATGGACCTCGTTAATTCGACTCTAGATATGATCAGTAGAACCAAATGCCAAAAGGACAATTTAATGGTCCATTGGTTATTGGTTAAATTAGAAATAGGATTCGCGAAGTGTTTTTCTCTCTACTTCATCGTGAATAAAAAGAGTTCTACTGTGTTATACAGTAATTATACTTAGAGTATAACAACTGTTTAATACAGTGCTACATCTATAGTGCTGAGCTATTTGTGCGATTTTATGTATCTAAAGGATGCACCATAAGCATATTCAGAATTTATTTAATCTTGTCGATGGGGATAAAAATGCAGATATAAGAATACTTTGAATTTTGTCCATAATGTTGAGTGTCCACAAAGATCCAGTGGCTGTGCCCATGAATTTATCGTGCACATGTATGTGAATAGTGAATGCAATGAAAGCACAGAAATCCGGGAGAACCTCAGAGTAGAGTCGCTGCTCCTTCGGATTGAGAGGAGCCAGTTGAGGTGGTTCGGGCATCTGGTAAGGATGCCCCCTGGAAGGCTCCCCCGGGAAGTCTACCGGGCACGACCCATAGGACGGAGACCTGGAGGCCGACCCAGGACACGCTGGAGGGATTATATCCTTCGGCTGGCCTGGGAACGCCTGGGAATCCCCCAGGAAGAGCTGGAATCTGTTGCTGAGGAAAGGTATGTCTGGTCCACTCTCCTTGGACTGCTCCCACAAGCGGTTTAGAAAATGGATGGATGGATGGAATGCAATGGGGGAAATATCTGCAATCTTGAGGGAAAAATATAAATTTCGTCTTAAAGAGACACAATGTTGAGGTTAAATGAGTGCTCCTTTTCAACATCGAGACAATGCAATGATGCTGCTAGAATTGCGAATGAATATTTATCATCGCATTAAAATAAAGATATCTCCAAACAAGTGACTTACGGCTGATAAGTCTACACACGGCGGGGCATGGAACCATCAGGCACACGTGAAGGTCTCTGTGCTGGTGACCATATTTAAATAATAACATTTATAGGTTATCCAACTTGATGTTTGCTCTTTCAGCAAGTCAGTGCGATTAGTTAATTTCATATTTTTAGATATGAAAGAAGCTGATAAAAATAAAGAAGCTGACGTAAGCGCAGCGTACTCTCAGCTGAAGAGAAACAGCCAGGCAGCTGGATGTACAAAAACATGAAATAACAAGCAACACACATTTTATTAAACATTTTTTTTGCAGTTAATTTGAGATATGCGAAACACATTGTTGTGTTAACTGGCCAACGCAGGCACAACAGCTATTTCAAAATAAAATCTGACCTGATGTGGCGCTGTCTGCATCAAAGTTTAATTTATTTCAGTATTAAGTTGCAATAGTTCATCATCTTACAAAATTGTGAAAATCGTGACCCTATCTTGTGAGCTATGAGCCACGGTGGAGCCAATTAATAAGCTTAAATGCTTCTTTGTTCTCTCACTACATCACAGCGTGCTGTGCTTATATAAACACATGGGAGAGCATTCCAACACAGAAAAAGATCTGAAAAGATTCCTCCGCATACCCCCAAGGGAGCATCGAGTCACGAGCGCCACCTACGTTACAAAGGCTGACATACAGCCAAGGCTGGAGAGGATTTGCAATATGCAGCCCATTGAGTAACTACCACGCCCTGGCTTGTCGCCTTTGTCCTGCATCCGTCCATGGAAAAGTCTCATATCATCTAATTGTCAGAAATCGCTTGATCCTGTACAGGGTCGCGGTGAGCCGGAGCCTATCCCGGCAGACACAGGGCGCAAGGCAGGGATATAACCAGGATGGGACGCCAGTTCGTCGCACGGCACTGGGGGCAATTTAGTCCGCAGGCAAATTAACCTATGTAGCAGCATGTACTTGGACTGTGGGAGGAAACCGGAGTGCCCAGCGAAAACCCACGCAGACTCGAGGAGACCACGAAAACTCCACACAGAAAGGCACCCGAGCCGGGATACGAACCCGGTGCCTTCTTGCTGTGAGGCGTGCCACCGTGCCGCCCTTCCATGGAATAGTTCTTATCATAATTTGTTGTTGAAATAAATATTTGTCCTACTGCATCAACATGATTGTCAGTCAGTCAGTTTTTATTTGACCTGGAAGGAACTGTTGAGCAATATAGCTATTTTTCACAGTTGTCCAGCGGGGAGGGGTAAGCAAGTTACAACACCTCAGCACACCGGGGGGCAATTTAGTCAGGACAAGTAACTTCGGCAGCAGCATGTCTTTGGACTGTGGGAGGAAAATGGAGAACCCGGTGGATACCCATGCGGACACACGAAGAACATACAAACTCCACACAGAAAGGCACCCGAGCCGAGAATCGAATCCGGGGCCTTTATTGACTCGTATTTTAAAGCCGTGTATTGTGAATGTGTATTTTACTGTATGTTTTGAGCTGGTACATTTTTTCTCTTAAAGACGTATTATTGTGCAGCACCATTTTGCGGCGATCGTTCTTGTCTAAGTTCACTTGTACTATTCAGTGTTTTATATTTTCACGGCAGTACTGCACATATTGACCAGATATTTTAGGAAATATTTATTTATGAACCAGGTAACAACTTATAACAATACATCTTATAGTATTGTGTTGAAAAACCTGTCCGTTCAAATATCTCCAACTAGAGAGTGTGTGGACAATACCGTTCCGAACAGTAGTACTTACTGTATACTAGCGTATGAATAGCCACAACAACCATTTTAACAAGACAATTGGACCTTAACTCCATTCACATACATGGGTTGTTTGTTAACGTCCAATTTTAAGTTGGTGTCTTTTCTTAAGATACAGCTTTTAAATAGAGGGGCATTTTAACTGTCACTGAAAAGAGGTTTGTTTTCTATAGATTTGTGCCCAAGAGGAAAAGTATTTAGATACAATTCTCACCTCTAAACTTAAGTACTGTAATTCTGAGTCACCACATTGTGAAATGGTGTCTCCCGCTTATGTCACAATGTATTATATGCCCTTTTATTTTCTATGAAGGGTTGTTTATTGAAATGTTGGCTTATTGCCAACATTGTGCAGCGCTTTGTGACCCTTGGGTGAAAGGCGCTATATAAAACGCTATTATTAGTATTAATGATGACTAGTCAAGTCGGTGAGCTAGCTTTTATTAAAATAACTTATTTTTTATATAGCTTGAACATGTTATTGAGAAGCATAAAACATGCTAGTTAGATTAAAAAAAATTTCAAGCAGCACCTTGAGATTAAGTGTATCTTAACTGGGTAAACATTATTTAACCGTAGTTAATAACATACCGGACCAACAATATGTTGTTTAAAGTAGATCTGGAATAAATTAAAAAGTAATGCTCTATGGCATGATGCACGTGCGGAATAGCACACATAACACACAGTGTCCAAAATGATGGTTGCGGTAAACCATGGATAAAGCACGGAGTTTCCAACCAGAAATATACAAATTACTTGCTAAATCAATATCGCCCAATTCTACACTGTATAGGCTACTGGTGGAGATGTACCGTATAGTACTGTAATTTATTGATGATACTCAGGAAATAGCAGGTGTTATAGGCTTGAGCAGTTAGATGGCCAGCAGATGTCAGTATAACAATGAATTAATGAATCTATCTTTGTAGAGATTGTATTTTTACTCCCTTGTATGTGTGGCTTTTTGGAAAGAACTGTACTCCCGATTATTTCCCCCATGCCAAACACTGATTAATGGTAATGGGCCAACAATCACATGCAGAGAATCATACTTTCCTAGGTTAATAAGAAATATTTTTGTGCTAATATTATTCTTACCTGTTTAAATTTATGTCACTGAGTTTTAGTGCAAAATATTGCATTGATTTAATAACCCACGTCTCTCTTATATAGGTTTTTAGTATCTCACCTTATGCTAAGTGAATTGATGCGATAATTGAAAACCATAGTCATCATGATACAGCAACAGTATGATGTTTATTATCAGCCTCACCATCATTGTTATCATACAGCAGCAGCAGAACCATGCAAACAATGAAGGTTATTATCATTTTACAGCAGCATCAACAGCATGATGCTACTGGTGATGCTGTGGTTCAGTATCAGAATTATTATCACTATCATCATCATCAGAAGCGTGATGCTAATTATTGAGTACCAGGATCATCATTACCATGTAGTGGCATAAGCAGATAATAATGCAGCTGCGTTTGAGTACTATCACAAACAGTATCACGATCATAACCAGCAACATGATGAACATGCTAATCCTGTGATCGACTAGCTTCAATCATCACCATTATCTATATGTTCATCATCATGCAGCATCAAGCAGCGTGACGCTAACGATGATGTTTTGGTTCAGTACTGTGGTTCAGTACTGTACCGCAATCATAATCCCTATCATAACCATCAGCAGCAGCATGATGGTGATGATCATATTGTGATTGACCATCATCATTATTATCAAACAGCAGCAGGATGAACGGTCGAGACCCGAGTGAGATATAGATAGACGGTTATTATTACAGCAGACAAATACCCAGTGACCTTGCAAGCTCTTCACGGTATTCCTGCGAACACAACAAACATGCGAATCATAAAAATCATGAACAATAATAGAAAAAATAGAAAATTAAAAAATTCACCAAACAAACAGAAAAACATTTACACACATTATTGCACATAATTGATACGTGAGGAATGATTGACACGGACCTAGTGCGCTGCAGGGGTTAATTTGGGAGCAGGGTGCGGGCCAATGAGCGAGCGAGCGGGCAAGCACAGCTCCGCTTGTTTACTCCGACGGAGCAGGGAGGAAGAAGAAGATCGGACAAATGAACGTCTCTCCTACCGCTCTCTCTATCTCTACCTTCGCGCGGTTATCGGGCGACATTAACGTAAACGGACGACGGTAGATAAACAGTAGGACGACCGAGCGGGCCTGCGAACGAACGTAGCCGGTTTTGTTTAAGGTCTCGCGTAATTGCGGTGGTTTGAACGATTGCCGTTTGAATATTATTGTTGCGTTGGGTGGCTGGCTGGGTGGTCGTGGTTGATGGTGGCAGTGTTGGGGGAAGCGAATATAATAGTACGAGTGTCGTTTTTGTAACCCTAACCCGCCGGCCTCTAGCAGGCGGGAATAGAGAATAAGAGAGGAATCACGGTTTAAATCATTTATCCCATTAAAAACCCCATAGTATTTTTAGCCAATGTGTCTACTAGCATCATATCTTGTAATATTAATTTCCACGCCTCGATTCGTATATACATACAGTGCGTATTTTTTTTCCAAATAAAAATAACAACCGGGCGTGGGAAGAAGGAGGCACAAAAATCACAACGAAGAAGACGCGGTGGAATCTTAATACGTTTTTGGTTTATTTTTCCGTGATATTTTCTAAACAACATACAGTATACATACAGTCTATTTCGCTTACTATCCCGTGTCATTACATATGCTCATAGGCGGAGGAAGCGGGAGGGCAGTTCACGGGGAGGTTTATAAATACGTGCACAGCCAGCGAGGATTTCCCCCGCACCACTTTTTTGCGAGGGCCAATTCATTTCCAGCACGTTTTCATTGCGTGCTATAGGGCCTTTTTTTTCTCTCTTCTCTTCTCTCTTTTAACTCCTTTTATTCCTTGGGAAAAAGGAGAGGAGGAGGTAGGTGGTGGCTGACTGGCTTGCCTGCTTCTGGAGGGGGAGGAGGAGAGAAGGAGGGAGGAAGGGAAGGGAGGGAGGAGAAGGAGGTGGGGTTGTGGGGAGACGAGAGGAGTGTGTGTGTGTGCTGAGTGGATGTTGATGTTGGTGGTGGGTGGTGGTTGCTGCTGCTGCTGCTGGTGGTGGTAGTGATGGCAGCGAAGGTGATGATGGGGCTTCATCAAAATGGGCACCGCGACGTTGTAGCAGCGGCGGCGGTGGCAGCGTGAATTCATAATTTTAACACGGACGTCTGGGACGAGCGAGAAGCAGCGGCGCAGGCGACCGGGGGCGGGGGGGAATCGAAACAGGAGTAGAAGACGCGAGGACGACCAACGCAAAATTTGGATGACGACCATTACGTGCAAGTGGATGTCTTTTTGTTGAAAGGAGCTGCGGCGGCGGCGGCGTCGGCAGGGGGGGAGGGGTGGGTTGTTTTTGTAGCTATTTTGACGAGATTTATAGTGTTTTTATTTGGAATATCCGACACCGTACACACCCACGCACGTACGCGTGTGCATAACGTACACGTATTTGTGCGTACGTGTTATATTTATAGACTTGCATACAGTATATTGTATATTTAAGACTGCATCGGGAGATTTAAATAGCTCGGAGCCTCGCGTCTCCCCGTCGCCCCCCGGGCTTCATGAAGACCAAGCGACCGGGGCCCCGGCTGGTCGTGGCCGCTCTACCGGGCCCCGCGGGCCCCTCCGGGCTTATGGACACCCACAAGGACACCGGGGACGGAGGAGGAGGAGACGACGACGGACGATGGATCAGCAGCAGCAGCTACATTATCATCATCAGCAGCAGCAGGGGCAAGAGGAGATGTGGGGGACCGCTTTACGCTGCGTTGTTCGTGCTGCTCTTGGTCTTGGCCAACGTGGAAGCCAGCTCCGGAGAAAGTGAGTGAGATTTTTCACTGGGGGGGGGGGTCGGAATTATTCGGCTACACAACACACACACACCACATCACCACCACCACCACACCACGGGGCTGTATTTGCTAACAAGGAGCTGGGGGGATGATATCGGCACGGCTTTATTTATTTATTTAGGCCATTTTGTGCTGGGAAGGACCCAGAGTCGTGATGATTATACACCATGGCCTCTGTGTGTGTGTGGTGTGCGTGCGTGTCTCCTTGCCATTTTATCCCAAGGAATCTCCTGTGTCGCTTTTATCCTCTGGTGAAATGCTTGGTGTTTGCACCTTGCAAAGGCCTCGCAGAATGCACGTTTTTGGTGGAGGTGGAATGTTTTTAAAGGTTGCAAATTTTAATTCCCATTTTGTCCTGCTTGTGGGTTTTTTTCTGTATTGGGTGTGCGTCAGTGTTGGGGGGTGTTGTTGTTGTGGTCATTGTGTGTATTACCGCTTTGTAATAACGGTTTAATGTTTTAACAATCACTGTTTTATTTTATATGCGTAGAATGCAGATATGTTGCGGGTTTTTTGGGATAGATGTTCTGCTCCATACGCACCGAGATAGCCAATGTGTGTCGTGTATGGCGTTTTAGGCAATTGTTCAATAATTCATTCAAACATTTCAGATGCGTGGTTATTTTAAAACTGACCTAGTTGAACTCAATTTGTGCAGTATAAATGCTTAAAGAAGGTACCTGCTACTTGCAGAACTGGAATGTGTGTGGGCTGTAGGGTTGTTTGAGTGAAGAATGAAATAGGTGATGACTTGTGTTTTTTTGTATTTTTTTGTCGTGTATTTCTAATTTTAGGTGGGTTTGCACTTGCCATTTATAACATGTTTTACAATGCCGATAAATTCAGTTGCAAATATACATGTTTGGGGCAGGTGGAAAGTGTGTGTTGATGCTTTGTTTAAGGACAGTGTGTAACCTGCACGTTACTGCACTGTAATTTCATTGATTTATTCAATGCAACATTTCTATACATTTGAGGTACATGCATTACGTGCACTGCCTCGTGTGAATGTTTACACAAGTAGGAAGTAGTATAGACTTCCTATATGACGGTATGATAATACTTCAAACGCTAGTATAAACAAAACTGAGTTCATCAGTCTTATTGAAATCACGCTCATTGCAATTCTATGCTGCCGTGACTATATCTTATGGCATTTCTCTTGTTTAAATGTTTTGTACGCACCTGATATTCATTATAAATAAGTCTGTTTTGGGTTTAGCCACTATAAAGCACGTCATACTGTCATGCGATTCCTTTTGATGACGAATTCACATCTGTACAGTGCTGTATATACAGTACACCTGTGCAAATCTGTTCATTACTGTTCACGTCCCGTCGCTGAGCGAATGAGAGAGAGATGGTATGTACAGTGCTGTATTACAAAATTCGGTTACATACTCTGGCACCAACGAGGATACAACACTGCCAACTTTTTCACAGCCATCAATGTCAATTAAGTTTAAACGTTGGTTTGAGTTGTTTGGCAACTCACTTGCAAACACCACGTTTTGTTATCCTCACTACGTAACGTGATGACATTTCGTAGATGTGGTCGTGCATTTCTAGTTACTGCAATATTTGACGTGTAAAATTGAGGGTTTTTTGTGCCTTTGTTTTGTTGCCGTTTAGTCTGCGGAAGCATCGACATACGCAACAACATCACCTTGCTGCAGGATCTGGAGAGGTGCACCATCATTGAAGGCAACCTGCAGATTGTGCTGATTTCCAATACGAGGACAGAGCATTTCCGAGGCCTCAGTTTCCCGCGCCTGAACGTCATCACAGAGTACCTGCTACTTTATCGCATCTCCGGCCTGGAGACACTCCGAGAGCTCTTCCCCAACCTGGCTGTGATTCGAGGAACCCGGCTCTTCTTCAACTACGCCCTGGTCGTGTACGAGATGCTCAGCCTCAAGGAAATCGGCCTGCCCAGTCTCACCAACATCACGCGCGGCGCCGTGCGAGTCGAGAAGAACACAGACCTCTGCTACCTCACGACCATCGACTGGTCCCTGATCCTGGACTCGGAGGAGAACAACTACATCAACGGAAACAAACCGGACCGGGAGTGCAGCAACATCTGCCTTGGGTCGGTCACGAGTCACGGCTCTGGAGCTTCTTCTCACGGCTCGGCGGCGGTCGGGACGCCCCAGTGGGACCCTTGCCCTCACACGTCCTTCAACGGGCGCAACATCTCGCGCTGCTGGACTTCAGAGCACTGTCAGCTAGGTAAGTTGTCTGTCATGCGGCCGCGGTTTGGAGTACTGTCGACGGTACTCATTCGAGGCGCGAGGAAAGCGCAGAGCGGCGGAGGAGGCAGCCAGGCGGTTTTGCCGACGCCATGTTGCCACACACTGCTGCCTATATATATTATGATGTTATCGTCCAAATAATTAACGAGTGTTTTTTTTATACAATGTTGTTTTCAAAACCAAAACAAGATGTGCGCTGTGCGGTATTTTAACTGGTGGTAGCTGAGCGCAGGCTCAAATTGCCCGGTAGCCAGCAACAAAAAAGTGTTATTGAAGGTGTAATAGGTTAGATTTAATGTTTCCTGAATTTTAGACTGGAAGAACTAGGGAAAACAGGCAATGGCTGGGAATTCCACGAATTCAAACAGTGTGAGGAAGGAAGTAGGGAAACGTTTTCGCCTGCAGCATGGTGGTTCAACAGAGTATGGATGGGACAAATAGTCTGCTATGGAGAATCCTTAATGTGGGTGGAGCAAGCATTGAGTTAATTTCAGAGGAATATTAACCATGGTAGGTTGCAATAGAAGTGATAAAGAGGCGACTCACTGCTAATGAGCAAGTAAAAAATTGCTGAAAATATCACTTTCTTTTTTTTGCTTTTTATATTGATTGATATTATCATGCTGTTTTAAAAAATAATGTGTTTTGAGTTTGCAATCTTGCCACCAGAAAAAACCTACCAATTGAGAAGGTATTTTTTTCCTCGGAGAATAAACAGTACAGCACTGAAGTGAACGTGAATAATTCATTATTCATGCATTTTAAATGTACGTTATTAATATTATGCATAGTTAACCCAAGGCAAGTATTCTGTAGTTCCAAAATTATTCTTTGAAGATATTTGCAAAAAATGCCCAAACTATATATCGAGTAAATACATTTACGTAGCAGTGACTTGTAGGTTAAATATCCCCTTGAGTATATGACTGGGTATTCTTTGTAACCTCTTCAGTATGCTGTCCTCTGATCTAGTGTCTCAAACCAAAATAGGAGTGTTGGCAGTTGTGCCACTGAACATACATGGTCTGGCTTAGTGTTTATCATGACATTCCACTGGGAATCACACTTGCATTTGAAGAACTGACTCAACTAGCAATGATTAAAGAAGTGAAGCACTATATTTTAGATTTCAAATTTGTTTGGTTTTAACACTAGAAACTCACAGTTAATAAAAAGCCACGTGAATTCGTGTTTTTTTCCAAAGTTATTGATATTGAGTACCTTGACACGTACAACCATTGAAAAATCTGTAATTACTTTTACTGTAAGGTATGTGTTTCATTGGGTTAAAATGTTATTCACATTTCAAAACATGTTTTTGCCTGCTGAGGTATGAAACTGAAAATCTGACGCTCAGTCATTAAGTATTAGACATCAGCAAAAAACGCTTCATTTAAATTCCAAACTGGAGTCTGTAGAACTTGAAATGCTGGTGGTTTGTATTTAGGAGATGCCTAAGACATATAGTACAGTACAATATTGGTTTGATTTCATTTAAGTTGGATTGGAAAACCTGACAATTTAGTGTTAGACTGGCAGAAGTAGTGAAGGGTTGAGTCTATCAGCTTGACTGGTCTATTCACACACTTTATATCAAAAATATTTTTTATTTAAAGACAATTCTGGACTGTGGAAATAAAAAAACTCAACACATTAAAGAGTGCTCACACTGTACTATGTTTAAACCTTTTATTTTACCACTGCGTACTTGAAGTGAGCAGCCCCTGCCAATTTTACTTTTCAAGTGGCACTACAAGTTATCATGATGTTATTGCTTCAGGAAAGCCATCCATAACACGTTTGTGACATTTGCAAGACAGTTCTTCGCTTTTTGTTACGTTCCGTAACGGTTAACCACTACCATCCAACATAGAGGCAGTAAGTTCATGTAATATCAAGTAATAATAACAGTACATTGTAACAGCACACGTACTGTGCCGCTATTCTCTCCAGATATGCATCTCAATCATGGGACGATAAAGTTTGTTTTTGTCTGCGTGCGCGAGTGTGTGCCTGTGTGTCGTGGTTGGCTGGGTGTGGTGCTGGCCCTCCTCGGTTATAGGTACATAATCACTACCTGCACTTCTGCCAGCAGTTTGTGTTGTGAAACTGTTCAGTTTTGTATGATTGCCCTGTACATTTCCACGGTTAATTTTTGTACACAATAACTCCATTAACCTGTAGAGTGCTAGTCTGATAAGACATCTGCATGGCAAATGTTTTAAATTTAATAAGTATTAAATATAGTATACAGTATATAGAGACCCAAAGCTACATTACCTAAGATTGGCTTGTTAATCTATATTTGTTCGTGTTTCAGTGCCATATTTGACTTACAGGAAGTTGTGTTTATTGTGAAAACTATATAATAACGTTTGTTCTCAACCAATATTTTGTGAAATTAGGGTAAGCTTTATTCGTTGTGGGTGTTGTGTTTAGGGGTTTTGTCAGGGTATCCATGGAGTTGTTTCATCTTCTTTTGAGTGATTATCATTGTAGAACTTGTTTTTAAGAAAGCTTGTTAGTGCTGTTGCCAAAAGAAATTAGTTTTTTGGCTCAATATCTTGTTTTCTTACCAGGACTAGCTAATGTGTGTTTATTTTGGCATGATAACGTTATAATTTACTGTAGAGTACTCTACCAGTGATTCTTAACCAGGGGTCCGCATACCCTTATGGAGAATTAGTTACCATCATGGTCCTTAAAAAGGTTAAGGGTTCCTTATAGAACAGTCCTAGGTGGCCACAAACATGCATAATTATAAAATACATGTTTATAAGCTTAACTTCTCTAAAGCATACAATTTTGGGCAATTAAAGCTTGATTTAATGTGCCTAATTATGGTGCACAAAGTTCTAATTTGCGTGTTTCATCATTCTTGGTAAAATGGGTTTGAGTTTGGCTTTAGAAAAGCATTTGTGGCTTAAAGTATGTTGTATATTCGTTCATATTATTGTCCCTAGCATATTCTCAAGTTTTCGCCGACCACTTAATGCAATATTTAAACGTGTATTTTTATGGGATTGTGTCACTGCAGAAACGAGGCAGGTTTCCTTCGTAGCCCTTAAAACTTGAAGTCTCCCAAAAAAGGTATGCCCAGCTAAACAACAATTCCACTCTGTAGAATAAAACCCATCTGACAGAACAGCCGATGACTGAACGTCAACAATCCCACATGTTGTGCACCCATGGGGCTCTCGGAAACCATTGCTGGTTCATCGCTCAGTTGTTTTTGTTTTGCAGGCTAAAGCCCCCTTGTCAAGAAAGTGCATATGTAAAAGCCGGCAATATCAATGCTTTGTCTGCAGAGAATAACATGTCTGACAGAGCAGCAGATTGAGTGGGCATCAACGCTCACGCACGTTTGTGCATGTTGGGGTACTCAGGAACTGTTACTTGTTCAGTTTATATGGGCAGCGTGGTGCCAGTGGTCCAAACCTACGTTTTGCATTGTTTTTTTAGTGATACTTTGCTCTTTAGTGTTTAATATTTCGGTGTTATGTACTGTAAATGTTGTGTTCGTACGCTCGTTTAATCCAGGAAACAGCTTATGCTTGCAGCCCATTTGTAAATTATGGTATCATGTGCCAGTGCTGTAGTCCTTATAATCAATCTTTGGAGTGACAAATTGGTGTAAATTGGTTGATGACAATTTATGAAAGGAAATAATAACACGTACTGTAAGTGTAAACAAAGCGTGAAAACTCTAAATGTAAACTAAGAGCTGGAATAATTCACAGCGTTCAAGACCTGATTTTTTTCACGTACTGTTTACAGAGAGTGTAATAGTTTGCGGTCTTAGTAATATTTGTGTGCATCCATATTATGTGTTCCGTGTAAGCAGGGAAATCACTGTTTATTTTCCTTGAGACATCCTGGTTACCAGATTTTAAACGTGCACTGTACGCCTCAGAATGTGAAAGGGATCTTGAGTGTTTTCGTAAGGCTGTCTGTAGCAGGGCAATGAATGTGTGTGGCTGATTTTTTACCCTCCATGCATTTTTCAAGCATACATGCAAAACGTTTAGCTGAGCAGTGTGTGATAGTTATACGTAGTAGGGTCCAAATACTTTTTGCAGCAGGACAATGTTTTGCAATCACATACGGAAGAGATGCCGTTCAACTACATGCCCACCTACCAGGATGTTTATGTGTTAGCCAGGTTGTCACAGTTCTAGTGATTCTGAATATTCAGAATCACAGAAATCCGGGACAACCTCGGAGTAGAGTCGCAGCTTCTTCGGATTGAGAGGAGCCAGTTGAGGTGGTTCGGGCATCTGGTAAGGATGCCCTCTGGAAGGCTCCCTCGGGAGGTATTCCAGGCGCGGCCCACTGGGCGGAGACCTAGTGGCCGACCCAGGACACGCTGGAGGGATTATATCCTTCGGCTGGCCTGGGAACGCATGGGAATCCCCCAGGAAGAGCTGGAATCTGTTGCTGAGGAGAGGGATGTCTGGTCCACTCTCCTTGGACTGCTGTCACGGCGACCCTCACCAGGACAAGCGGTTTAGAGAATGGATGGAAACGCTTTACTGTACACGAATTATTGTATCGCATCTCGAGAATCATTTGCGGAATGGTCCTGGTTTGCGTATACAGTTCTATGCTATTTTGTATTTGAATACGGTAGCTCTTCACCGTTGTGGGAAACGAGAGGGTCCAGAGAAATGTCGCGCATCTGATCGTTAAACACTCCTACTCACCTTGGACGGGTCAAAAATATCCAGACATGGAATTGCACTGTACGCAGGTGGCTGCCATACTCTTAGTCTCTGATGCACAGACCTCGCCGATTCTTTGGATCGCAAAACATATATTTTTTTGTGTCGGGTATACAGTACGTGTTCCAACAAAGGCGCCCATGGCATGACTTGTGTGATTTAAAATAGAAAGCCTTTATTGTGTTAGCACTGTATATGTTTGTGTGTATTGGAAAGCAGCGGCATAGTATTGTCTGCTTCGCTCCTGGTGCTCACACACCAGCACTAGTCCATCCATCCATTTTCTGAAACCTCTTAATCCCCTACAGGGTCGCGGTGAGCCGGAGCCTATCCCGACAGACACAGGGCGCAAGGCAGGGATATACCCATGATGTGACGCCAGTCTATCACAGGGCACCAGCACTAGTCATTATAGCAATAACATAGCTCTTCCAGCCTCTCTCATTCAATCTCATGCCAGTGTACACTACCAATCAACATAAGCGCAACATAGTAAATTCCTTTGTAGCCTCACTTGAATCGTCCCCTGGCCAATCTCGCACCACCTGATGGTCTAACTTGTGTATTACACGTCTTCTGACTGCACAGGTATGAGTACTGGATATTACAGTAAAGTACTTTTGCATTTTGCAAAGAAGTACACTACTACTAGGCTAATATATTTCCAAAAACCTGGCAGGCTTCATAACTTGACCCCTGAAATTGTACCACTGTATTTGAGGCTATTATTAAAACAGTGCATTGCTTAGGTAAATAGGGTGGATCTATCCTATGTTTATCATTTATGTAACCAGTGCTGGTATTCTTTACCTGGACCAGAACCAGCTAGGATGCTTTATTTGCAAAAAGGGAGGCTTCAGTGTGTGCTCACATGAGAGGTGAGATGGTGGTTGTGTGAATTTCACTCAAGGGTGTGACTTAGACCAGGGAATGTCAACCTTTTGCATCTCAAGGCCCACTTACTTGGCCCACTTGGATGTGGTCTCCAGGGACCACTAGGTGGCGCTCACGACCCACTGATTGATTGCGACCCACCGGTTGAGAATGGCAGACTTAGGACCACATCAGTTTAGCTAGTGTGTATCTCCTTGAAACTGTCATATAACCATCACGCTTCGAAGAATCGAAAATAAGAAGATCTTGAAAACCTGTTATATTTAAACACCCACTTAATTTGTCTCGGAAAGGAAAGGGTAAAGCACTTGTGCTACCACCATTGTTATACAGTACTGTACCTCTATGCACCCACGTCTGTGCTCGCTCGTCTTAACCAACCCACACTGACCAGCGTTGTGATGTGTGTTGTGGGGAGGTCCTCATCCAGCAGTGGATTGACAAATGCGCGTGCAGACTCAATTTTTTATTATTTTTCTGCAGTAATGGTTAGAGTAACAAAAACAATTTTAATATATACCCTGAATATACTGTAATAAGAAAATAACCAAATGCAAAAATCTTCGACAAGCAATCCGTTTTCATTATACAGTAATGCACTTTAGTAATTATTGTATTGAGGATTTGATGTGGTGTACTTCATGTATAGTACTGTTGTTTTCGCTGCCCTAATGGATACAGTTGTAGGTAAAGTTCTGTTTTCAAACGTGTCGTTCCTCATTGCCTGTTCAAAGAAAACACTATTTAAATTCAGGCAAAGTTATTTTTGCGCAACCTTGTCTAGTTGGAGATTGGCGTTAGACATTGTTTTTGTTTTCAGTCTATAACCTTCGGGTAAAATGCATATGTATGATCCAGTACTCCGTCACTGTTGTGGCCAAAGGATTTTCTGAGTGTCATCTTTGCTTTTTGTTTCGTTGTGGGTTACAATGCCAACGCTGCTAGGCATTGCCACAATGTTTTGTACAACCAACACTGGATTGCATTGTAGTAATGCACTTATAGAGCCCTGTCATTTGAGATGGTTCCTGTCATTTGCGATGAAAACGCTGTAACGTTGACGTTTCTGGAAAGCGAACACCTTGTGCGATGTTAAGAGCCTCGGAAAAATATTTTTTGGAATGCATTATTTTTGTAACGGTTGAATTAATTAGCTATTCCAGCACACGTACTGTGGGGTGCTGCCACGGTGCAAATGTTATCTCGCTGGACTTACAATCCAGAGAGGTTACTCGTTCAAACTTCTGCGCGTGGCATTCAAAACATGGGGCAAGTAAGTGTCTTATATCACCTCACCCTGCCTTTTTTAGCCCAGCAGTACAATGGGTCCACATCAGTCGGCAGGTTGCGTGTAGTGGGGTATTTTTTGGGACGACACCTTTTTCAAGGCATCTGGCCTGTGTGGCAGAGTAGGCCACTCCAGTAGAGGCAATTGAGCAAGACATTTGCAGGGGGCTTTAATTTATTAAGGTGGGGGTAGTGCCAATTGTCGTTTGGGGCAACTGAGTTTAGAACGTGAGGACGGTGTTTAAGGCTAATTTTTCTTTAACAATTGATGGTCTGGTCATATAGGAGACTGTTGATTGAGACTGCAGAGGCTGCAGTTGTACTATTTTCTTTTTTTGTTAATAATAAACTATTCGGTAGGGTAATTAGAGCCTACACGCTTGTATTTTCATGCTTGAATGGAATTCTTTAACACGCTTTTGCCAAAAGAGGCAGGAACATTCTTAAGACCATGTGACTCTTTACAAGATGAGTCTGACTCTTTATTGACAGAAGTTGTAAAAAAAAATCGAGAGGCTGAATCATCTTTATTGGCAGTTTGATTGGCGAAGTAGAGGAAATAACCAGTCATTTGCTTTCTGAAGAATGTCCAGAATACATTTTTAATTAACTGCGTGAAAGTTTTTAAAGGTACAGGTATAGTAAATCTTCATAAGATTGCCAGCAGTACGATTGATGATGTGAAAATTGCGCAAAGTTCTTTTCGTGTTGTATCTTATTTGGAAATGAAAACATTGTCCGTAGTTTTAGCAGAGACTAAAAGTACCAGAGCTGGTTCAATGTATGCCTTCTGCCAAGGAAGCAAATGCCTCAGCAGCCGAGATGATTGAGCACTATTCCACATATTACATCTTCCAGAGGATAGCATTTGTCAAGGAGAAAAGTTGACCCACTTTAAATAGACGGGTTTTTTTCCTCTCCACACAACAGATGACCTAAGAACAGTAATAATGTCAATATATTGTCCTTACCGTTTTTAAAGTTATCCTTTAAAAAAATCGAATTTAGTCCACAATCACAATGTTCTCGATATCACGGTTGGTACTAGGATGTTACATCCATCCATTTTCAGAAACCGCTTAATCCTCTACAGGGTCGCGGTGAGCCGGAGCCTATCCCGGCAGATACAGGGCGCAAGGCAGGGGTATACCGAGGATGGGACGCCAGTCCATCGCAGGGCATTGGGTGAAATTTAGTCGCTAAGCCAATTAACCTAGGTAGCATGTCTTTAGATGGTGGGATGAAACCGGAGTGCCCGGCGAAAACCCACGTGGACACGGGGAGAACATGCAAAATCCACACAGAAAGACACCCGAGCCGGGGATCGAACCCAGGGCCTTCTTGCTGTGAGGCGGCAGCGCTACTCACCGCGCCACCGTGCCGCCCCGTAATAGGATGTTGCAAAAGTGAATACACTCGCTTGCTGTGTGGCATCTAACAGCAGGTTTTTGCGTGATACCACAGTACTGTGGTTCCACTGCTGGATGAGTGTTTCCTCACGTGTCCTGGGATGCTGCAGTCATTGGCGAGATAGCTGCTAGGATCAATTGTCCTAAAAAAGATGCGTACTTACACATTGTATTAGGTCTCCACTTGGTGCATACGGTCAGCAGTCAGCTATTATCTGGGTGTGTGCAGTGTGTCTGTGCACATTGTGTTAATAATTGGTCCCACTCATCCTCAAGGGGATTCGTAACCATATTAGGCATTTACTGATCTCTGGAAATCCTGCATTCCTTTAAAATGTCTGTGGTTTTTAGTACAGTGTGCTGAGTATATTGTAGTAAAACGGGAAACCACTGAATTTCACCTTATGCAGTATAGTATTTCATTTTCGACTTTATTGGCTTAAGTTGCATTTTTTTACGCATGAGAATATAATGATTGGGGAATACCGTACTGTGCTGACATGGTGTAATGGTTAACACACTGGACTTGCAAACCAGAGGTCCTTCGTTTTATCTCGCGGCATAGTAGCTGAAAAACAATTGGCATGTTCCTTAAATTCCTCTAATAATAATAATAATAGCATTTATATAGCGCCTTTCACCCGAGGGTCACAAAGCTCTGCCTCTGTCCACTCGATGTGTAAACAGGTGCACTACATTCAGTCGATCAGAGCAGGTCTTGTGTGGTAGCGTTAACTGTGAGCACTCCCACCTATAAAGTAGGCCAAAATACCCTCTACAAGGGCTCTCCGGAGCTTCCTCGAGTGGAGCGTCTATTACCGGCAGTGGTATGAGCAAATAA
>JAZEWU010000001.1:32463983-32499187 GCA_036362915.1 Geotria australis
GTGAGGCGGCAGCGCTACCCACTACGCCACCGTGTCGCCCGAGGAGCTTGATAACGGTCATAAATATGACCCATTAAAAACAAAACTAGTTTAAAATTGTAATAACATCAAGGGCTTACCCGAGAGAACGCAAGGACATTTAAGAAGTGTTTTCTTACTGCTGACGTCATGTGTAATGTTATTTTGCGATATCGTATACTGTACTGGGCGGCACGGTGGCTTAGTGGGTAGCGCTGCCGCCTCACAGCAAGAAGGGTTCCGGGTTCGAATCCCGGCTCGGGGGCCTTTCTGTGTGGAGTTTGCATGTTCTCCCCGTGTCCGCGTGGGTTTTTGCCGGGCACTCCGGTTTCCTCCCACCGTCCGAAGACATGCTACCAGGTTAATTGGCCTACTGAGTAAATTGCCCCAGGTGCCCTGCGATGGACCGGCGTCCCATCCTCGGTACACCTGCTGCCTTGCGCCCTGTGTCTGCCGGGATAGGCTCTGGCTCACCGCGACCCTGTACAGGATTAAGCGGTTTCTGAAGATGGGTGGTATACTGTACTGAGTAATGTCACCTCGTTGCCTCGTTATGACATCACGCACCATGTGCGTGCCCGCCCGCCCGCCGACGACGACCTCATCTTCATAATCATCTTCAGTCATGACCAATCCTCTGACTGGACGAAGGCCTCCACAAGCTGTTGATGTCTCACAAGGCTCGGCAATTTAACAATCCACCTAGCGTCTGCACCAAAGCCGATTTCATTCCTCCATCCCATCGGTGGTCACCAACTCGGACGCATTTTGTTTCTCGGTTGCCGCTCATCATCCATTCTAGTGACCCGTCTTATCAAAGCCCACGTGCGTTTCTTAACAGATACAAATACACATATACCGCATATATAGCCTTCGCCGACTCTAGGTTCAAGTGCCGTTAGCGAGCGCCTCATAAAGGTCATCACGGCACATGAGTGGGTGGGTGGCCCAGCACCATGCTCGGTTGCCTTAACAGATCGAAAACACCACCAACAACCGGTTTAACGCCCGTTATCCCGGTTTACCTGGGTTGGCCAGTTGCCCCCCAAATCCCCTTCCTCCACCTATCTCAATCCTGAGCATCCTCGGGGGGGGGGGTAAATTATATTTTTAACCGACATACGTTCCGCAATCCATGAATTCCTCTTCTGCCTTCACTGCAATTTCAAGTGTTCACCTCTGCGTGATCCTTTGTACAGTTTTCAGTTTTTATTTTATTGCCTTTGTTAATGTCAATGTTTTTATTTCATGTGTCAGAGGTATGATGTATTAAAACAAGTTAAATATTTCCAAGAACGAATGTTTGTTTGAAACTATTATAAAATCCAGAAAATATGCGTGATTTTTATTCCTCGTTTTTTAACCGGAAGCTAAATATTAAAGGACAAGCAGAGGTGCATCTGAGTATGTATTTGCAAGCGTTACACAGTACTGTATACTCCATCCATCCATCGATTTTCAGAAACCACTTAATCCTGTACAGGGTCGCGGTGAGCCAGAGCCTATCCCGGCAGACACAGGGCGCAAGGCAGGGGAACACCGCGGATGGGACGCCAGTCCATCGCAGCATGTCTTTGGACGGTGGGAGGAAACCGGAGTGCCCGGCGAAAACCCACGGGGAGAACAGAAAGGCCCCCGAGCCGAGATTCGAACCCGGGAACCTTCTTGCTGTGAGGCGGCAACGCTACCCACTACGCCACCGTGCCGCCCTTACTGTAAACATCTATTTTCAAATTCCCCGTAGCTATCTTCAATGCTTGTCAGCTGAAAGGTTAAATAGTTTATGGATATCGTTTTGTATACCAGATACGTGTTGTTTTAAATCCTTTGCACAGGCAGCATTAACTTAATGTATGCATAATAACAGGTTGGCTACAACACAGCATGCTCTGAACACACAGCTGTGCTTGTACAGTGTGTAGCATGTCCACACATGTCTCAATGTGCAGATACGCTCTCAACATCTGTGCGCCTGACCATAGCAATTTTAATTAGGTGTTAAATTACTGTATTTGCACAAAGTGACATTTATTGCTCATGTTCATTTCCAAACCAGTTTTTCCTCCTTATGTCGGTGCCCATGTTTTCTTGTGTGCCATTTAAAAAATGATTTTACAGCTTTTGGATTTATACAATCCATTAAACTGGAAAGTAAAAAGGCCAATAACCGTTGAACCCCCTCATCTGCGATGGTTAGGGAACGCCATCACGCATACCCACACGTGTGGATAAGATGAGTTTTTTTTCATCCTTTTTTATTTGTGGAAATTACTCCTTTCATCCGTGATGAAAATCAAGGATAATGGCGGATAGTTAGATGAATTTAGTATGCAGTAACCGTGGAGAACAGGAAGCGTTTTCTGCGAGCTGTATTATAAATGGTATATGTTCCCGCGTTGGTGGTCACAAGAGACGGTGGCAACAAATGACGACATCTTCTTTACCGTCACACATTACTCATGGTCTTCGTCATCGTCTTTATATAATGTCTTGATCATTGCTCTGCCACCGCGACCCTCACCAGGACAAGCGGTTTAGAAAATGGATGGATAGATCATTGTACTGCTCCTTCATCACATTTGTACGTCATCATCCTAATTCTGTTAATCCTTTTATAATTTCTACAAATCACTTTCCATAATTTAATGTATCCTGTGGTACAGTATACGGTACCGTGCAATGCAACTGTTGGCGGTAATGACAAATTAGGGAGAAGGCAGTAGATACAAACATCATGCTTGTCATCGGCTTCTGTCTCATCAAAATACTTAATCTCCATTCAACTTTGTCATGAGCCATGATTGTTTTGTCGTCAGCGCCACCATCCATATGCTATCGTGATTCATCACCATCGTTGTCTTCATCATTAACTTTATCATCCATTGTCATGATTCTTATCATCATGATTATAATCTATAAGTTCGTAGATATTTTTCTGTACTGTATTTCATTTGAGTAACTGTTGTCAGCAAATATGAGATGTTATTACGTTCTCCATTTGTATGTATACCTTTATTTCTCCAGTCCATGGTTTTGTAAAGTTTTTTCGAATGTTGCTCTGAGTATCCTTGAGGGCGTATGTCCTTGCCAGACTCCTATTCTAATTTATATTATATTACATTTTACATGAAATTTCAGCTTAGCCTTTAAAAACAGTTATGTATGGTATATATATTTTCTATATATTTTTAAAGTAAGACCTTGGTTTGTGAAAACTTGGAGGACTTTGTCAGTTTTCAGTGAATAAAATGTATTTCCATAGCCTACAAAAGTTGACAACAGCGTGGATTTAGCACTTTTCTATCTGTGACTTGTTTCTTTAACCTTCTATAACTGCAGATAAGTGCTGATGCGTTGAGAATGGGACAAATTACGTGTTAGCCTGACCCTATCGGTATTAGAAGCCATGTGTTAGAAGGCTGTGGACAAGAGGTGTTTCACTGTGTTATAACTACATCAAATTAATCTGTTAAAGACATACAGCTTTACAAATGCCACTGCGTTTATGGAGAGGAACCTCAATTAACAAGGTTTAAACGTGCACATTTCAAAAGAACGGCCTGGGTGACACAAGACACTTTGTGATCATATGGTTGTCAAATCCTTCCCCCTCCCCAAATATAACCTGTAAAATGAAAAGTCTGTAGGCTTTTGGTAAATACATTCCAAGTAAGTAATGGGAGCTTTGGTTTGACATGACATATTGGCCAGTATCCATGTGAACAGCCTAATGTGACCCAACAGCCCCAGATGCTCGAGTGCGCCTATATTGGGGACGTGTTGTATTTTAGTACATTGGTGTTGTATACACCATGGCACCTGAACTAAGTGCTTTGAATAGCAAAGGATTATGCATGACTGTACGTCGCATGCTACATCCTTAACACTTTCACAATGAATTGTGCCCGATGG
Organism: Geotria australis; assembly: GCA_036362915.1. Taxonomy (NCBI): domain Eukaryota; kingdom Metazoa; phylum Chordata; class Hyperoartia; order Petromyzontiformes; family Geotriidae; genus Geotria; species Geotria australis. The sequence continues at coordinate 32,467,914 of JAZEWU010000001.1, forward strand.
ATATATGTTCATTACAGCAGTGAATACGTTTAGTGCCACGTATGTGTGGAGTTAGTTCCATTCCACAATTATTACTTAGTACAGTTGCCACTTCTAGTGTATATATAGTCCAACACGTGAGCAGCAAGCTGCTTTGAATTGATTTAGTAGGGTTTGAGGATATCTGTGTGATGTGTGACCACTTGCTCTCGGTCAATGAAGCAAGAGCCTCATTGACTCATGTAACGCGAAAGTACGGGATGTTATCAGCCTTGGTTAGTCCACTGCTGAATGAAGGCTTCTGTAAGCCACTGCTGTTTTTCACGATCCTCCTATGTAGTTGCCTCGCACCGACAGACGAGCTGATTTCATTGCTGCCTTTTCTCGGTTGTCGTTTTCGGACTCTTTTAATCTCATGCCTGCCTCTGTGCGTATTCTTAAGTATAGGTTATCGTCCTTTATAACGACATGTCCTGCCCTCTGCTTTTTCGAATTCGATTCGATTCTTCGAAGCGTGGTGGTTATATGACAGTTTTCCATTGCAACAAGTTCTTTACTTGCAGACAGCCCTTCAACATATAGAGATATAATAGTCAGTGCTGGCCTTAAAGGCGGGCACTGGCCTCTCTTCTTGCTCCGGACTGAGGGGCTTCTGGCACCTGTTGAGCTTCTGGACGTCGTTGTCTTTCAGCTCGGCTTCGAAGTGTTTGGTAGAATTTGCAGGTAATGCCAAGTATTACTTGACAGGGAGCGCGACTTGAACGCTTTTACCTCGTTCCATATAATTTGAGCGTGTGCCACGAGAGGCGTGTGGGTCTGTAGTTTTTTTTTAAGTTAGTTGTATCACCCTTTCCGAATAAAATAACGATTGAGGTACCATTGCAAGATGGCAGTACTTTAGTGAACAAGTCTGCAACTACACATGCCATGCGTGGTGAACTAACGTGTCTGCCCTTCGGGGCATAATGCCTTGATCAGGTCATGTAACTGTGGACATCATGAATTAAATTGAAACTTTTAAACTATTTAGCCTTCTTGACAAAAATGTGACCATCATAGGCTCAGTCAACCACATTGGCTGTTCACATTATTTCTGATAAAGAAAAAGAGATTGCAAATTCCAGAGTCCCTGTTGAGAAACCTGGTGTGGACAGTCCTGCAAAGTGCAACAAGAAACCGTGAAAATTTACAAGTACGAGTAAAACTATATAAAGCTGTCCTGTTCACTGACAATCGTAAATCTTGTGAATCATACCTAAATAAATCAAGAATTAATCAGATGTTTTGTTGTGTTTCAGCAAGGAACAGAATACATAGCAATGGACGTCATAATGTATATTTGATTAATTAAACAGCACGTTAAACTGTTTAAATTTATTTGATTCCACATTTGCTGACATCACAAGTTTTGGCGCAAGATTACCATACTTTCTATAATATTTGCTGGTATTGTATGATATAACAATTTTCATTTCTCCACCACACCATAAATATGGGATGTCACGTGTTTTATACTTGGGAGGGTCGACGTGGGTCCCACGAAGAAGTGTCAAGGTCAAGAGATAATAACAACTAAAGCCATTACTGTCCCAAAGCTTTGCCAGGATTCCCTTCTGTTGAATCCCATGGTTGTTGCAGAGCCAATGCCTGACCACCAAGGCTCACTTAATCACAGGCCTCTAGTGCTCACTATAAGGGCTTGTCTTGGAACACTGCCATCCTCCGTCCCTGCACATGTCTACCACCTACCACAACCTCGTTTTCATAATTCATTTGCCGCACTTTTTATGTTTTGTTCGGAATTTCCAAGTTGCTTCCTCTATTCTCCCTTGAAATACCCAGTGTCATGTATCCAGGAGCCACGTCTCGTGTTACTATTGCTATATTAAATAATAGCTGTCTGTTCTGTAAAGTAATTTACATTACTCCAGTCTCGGGTATCAGCTCTTTCAACTAGTCAACCTCTGCTTTTGCAAAGTAGATTGTGTGGTCCTCCAAAAAATCTCCCTGCTTACAAAATATCTATTGAGCTCGATCTGAGATCACTTGTACAATGTAAATAACTTGAACGATGCACTTGTACACTTGTGGTGAAGGTGCTTGGGGTTCATCACGAACAACTTCCAATAACTTTGTTTTTGACATCTTAAGGCAATGCCCCAGTAACCAGACTCGGTAACTGAAGATGCCAAAAGTTGCAGTGCCTCGGCCAAGGTCATAGCTAATGAAATGCGTGTTAACTGCATGCTCTAAATCCCACAATTCAAAGCACCCAATGTGATTCTTGGATGCTTTTTGCTTCACTGTATCCTATTCATGAATTTAGCGAGCAGGAGTGAAGCACATCCATTGAACGAGGTGGGTGACAGAACATACCCTGGGGAAAAAAACCTGTGCTCACCCTCAACCTCTCTAATGTAACTGCTTCCTGATCTTCTTCATACAAGCAGTCTGCTTCTGTTACCTGGAAAGCAATAACAACCTAGATGTTTGGCATAGCCTTTCTCTCAAACAGAATCATAAGCACGCTTGTTTAAGGCATACAGTGCGAATTAAAAGATTCCATTGAACATTGCCTGTCTATATTTTGTGTGATTAAGACATATTTTTACTACATTTCAAACCCTTTCTGCTCTACACTCACTTGTTTTACTGCTCCCTGCCTGCTTATCCTGTTCAGCAAAATTCTGTTAAACACTTTACCTGGAATGTAATGTTATGATAATGACTTGTTTTCAGTCTCGTGACACCTGTTCCTTACTCTATAGCTTTAACTATCGTATTCAACTCCTGTCTGTTAAGCTACCTTCTTTTAACATGTCATTAATACTACACATTCATCCTGCGTTGTAAAGTCTCAGCCGCTACACTTTTGTTTCAACATTTTCTCAAGTGCTGTAATATATTTTCCCCAACTGTTCTGTATTCTTCACCTTCGTTTTCTCAGCGAGTCCACCGAGTCTCGTGGATCTTTTGCGTTCAAGAGATGAATAAGCCCTAGACAGCCTTCTTTTCGGAGCATTTCTGCTGCTTTTGCGTTCTTAACCAGTTCTAAACCTATATCCTTAGACATATAACCTTCGAAAGTACAGCGATTATACAACTTGTTTTCCTAATTTGGTTACCACCTTGCATTTTATCACTTACTTTTGGTAATACGGAGGCCTGTATTTTGATGTGTTGCCTTTGCTCTATCAACGTTACATTATTTTCTACTCCTCTTTAGCCACCGTCTTATTTATTGTTTACATTTTATGGCCTTATACAGTAAAAGTCCGATAATACGGCACTTTATATGTAGTCCAGAAACCCCGATTGTCTGCCATCTGGAAAGGGCCCGATCGTCGACTCAAGCCGAGCGGTGTCGAGTACTATGAAATGCTGTGCAATTACAGCATTTCATAGTTTTCGTAGTTTCAAGTGATTTAGTTTTAAGTGATTTATTATTAAGGTTTATGTAGCCTCTCGCGGTAGCAGTACTGTATTCCTGGTGAGGGTGCTGCGTGGCCACATCACGACAGAAGAGCTGGTGCTAGCAGTATCCAGCGTCATTTTGCGTCCAGCATCTACCACCACCCGCATCCCGTAGTTTTTGTTAGCCATTGCTCGCATCGCATTCGCGATCATATGTATCGCCATTGTGTGGCCCCAAATATGGCCCCTGAAAGAAAAACGAGTGCTAGTGAAATGAAATGTAAAAATAGTATTTGGGATTTTCGGGATTTGCGCCCATTTATGGAACGTATCCTATCAGAAACGGTAGGGTTTACTATTTTCGGTTTGAACGTTCACCAAGTTTGTTATTCTGAATTTCCTATGTAGCAGATTTGTCATTGTCACAACGAGAGCTGTTTGACAACAGCATTTCTATTGTCATTCTGGTGCATTTCTCTCTTCTAAGGTTTTACCAAAGCTACATATCTACCCCTTATTATCTAGAATTGTCAAACGTTTGCAGTGTTCTACTTAAATGTGTCGGTGCTTACACCTGTGTGTCTAGCCTGTTTACCTCTACGAAAATTGTACTTCTCCAGGAACAAAAGTGTGATCTGAGGGATGTTTTACTGGCACATTACGGTCTAGTCTTCAGGAAAATATATACGCTGTGCTTCTTTAATTCTAAAGAAATCTTTCAGCATTTCAGCCTTATCAACTATTGATATCCGTGTCAATTTACGTGGATTTTTGTTTTGACTTTTTCTTCAGTATCATCTGTTGCAGACTCGTTTGGTGCATAGGCTAGTCGTATGAATTGCACGAACGGCACCCAAACTCAAACAGTCTGCACCGCACATCCGCCAGCGGAAACGCGGTAACATTTTGCAAGCCTTATTACCAATGAGATTCCCTTACACAAACGGTTAGTGTTGCCATTCAATTCACCCACCAACAAATAATTTGTCGTGTCTTCGGTTAAACTGTGCAATATTAAAGTCTATAGTGCCATAAATATTGGTGGTATAATAAGAATAATAGCATTTTATAGAGCGCCTTTCACCCGAGGGTCACAAAGCGATGCACAAGGGCCGCGGAGAGAACGGCATGTCAACAACGACAAAAAAACCACAACTAATACAAACCAAAGCAACAAAAATTAAATGATTAAGGCAGAATGACTATATAAATGCTGTTGTTTAAGGCCGTTTAAGCTCAGGAATTGGCCTGTTTTTCTTATCTGCTCGGTGGTGGTCGGCTACCAAATCAGTATTCACTTTCAAGCGTCGCGTTCGGCTTCCCCCCCACCACCACCACTTGAATTAACCAATGTCTGCAAAAATGAACGTGGAAAACACGGCTGGATGCCGAGGTATGTTTTCTTTATGTGGCCGAAGTATATTTAGAAGCGAGTCTTGAAATGTGTCGCCAGTCTTCAAGCACAGATATCTGGAACAACAGCTGTTGTGCTTGTACAGTTTGGTTAAACAAAGCAGGCCAGGCAGGAGGAGTCGAGCTGCAGTGCAGCGAATGCGCAGGCGTACAGTGGACCTGTCAAGCTGCGTAAGTGTGATGTCGCATGCGTTTTGCTTGTGCAAATAATTTACTGCACTGTATGTTCCATTTCTTTGGCTTTAGGGGTGTATCTTGGACACTCGGAAATGTTCCCGTACAAGTTTGCCCTTCACAGTGGGACTTGCCTGCACATTTAAATTTACAATAACTGTCTAGAAATTCCTGCGATGGACTGGCGTCCCATCCTCGGTATACCCCTGCCTTGCGCCCTGTGTCTGCCGGGATAGGCGTCGGCTCACCGCGACACTGTACAGCATTAAGCGGTTTCTGAAAATGGATGGATGTCTAGAAATGTAAACGTTTCCTGTGTGGCGCAATGCACATGGATTACAATAATGTGGATCAGAGCAGATTGCGCTGGTTACAGACGATCAAATTGACTGTTAAGATAATAATTGTGCTTGGGCAGGATATGTCTTTGATGTCACGGTGATGGTCAAGACCAAGGATAGGAAGTGACTGCCAAGTGAGAGAAAACGTCGATAGGAACGTTAACCTTGGAGATGGAGCGCTGAAATTTGCTCGTGTACAGGTGCTACATGGATTTTTACACTGCAGGACTGTGTTGGATGCCGACAGCTTGGTGAGGCCTTCATCCAGCAGTGGCTCGATCAGGGCTAACAATAGTGATGTTTACGGGCAAAAAACATTCTTTAAAAATAAATATATTTTTCCCGTTTTTTGTCACACAATGTTGATGGCTTTATGTGCCTGATAATAATTGGCGGCCAAATTATGCATCAATGTATTAATATTGATTCCTCAGCTCATGATACGTGTCAAATTGGACGAATTGTATGAGTGTTGATGATTTTCCTTCGTAAAAACTTTGTACATCAGGGATTAATGTGACCCCTGAAGTCACTAGAGACTGCTGCGTTTACCACAGTGTTTAAAGGGTAAATGATTCTTAATTCATAATCGTAATTTATGACAGTTCTCTTAATTGCTGAAAGCATAGGGTGAGGGGTGGGGGATTGAAACGTTCCAACCCCTACTGATGACGTGTTTTCAAATATTGAACAAATATGTGACCGCTTGATTAGCGTTTGTGTACACATTGTAGGGAGCAAAATATGTTTTAGTTTACAGGGTTTTTTAAAAACTCTGATGACCTGCAGCTACTGCTTATTTTTGATATTCAAAATACAGATTTATATATGAAAGATTCCCCAACGGTTTGTGATTTACCTCGCGCGATTTATACGTCTCGCGAGGATGATGAAAGCAACGGAACCATGACTTGTATTCAGGTTACAGAGGTCAGCGACTTGCGTGTTTAGCCTTAGGCCAAGTGTGGCCATTTGTCTTTATTGTTCAAAAAGCGTCGTATATGTTTGATATATATTTTTTGGCATTTTCTTTCTATTAAAAAAAAACGTCGGCATGGGAGCAGTGGTGCAGTGGTAAGTGTGCTGTGCTATAAAAGCAACAACCCAAGCTAATTCCTAGCTGTGGCACTATATCCGTGGCGAGTAATATTTAAGCGGTCTTGGTCCCCACTTTCCTCCTGTGTTGCCCTGCAGACCAGAATGATAAAGTATGCTGAAACAAACCCCATGACCAAGACATCCCATGGATGCCTTTATCCCAGAGGGATGAACTTGGAACAAAAATTGTTAATTTTTGGAGAGGTGCGAGTTGGGTGCTGGCTGCCATTCAGGTGATAGTTGGACTAAAAATGTTTCCTTATGTTCAAGGCCATCAAAGGCATAGCTCCATTATTTATCACTAATCTACTCCATCCCTGTGCCCCCACTGCCAGTTTTCCGGACTCGACTCCGCTATCAATTTCAAGATCGAACCGCCGTTTGCTGGGTGATCGGACTTTCTCCTATGCAGCCCCAAGATTGTGGAAATCAATTTCCGTGGAGATTTTGTCTGCCGAGTTCTTGGGCTACTTAAAAAGTGCCTTAAGACTAATTTGTTTGTAAAGGATTTTAACCTCTAAATTGGGCTGTTTATGGTACAATTCCATTGGGTGTTGCATCTCTTCATCACTTAAAAAAACTACAAAGTCTTATCACGTCACTGTTTTGTCTGTACAGTGCCTTGTGACCGTCGGGTGTAAGGCGCTGTACGATTATCATTTATTACTATTTTGGGCATATAGACTCTCTTTAGCTGGGGTTTCATTTCTTTTTAGTTTATTTCATTCTATTTTATCTACTTTATATGGGTTGTTTTTTTTACCGTTTTCAGTGTTTATCAGCCTCAGTGTGCTGTACTCTTTTTTTTTTATCTTGTAGTGCCTAGCACCTCTTGGGTGAAAGGCGCTTAGAAATGTAATTTATTATTAGAAAAGCGGGTGAATGTCCAACGCAGTGTCTAATATGTGTACTGCAGTTAACAAACTACGTGATTACGCAGCTGTGTGTAACTAAAGCAGGCTATTAGTGGAAGACGCGTGACCACGTGAAAGTGGTAATTTTATCTCTGGTGCATGATAGGTGCAACTGTCTCTTCCCTTTTTAGTGAAGTTTTCTGTTTTCTACCCTCAAAGTGGACCATACAGGAGGAGGATAACAAAGTTACTAATTCTGACTGGTCACACGTCACCATCTAAACAAGCTTAGTAGGTTGTCATCCTCCATGCCTCAAGCAGGTTAACTAAAGTTAATCAAGCCTTCTGTCCGATACAGTATCAGTCTTATATGAGCAGATTACAGAGCAGAACCTCAACTCAGACTGCCACTAGACAGTTGGGCATTCAGAAAAGGACCACGACTTCTAGATGCAATTTTGTTTGCTGCATCTATCTAATGTGAAATAATTCTGCAGTGGGTGAAAATAAGGCAGGCTTTCAACCATATGTTAGAATTTTAATTACGGCATAATATTCTCTACTGTTGTGAAAACATTCACTCCAGTGCAATGGTGGCTTCAGAGGGATATTTTGGGGGAAAATACAGTACTGGTAGGTTAAATGGCTGGTGTTGATGTTGTGCCTGAGGAGTTGTGTTTGGGACGAGTGACATTTTACGCGGTAAATTTTGAGTCTTTCGGAAGTGAATGCAACATTTAAATTCCTGTAAACTAACACGTGGCATGTAGAGATCTCCCACCTGCTGGCATTCTGGATTGAATGGAGGGAAACAATTCTTGAGTGTAAAAAATAAATTATTTCAATGGCACTTGCCAAACCACTTCCTTTTAACGCAACACTCACTTGCTGAGAATCTCTCATGTGCTATGGCTGGTGTGATGACGAATGTTTGTTGTTGTCTTCTTTGACCCATTTACAGAGATTTGAATGGACATTTTATTTAATAACCAGAGTGTGCTGTTCTTTGTTCTTTGATCCGGTTACTTTACTGTGGATTTGAAAGGTGATGCTATGACATTCTCGTTTTGTGGCATGGCTGCTTGTTTTTGTTGTGCTAAAAACAAACGTTACCATCTTACTAGAAGATTTAACATTATTTAGGTGATGCTGCATTCGCCGTGGTGCACAAACACAAATAACAAAAACACACAAACACCCGTCAATAATACTGCCACAGAAGAATGTGCTATGAAGAAGGGCCATTTCTTGAAACAAATTCCTGTTAGGGTAGTGATATTGATGAATGTGTTGAGTTTTATTTCGTCTTACTTTAGTGCATTCTACTTAAAAAAACAGTTTGTTTCCAGCTAGAATCTGCACGTGTTCATGCACATGTGTGTTATGGTTTATAGAATAGTACATCAAAGAACATCTTGATGTCTTATGATTGTTATTACTCCGTTATGTGAAGTTTTATCATCAATGAAATCTTTTCGGTGGGTTTTATTAAAAGTACGAAACACGTGTCAAGATGGATATGAAAGGACACCATGTTGCATACCAAGAACACTATGTATTTCAACTATTCAATTCAATTCAACTTTATTTGTCAATTCTGCCATATGTATATAGAGGATCGAAATTCCGTTTCTCTCAGACCCCGGTGTTGGCATATACATGGACTGGAACACAACAACGAAGGTTTAAAAATACTAGGATAAAAAAACCAAAATACTAAAATTTTAAAATTATTTACACGTTAAGGTAAACTGGCGGTCGGGGGGGCGGGATAATAAAAAAAACACAGATCTAGAACAAACACTATAATTATAACAAATATAGTGCAGATAGGACTAATATAGTGCTTATATAATGAAAATATATATGTTCAACCTCGTTTTCTAAAGTGATATCTACAAACTTTAATGATATCACAACATTATTCACTTACACTGCCAAAAAAAGAGCCAAAATAAGTGATGTTTCTGGCAAATGCCCTTCTCTGTAGCAGAGATTGGCAGGGAACGATCTCAGGCAATCCTAATCATCCCGAACTGGACCAGGAAGGTCCTGGTTTTTGCATCATGACCTGCATGCCTTGAGCATTGATGTCATGGAAATTGGGAGGTCCAGGTTCTATTCAATGAGTGGGTTCTGAGTTCTGGCACAGGAATGGTGTTCAATCATGTTGATTCGGAGCGTCTTGGTGATTTACTATGAAAACCGGGTTTAATGCAAGTACTGTACTAAAACCCTATTTTTAGAGAGTTGAGCTATGAGGCAAGTGGCCCTGCTTCAAAACGTGAACTTAAGTGTAGGCAAACTTCCCTTATCCATGATCTTCTTCAATATGGCTGAATAACTGTTTGGCCCAATAGAAATAGTGTTTTTTTAATGCACCCTCAGGATTAAGTAATGGGATTAAGAGTATACGTGCATAAAGACTGTGTGGTGAAAAAACATAGTTTTTTGCATTTATAAAAACTGCTTAGAGACACGAAGGATTATCAGACAAAATAATGTAGTGTTCAAGGCAACGTTTTCCAACGTTTGTTTAAAAAAAAGGCTAATTCCCTGAGTTTTTGTTTGCCAATGTTGTCTGGGTTTATGCTGAAAAATTGTGGTAACTGCCTGTTCAACAAGACACGAATCAGGCCCCCGAGTTAAAAGGTGTTTTATATAGTCGTGTTCACTGTCAGCATGAGTCCATAAGTATGGCTTAGTCTGCCTACCCTCTGGCGCCAACCCTGATGCATCCTTATTGAAGTGGAAAATTATTTGGGTTTTATGAAAAAGTAAATAAGGCTCTTGTGTTTTGAACATGCATCTCCTTGGGTGGCATCACATTCCACTGGAGAAATGCAAGTGGTCGTTGGGCTGTTGAGTCTGTGATGTTCCCTGGCCCTGTTATTTTTTTGGTCGGTTTGACCTTTCTTTGGCCTTCGTGACACATTCCTTTTAAGGAGGAAGTTATTTGGGGAATCTTAATGTGTTTTGGCACAAATAGTAGTATAAAAAAGGCAGCTTCCCAAAGAGCAATTAATTACAAAAACATAAACCTTACATGTTTTTGTTGTCTGGTAGAAAAAGCTAAATGCACTCAAATGTATATTAATTTTGGGTATTCTCATGTACTTATCAGGAAGGGTAATTTTCTTAAGTAAACATACCAAAGTAGCATATCAATGTGCATAATGAAGAAAGTATTTAACCATGTTTGCTACCTAGTACAACATTGTTCAAAAACATGGTCATCTTGCAAAATATGGAACAACAAACTAAATGTATGCAAAGGAACATGGATATTCCATTCTTGAAATCCAGCGGGGCAGGGTAAGCAAGTTACAACATTTCAGGGCTACGGTGGCAATTTAGTCAGGACAATTAGCCCAGGCAGCATGTCTCTGGACTGCGGGAGAACACTGGGGTAACCTCAGCAGTGTCCCTTCGGACTGTGGGAGGAAACCGGAGAACCCGGCCAAATCACTCGCAGACACAGGGAGAAAATGCAAACTCCGCACAGAAAGGTACCCGAGCCGGGAGTTGAACACAGGACTTCTCGCTGTGAGGCAGCAGCGCTAATCGCACACATTAGAGAACATGGGCAGCTTAATTACGTCAACCGAACTGTTTAAAAAAAAAAGTTGGCTTGAGCAGGACGTGTCATTCAAAGAGTTGATGGGACGATTGTCAAGAGTAACGGAGTGGCAGCCAAGGAATGGAATGCATCTAAAAGTACGTCCAGTTGCGTGCACAGGTGGCAAGAGGATTGGTACATTGCAAGATCGTGAGAGGTGGCAGCGGCTTGGGGAGGCTTTCGTCCAGCAGTGGATTGACAATAACTAATGCTAATGATGAACAGTATTAAAAGCTGAAGATATTTGTGGCGTATGGGTTTTTTTAACAAGGACCTACGCAAATTGGCGAAAGTTACGTTAATGGTATAATATGCAGTGTTTAATGTATTAAACCATCAGTAGCACTGTACTTGGAGCTGATAATTGCAACGTTCTTTAATTATTAAGTCCGTCCACCTTATTGTGGCCTCCCATCAACCTTTAAAGCATTGCTGTTTTTCAAATGCAGCTGGCACTTGAATTAAATCTGTTGGTCTGTTTAACAATGCTCTGAGAATATTCAGCTCGTTAGCTTTTCACAAAGCTCCCTTTTGGCCCAGTTCCGCAAATCTTCTCAATTAGGGTCATTGGCTGCTGGGACCGCACAGAATGTGACGTGACCGTTGGAGACGGCACGTCGCTTCTGGTTAATTTGCGTGTGTCTTCTGTTCCAGAACAGACTGCACGTTCTGGAGATTACACGTGTATTGATTAGCATGTAAGGCAAGATCACGGTGGTCCAAATATTTGATTGCTTACAGCTGTTCCATGTGTGTGTCTCCAGTACCATAGCAAAAATTGCATTCTCAAGAATGCTGCAGTATTATACAGTACGTTGATATGAAAAAAATATAAACCTGTTTTTTTTGGAGAATGATTTCCTGCTTTTCTCAAGCCACCGAAGGACAAAGGACTCCCCGCGCCATGTCAGAGACTTGGGTTGTTCTTTTTGCAATACAGTGCTTAACGATGCTCATCAGTGCGGATGAATTAATGGGGCGGAAGAACCCAGGAGTGGTTCAGATGTCAAATGCCACTGATGTGTTAGCTGTGGCTGGGAATCAAACTTGGGTCACTGGATTTATGGCACATCGTGCTAACCGCTTTGCTGTGGCCCCACCCCTTGGAGAATTATGCTACGCATTTGCGAATAAGATTGTTTAAAGAAGTGCAAACCAGCTAGTTTCTGTCACATGATAATTCATTATTGTTTTGTCTGTCTAGGCGTCATTTATACTTTTAGTTTCAAAATATAATAAAAACAAATGTTAACTTATCTTGTGTTGATTTACATTATTACCCGTATTTGTTCTGTAGAATTTTGCTTGTCATTGAAAGAAGGCCATATTACTGTTAATAATAATAGCATTTATAGAGCGCCTTTCACCCGAGGGTCACATGCAGTTATGAATGCTTGGGGCTAAGATAACAGAAAAGGTCACATTAATATTACACTGCATGTGGATTATGTTGAGCCCTAAAACTACGTCATAATCATACAATACTGTAGATTTGAGAAATGTTGTTTTGATATTGTGATTATTAGTATCTAAATAAGAAATAGTTGCATTGTGTAGGGTTTTTTCTTTTTTTAATCTATACGTTTGTCATGTTCCATTACTGTCATTTATTTTAAATGAGGCAGACTTTTCGTTTGTAAGATTGTTGGTTAATACACGTTCTGTGTGTGTGTATTATTGCCCTCTTTTGGACCTCGAAGGTATTGTAGGTATGTTGTCCCATAATTGCGTTAATTTTAAATGAGTTAGTTTTATATTTAAAATGTATGTCTAAAGGAGTTACATTCACAGATTCCTCATAACTGTATAAGTTGCTGAAAGACAACGATGTCCAGAAGCTCAACAGATGCCAGATGCCCCTCAGTCTGGAGCAAGAAGACTATTATATCTCTAAATGTTGAAGGGCTGTCTGCAACTAAAGAAGAACTTGTTGCAATGGGAAACTGTCATATAACCATCACGCTTCGAAGAATCGAATCGAATAAAGCATACAACATTTTCATTAAGCATTTCCAAAGGTGTTATTTTATTGCCACAGGGAACGATGTGCGATTAAGCGGCAGAGTAGGGTCACAGGAGTGACCTAGGATAATCAGGAATGTGGGAGAAATGTTTGACTTTTTATATTTTTAGAAAATACGGCAGGTTTCTAGTTGTACAACGATAACATATATCTACACTGCACTAAAGATAACAGCGGAACAAGATAGAGAGAAAAGCCATTTGCAGAGGGGAATCGGAACGTCTTACTCCTGGGCCACACCAAGATAATAATAATACGTGGCAACTCGTGGAAAGCAAATCCCTTAACACTTAAAATAAATAATAATTCATAGCCATTTGTCAATCCACTGCTGTATGAAGGCCATGTTGGTCATGGGGGTCATTTTTCCCATACTGAACAATGCAGGTTTGTATAGGGGGTACCCAGAACCCGTTGAAATATCATGCACCACTGATGTTTGCCCTGGCCTAAAATTAAATTCTGTGCTGTGTTCATGGCGCAATCTGTTAACCACTCTGCCACTGCTACCCTTTATTTCCATAACCATCTTGAATCAATTACAAAGGTTCTGGCTTTCATAATAATTTAACCTATACAATATTCCCATTCAGTAAGTTCAGATAATCGTTTACTTATATTTTGGCAACAGAACGTGAGTGCATGCATTTGTAAATAAGTGTTTAAAAAAAATAATTATCTTTGTCTTTTATTAAGGCATTTTAACATACCTTTTTTGGCATTACTTAGTTCATCTATTTTATTTGGCAGTTTTTAACCGCATGCGGGTTTGGAAGGCACGTGATCGGAGTTTTATCTCTGTGTGAAAGGCAAACAATTGGAGGGAGCAGATACATACATTATTTCCAAATACAGTACCTGGTTTTACAGGCGTAGGGGTCATTTAAGGGCTTCACTGTCTAGTGGGTTCTTCTGAGGGAATGTTAATTTATGTGCATGAACATTTTGCCATCTGTTTTTAGTTGGCCCAAATATGATAAAATAATTGTCAGCATGCAGGTTGGCAGAACTCTACAATATGAAGATCGGCTTCCAGTTATTCCTATAAGGTTAATATGCTTTATATGCTCAGACTTAACTATTCTGCTAAGTTTACCAATGCATATTACAACAAGTGGGCCACAGTTGTGCAGGTGGCCCAATATGGCAAATTTGAACATTTCCTATGCTGTAGAATATACCCTTTCCGGCAATGAGAAAAAGCCACAAGTATGTGTGGTTGCTTGCAAATTGGAACCTTTGCAAAAAGGTGTCCATTTAGTGTTTATAAGATCTTGACGCTTTTTCTCATTGCCAAAAAGGGTTAAACCTCGTATATTCTACAGTATTTGTACAACGGCAAAAAAGGTCCAATGGTGATTTTCTATGCTGTCGTCTTATGGGCCTAGGGAAGGACCAATACTCTAAACAGCCCCCATTTTCAGGGCCCCAGCAGAAATAAGCATTTGCCTAAGATATATATATTATTCTACTGGTTTTAGCCCTGCCCAGATTGTAGCCTGAATTTAACTACCATTCAATTTCATCCAAATTTTTTGTTATTGTATGGCAGTGCACCACAGGTGTGTTCATTTATATGCACTATTCGATTTTTTAAAATGCTCTGTAATTCTCATGCTGTGGATGTTTAGTGATAGATATCAGACACGTGTAGAGTACAGGTTACAGATTTGTAATTTTTATTCGATTGTCTGGCAGATGTAATTCTATACAAAGAAGTTGAAATATGTGTCCTGTATATAATATTAAAGCATAATTCTGGCCTAAGAGAGTTTGTTTGAGGACATTTGTATCTCCTAAGCAGACAATTCCATTGAGCTGAATGGTTTCCTGATCAATATTATTTGCACCCACTGTTAAGGCAACCTTTGACTAGAGTTTTTTACAATGTGTAATTTTCTCCAGCGCTGACCGGAGTGGTAAAGTACGCTGAAATAACTTTCCATACGCAAATGTGGGGAGGCCTACATCTAGCCGTGGATTGACAAAAGGGTTGTTAATTTGTAACTGATAATTTATGTGCAAATGTTTAACAACACTGATAAGAAATTTATGGGAGGTTTAATATGAAAATATAGTGCATTAGTTGCTAAATTGTAGTGTTTCCAAATGCTGGTTATTTTTTTAATTTGTTTACACTGCAGTGGGAGCTTTTACGCAGTTATGACATTTTACGCAAACTGATTTGAAGATTTCAGTTATGTATGATTTTTTTTACTGTTTCTATCGTGACACACTAACGTGCACTTGAAAATTATAATAATTGCCATAGTCCCCGCATGTTATTCGGTTCCGTGCAATGCCTTATTGCCTTGGGGATAAGTATGGGCATTATGTTCGTGCTTTCTCTACAATTGTAGAGAATCTGTGTGTGTTGAGCTTTATATAGTGCTATCGAGTCTAAAGGGAGAGCAGCGTGCGTGTATTAGAAGACAGGTTGGACACAATGACCTCTGGTGCTACTTTGGTGTGAACGCAGAAAGCGGATTACCTCTTCTGGAGTGCACATCTGCAAACACATTCTACGGACAGCAATTATTGCGGTCGTTTGCATGTATGAGTTTGCTAGTTTGACTGATTCTGTTTAACAATTCTCACAACCGTACTTCAAAGTCAGAACACAATGGAACAGGATATATATTTTTGTTCATGATCAAGGTTAATATTATTGCCAAAAGGAGGAAGTTTATTTAACATTTTTCCACAAGGCTACGCTTAATTAAACGGTCACTAAATCCGACTATCTGTGCTGTTATGGCTAGCAAACTGGATGCAGCAGTGTAACACATTTATTCAGTCCTTGGTTCTTGAATTTATGTAGAACAATATTATGCAAACAGCAAACTTTTGTCTTATACGAGACATCATTTTTATAAGAGATAATTTGTTTGGAAAAATCCAATGTCATCTGCAAGGTTTTTTTTGTATATTGTCTGAGTCATGGGAACATGGTAAATTATGCCTTATTTGTTCACAGTGTATAAAATGTAGTTGGAAAACAATTGTGTTGTCTTGCTTCTTAAAGCAAAGATTGAAATGTATGAAAGTCTTTAAATGTTGACTGCTCATTGATCGGATTTGGCATATAACACAGCTTAGCTGAGAAATGTACGTCACTCAATAATAACGCAGAACCAAATGATAAAACGGTAAAGGGAATTATATAGATGTTGTGCATATAGTATAACTCTTCTTACGTGCTGCTGTGGCATTATTATTAGCACCCAGGAGGTCGCCGGTTTGATTCGAGCTCCCTGATCGGCAGTTGAAACAAAGGTTCAAGTTTCTTAAATCCCCCAGCCTTTGTGCACCCAGCAGTATAAACAGCTACACCTTGGGTCAGTCGATTGCCAGGTCGCATGTGGTGAAGTAAAGCGTGGGCACTCGAGTCAAGTTT
Organism: Geotria australis; assembly: GCA_036362915.1. Taxonomy (NCBI): domain Eukaryota; kingdom Metazoa; phylum Chordata; class Hyperoartia; order Petromyzontiformes; family Geotriidae; genus Geotria; species Geotria australis. Next base: position 32,484,226 of record JAZEWU010000001.1, read on the forward strand.
ATTGATCACATACACATAACATACACGGCGGTGGGATTCTGTGTTCCCGTTCTCTCTTTCAACATGTCTGGCCAGCGTGGACGAGTAGACCAAAAGAGTTCAATAGTGGAGACCCTTCCGCCACCAGCAGTGACGGTGAACAAGCAATTGCAAGAACTGCGCCTTTGCTTCTTGTCCACACTTGAGTCGAGGGGAACACATAACGGATAAGAAAATGCATGAATAAAATGGAGTTTTGCATTGAACGTTAGAAAACTTATCGTTAGGTCAGCCACAGCACAAACCAAACACTCATGACCTTTCAAAAAGCGAAATGTGTGCTGGTGCAATATACGCTACACGCGATCTCTCTGAGGTGATGACACGTGTGTACGCACTGTCGGGAGTAGCTTACACGAAACCGTATCTCCTGTTACCGAAAAGTCGTGGATGGAGGATTTATTTACCACGTGCTGCCGCTTTTCCGTTTTGTGTACACGCCACCTCAGTGATCAGCAGTGATCTTCTTTTCGATTCTTCGAAGCGTGATGGTTATGACAATTTCCCATTTCTTTACACAGTGATCATTGATGAACATAAAATTACCTCGTTTACATAGCCGTATTGCAGTTGTGTTGAACAGGTTCCCATTGTTCCAATAATATCTGTTGCCCAGCAACAGCTTTATCTTGTTTGGTAGTGGATACGTATTTTTTTGGAAGGTTGTAGGCTTACATTTTAATACCTCTTTCTAAATAGTTTAAACAACTTGTATAGCGTGGATTGCAAACCATCAAAATCATCTTCATAATAATACTTTTTATGGATGAAGTGTGGGCGGCACGGTGGGGTAATGGGTAGTGCTGGCGCCTCACAGCAAGAAGGTCCCGGGTTCGAATCTCGGCTCGGGGGCCTTTCTGTGTAGAGTTTGCATGTCCTCCCCGTGTCCGTGTGGGTTTTCGCCGGGCACTCCGGTTTCCTCCCACAATACAAAGGCATGCTGCTGGATAAGTTAATTGGCCTGCTGACTAAATTACCCCCGGTGCCCTGTGATGGACTGGCGTCCTATCCTGGGTATAACCCTGCCGTGTGCCCTGTGTCTGCCGGGATAGGCTCCGGGTCACTGCAACCCTGTACAGGATTAAGCGGTTTCTGACAGTGAGATGAGATGATGAGATGTGGAATGCCAATATGTGGATAAGGGGAAGAAGAGTTGATTGACGAGCCCCAGTGTATAGCACGAGTCACAGATAAAAATATTGCTATGGATTAGACTTTTGTTCTGGTTGCGTTTAGAGTTTTATTGCAAAACTGTGTTGTACGCTGGTTGACCAGCAATGGAAAATATAATTTTGAGCTCTGAAAGAAAAGCACACAGCATGTACCTTTCATTAAATGGCCATGCTTTGGCACTGCTGCCATAGATGCCCAACTTTTCCAGCTCAAGTTATTAATGATGCACGTGGATTTAGGTACATTTACAGGCATACAGTAGTATATTTTGCAATGATCTTACAATTTCACCAAAATAACGTTTCCAGCCAGTATATTAATAAACAACACCATTCAGCCGCAGTTAAGTACGTACGTGTGTAATTAGTACCCAATTTAGGATCTCTTGGGAACACATAAATGCATACAGATGGGTGTTCGAGAAAGCCAGTTAGTAAACATAACAGGAAGGGAGAGAAAAAAGATGTTTGTTATCCTTTTGCATTCCCATGATTGATGCAGGCCTCCCCACGCCATGTCAGTCATGGGAGTTGTTTAACCACACTTAAACTCACGCGTTAGTGAGTGTAGTTGGTAAAGAGGCCTTGCCCACTCAGTTCACATGTCACTCATTACTGATGTTAGCCACAGCCGGGTATCGAACTCGTTGGGTCGATAAGTTCATAGTGCTTTGGACTAATCTAATCATTATCACCGGCTTCCCATGTCATGAGATAATAGTGACATTCTGTTGTGTGTGTGCATTGTGTACCACAGTATTTAATTGGCCTCAGTAGGGAAACTTAATTTTATATGTGGCTCGCAGGAATAAATATAAGTCCTCTGAGTTTTGAAAGGAAGAGACCACCTTTTCCTTCCTTGGGCTTGGAGGCCCATCATTGTTTTTGGATAGACTAGCTCTCACGAGATAAACATTTATTCTACTTTCATTTAGATTGGATCATAATGGGTATTTTAATATTGCAGTGCAACATGCATCTTATTAAGTACTGAGCATAGCAAGCGACATTTTCTTACGTAAATTGTTGCATGTTTGGAACCTGGTGCTTGTTATATAATGTTACGTGAAATATTTATTATACATGGGCTAAACAAGTGGCTCTTTGATTTTTTTTAAATATTGCATTACCCAAAGTAATGTGAATTAAGCAAGTAATGAATATATATTTTGTGCTACTTTTTACGCCAAAAAAAACGTTAAAAGCCTGTGCTTAATGAAGATCACGTATCAGCCATTGCTAATGTCTAATTTGCCTCCCGTTTCACTTATTATTCTTCGTTTTGTGTTTTAAGTGCCCCTCAAAGCTTAAGGCGCGTCACACAAATATAAAATGTAATTAAAATAAATAACAATAGAGGGTTAACAAAAATGCCAAACAAACGCACGAAACATTAGTAGAACGGTTGCGGTAATGTTTTCAAAACCTATTAAGGCTTGTTGAACGTGTACCAATTGTTACATATGATCTACATGTACTTTAAGTGTTATTGGCTAGTTTAAACAGCATTGACCTTGTTTTTAAATCAAGCTCCCAAGTTCATTGATTTTGTACGCAAATGAGCACAGAGACAGTGCTCATCTCCTGTTTAAATCCTCGATCCAGTGGTGGAAATTTCATATTCCTATGATGGAGATGATATCTATAGGATGGCCATTGTTGACTTAGTCGCAAAGTGGTACTTATTTTACTGACCCTGGAGGCACGATGGGCCGCGTCAATTCCCCAACCAGAATTTGAACTTGTACCCTTCTGCGTGCAAACCCTCCTCTATCGCTGTTCCACCAGGCCGAATAAATCTCTGTATTAAATCAAGGTAAATATACAATGTAAAATATGAGCAATGTAATCTATACCCCACCTGCTACAGGAAGAAAGCTCTTATCACTTTCCACTCGGAATGAAGTAGATGTGTAAACACCTTATTGTTTTATTGCCGAGGTTAAAACGTAGGTGCTAAGAGGTACTGTCAGTATGTGGGAAGAGAAGCTGTTATTTTGAGTTTATAGGGAACCTGGAATTCTGCCAGGTGAGGCTTCACCAGGCTGACTCAGGACATTTGTAATGCTTAATAGCATTCTGTATTGTAAAACCAGACAGAACAACCTTCCCAGTACTTGTAAGGTCACGTAACGTCATGGCTAGCATTGGGCAAGATCGTCAAAAAACCTTCGTGTAATTTGCCTTCGTTAATATTCTTTAAATGTAGTTCTATTATTTTCAAAAGAGCTGGCTGTGGTAGCACAGTGGTTATCGCACTGTGTTTCGAACATGGTGACCTGAGTCCTGGCTATGGCTACCGTGAGTGGTGGGTGATGTCTGAACGGGTCATGGGGCCTCGATCCTTCACCAGCCTTCACTGAGCAGCTTAAAACAATCCTCATGACTGACAAGGTGTGGGCTGTAATTTATCATGCTACTGTATATTAGAAAAAGTTTTGCTGCCTTTCGTTTCTGGCTGGCTGGCACACCAGTGGGCAAGTGCTCTGTGGTGATCTCACACCTCCCTCTTTCCCATATTCCTCCGCGGCAAAGCAATGTGTTCTTAGCAATCGGCAATATTATTCCAGTATCACAGTAATACCGCATACGTGATGTTGTTGTATGTTGATATTTTAAAGCTGTTTGTCAAGCTACTGCTGTGCTTATCAAGTTGGTCATTTGACCATACTTCACGCTCGTCAGTGTGGGTTGGTGAAGGGGGTGGGTGGCACAACCCGATTAGACATCACTCACCACTAATGTCAGCTGTGGCCAGGAATCAACTGAGGTCATCAGGTCTATAGAGCAGTGCGCAACGATAATTTGTCTTAGCACCACCGCTAATGTAGTTCACGTACATTAAGTAATTTGATGCGTATTTGATGTGTGTTTAATCTGTTACAGTGGTATACCTCGTCAGGGCATAGGAGGATATTTAATATTCCACAGACCATATTTACCTTCTATGCGGGTCCCCATGCTTCCTGCCGACACGTCTTGTGGAATGTAACAACGACATAATAAATAGTGCCGATGACCAATTCACCCGAAACTTACCTGATGTCATCAAATCTTGGAAGGTAAGCAGGTTTGAGCCTGGATAGTGCCTGCTTGGGTGAGCGGCACGGTGTGACACAAGTTTCATAGGCTGCAGGGCTGTATGGTGGGCAGCAGAATGCAATGTAGCACATGTACTGATTTGCTTTATGTCTGTGATACCTGTCTTGGCAAACTCCCGATTACCACCGTGGTGGAAGTATGGTCAAAGAATCACCAGGACATGGGGAGACCGTCATCTAGCAGTGGATTTACAAAAGGACCGTACACGTGTCAACAATAGTACGTAGTAATAAACACAAACACGGGGAATGTCGCCTGACCTCGGGCAACATCGCCTGACCTACTCGTGTCTTGTTCGTGTGATCTCTTCTTCAAACCTTTGCTGTAAGCGACGATGAAAACTTACTCAGGGCTGTGATGTTGCGGACCAAAGGGGATAACCATAAACCACGAGTTTGTGATGTCTCAGATCGGAGGCAGTATTTTAGCTTTGTCTTTCCGCAGAGCTATGCGAGGCAATGAGGTAAGGCAATTGCTTCTTATTTAACTCTTTTACAATTAAATATCAACAACAGCAACCCATTTACGCTCATCAGAAAGTGGCATTCACGTAGCATAACGTATGACGAATATTAAGCAAGTATCGTACAAAAGTGGGGACTCCATCTCATCTGGGATGTGGACTGCATTGCTGTCATCATCATCATAGTTCACCTTAGGCAGAGATTTTTCCTGGCAGCGTATAATAGGTGAAGCCCTGTGTGGTATAATTGTCTCACAAGTGACACATTTCTGATGTCACCACGAAGCATGGCGTACTGCAAGAAAAAACACTTGTATGTTATCTGGCGCAGTGGTTTGCAGATAACGAGTGCCCCTTTATTAATGGGTTGGCTCCCAACAGTTAACAGGATTTACAAAAACTCAGCTTTATAATGCTGGATAAGAGGTGTTTTTAAAAATATAATTGCTGCCCGTTGTGGTCAGCATTATAGTTTTGCACTTCGGCTTAAGAACACCTCTCGAATGGTCACATTTATATCAGTAGTATAAATGTGTATACCAAATTGCGAAACGTTTGGTTAGTCGAATAGTAGGCTAAAAGTACCCAGGAAGGGCTTTCCAGAGTTGCCACTATTGAACATTCCACCAGCAATGGTGTAAGCAAGCAGTTGCAAGGCTGCCCCTATACATTTTGTAATAAGCCGCAGCATAGTGGGGGATTTTTTTAGCAGTGTATGTTCAACTAAGATCTGATCTGGCTTTTCAATAAAAGTGAACTTCAGGTTTTTCTTAAATCCCTCAGTACTTTATACTTTGTGTTCATAGTTTACATAGAGCGATTATTATGTAAAATGTGCAAGTAGCTTATTTTAAAAAATCTAGTTATTACTAAAAATTATGTTTTCAAGTGCCCTTATCGTTTTATTTTATGCCGATGCATTTTTTACGGGTGATATTTGCGTGCACGTAGTTTATGAAATGTGCATTTTGTACACCTGTGCGTTTGGGTTGACGAAAGGCGGTGGTTTGTTTGATAAATAACGCATGAATAAGTAAAAATCATCTTAGGGAACAGATGTGGATTGTGGCCGAACATAATGTAAAGTTCCTGTCATGTAATTTGCATAAATGATGGTCTCCGTGTACTACAGCTAAAATTATTTAACCCTTGAACTTACAGGCTCGCAGAGCGTGAACTGTGAATACAAACAAAATCAATCAAGCTGCTGGTAGCTGCAGTGGATGGCTTGTGTTCTAATCTGCAAGTGTACGTTTTACTGGCTCATGTTTTGTACTGCATAATAAATCACAGCCTTCTGTCAATTCACTCCTTGATAAAGATTTCCCCATGCCCTGTCAGTCATGGGTGATGTTTAACTGTACCTCAGGGTCAGTGAGGGCAAATGAAGGATAGGAAGGGGGGGGCCCATTGAAATGAGAACTGTACAGACATTGCTCACCACTGATAGATATATAGATAGATGTTTATTATCACAGCAGAAACATACCCAGTGAGCTTGCAAGCCCTTTACGGGCTTCCTGCGATACAACAAACATGCACTTTGGCCCACATGTTTCAAATAAGTAAAAATATACAGAATTGCACACGTTTTTCAAATAAACCAGTAAATATACTGTTATGCATTGCGCTGGTGAAAAAAACCTAAAAACATTTTAGGTAGTGTAATCAACGTTGAGAGGGAATAGTGCAACATTTCGAACATTTCAAACTCAAATCACAGAATCAAGAATTGCAATCACAATTAGGCGGAAATTTGGAGTCTAACTGGGATCTAAGGTTATAAAAAATATCGACCACCAAAAAAACCATTTTCACATAGCATTGCACCCATTTTTCAAATAAACAAGTAAATAAATACACAGCATTACGCCAATCTCTCCAGTAATCAATAAACTAATGGTTTTACATTGCAATAGTGAAAAAACTTAAACAGATCAAAGGTAGCGTATTCAAAATCAAGAGGGAATAGTGCAACATTTGGAACCTTTCAAACATAAATCAAGATTTGCACTCACAACCAGGGAGACATTTCTATTCTAATTGGGATCTAAGGTTACTATTAGACGGTAGTGACTAGCTTCAAGCTCATGGCAATATTGTTCCACTGCACAGAACTGTAGTGTAGTATGGGTGATCCATTTACAGATACACAACTCAAATAATTATGGAAAAATCGCTGTACAGTCCAGACAAAACGACATCTACGCGTCTCCCACCAATGTCGGCAGATACGGAGCCATTGCTTTCACGATAGGCAATTGGCTGTTTAGAACATCATATGCTGTGCGAGGCACTAACTCGCATAAATACATTCTGTACTGAATATGGACAAACACTGCGGTTGTCAATTAGGCACGGACGATGCTTACATAGTGTGTACCTGGGTAATAAACATGAACAACACGATCCATGGGAATTGGTTGAACGAACATGTTTTTTTTACATAAATAGTTATTTCGTGAAATAAGTCCTTCTTTGGTGCTTTAAAGGTTGAGAATTTCAAGGAGATGTTTTAACATTAGAGGGGAAAATCAGATTTGGCTACCATTGACTCACGTAATGAGTCAATAAATCAATATTTATTTTAATAGCAACAGGTGAGAGCCCTTTGGGATGCAATATTTTGAAGGGAACGAGCAAATGTTAATTGATTTGTTTGTATTACCTTTTGAAAATAATTGTTTGATGCAATGATCGTAGGGAAATTAAGAATGCTCATTTATATTGGAATAACAATTATTTTGTTTTGAAGAATATACATTTTCCTCATACTGTTATTGCTTTCATAAACATGCTAATTTGACCTCTAATTTAGTGTATCTTGTTAATGTTGTAAACTGTACACAGACCCAGACATTGCTAGGAACGCCTGTTGCTTCGCTGATGGTTGGTACTTGCTGCTGACAGATAAACATTTGATTTTTGTAGTGTACATGAGCAGGTTAGTGTCCCATGGTTTTGAATTTTGAAGGCCATATGAACGCACTTTTGCTTGTTTCGCGGACATAACTCGCCAAGGAAAGCTGGTGGAAATAATAATAATAGCATTTATTAAATGTGTTTTGATTGTGTACACATCTAGAGACAACGGGCTTTTCATTGATATCAATTTAGTACATGTAGGTTTTTTAAAGTGGATTCAAATACGTGGATTTGTAAAGGATGATTTTTCTAAGTGGCTCATACACATCCACTTAGACACTGAAGAGTTGTATATAAGGATAGAAACTATAACAAATGAATACAAATTGGCTTCCTGTATTTTAGTTAATCGTTGTTTTTTCGCTCTCCATAACAGCATTCGTAGAGTGAAATAGATAATGACTTCAATCACTAAAATGTATTGTTTTAACCACAAACATTTACATCCATATTTCAACATTATATTCGCCACATTCTCATTGAGCGACTGTAATTAACACTCCTTGGTGGTCGCCACTTTATAATTAGTGACAAATATATTATCTCTGTCGCTAATTTCCAGAACAACCCAAAGTAGAGCATTAGTACATCCATGTGTCACGTTTCTTAATATTGGCCGAATGAGCACTACCTCTTTAAAGTGGTAACACCTGGCCTCGCAGAAAAGAAGCCCTGCCCGAAGAGGTTTGATTCCCACCTCAGGTGCCTTTGTGTGTAGAGTTTGTGCGTTCTCCCCCTGTTTTTCGTGGATTTCCTCCGGGCTCTCCGGTTCCCTCCCACAACATAAAAAAAGACTCATTCATTATTTGGCCGATAACATCATAATATATAGGAAGCAGTGTGTGGCAATATGGCGCCGGCAAAACCGCCTGGCTACCTCCTCCGCCTTTGTGCTTTCCTCGCGCCTCTGAATGTAAAATTATTAACATTATTATTATTATTAAAATAACACTTGCAGTTGTTTACACCGGTTTTTACTGGGCAAAAGTCACAATTAATCATTGGTTATTGGGGGTCAAGGTAGAAGCGTTCGCGTCGCGACCCCTGTCAGGTAATGCTTGGTGTTGCCTGCGGATTCTACCAAACACTTCGAAGCCAAGCTGAGGGACAACGATGTCCAGAAGCTGCCCATCGTGCTTTGAAGAATCGCAAAGAAGAAGATTGGTTATTATTTTTCAGGTACGCAGGTACGCCTACTGTAGTATCATCCATGCCTAATCTGTGATGACGTTTTACGTCTGTGGTTAGTTGCATAATATAACTTGAGTGACATTTTCCTTCATCTGTGATATTAAGCAGTAGAAACCATTGGAAAAAAAACAACAAAAGGTGTTTTGAGCAGCTGGCCTCATGCCATCTCGATACGAGGCTGCCTCTCATAGCTCGTGGAAATACTGTCTCCACTTTTTATTTTGCCATCTTTGGTCTGGCAAAGTAAGTAAAATCATAGGTGATTATAACTGTATTATATCGGTCAGACTTTCCCCACCATTATATCATCCAATCAACGTCGCTGAATGTGTGCTCACTGAATTACATCCCAGTTGTATTTGAAATGCAATCCCAAAAAAATGTAATCCACCGATAGTGCTCACATACTTGTCTTACAACATGACTGTACGTCTGCTGCTCTCACGTATATTGTATCTGTGTCAGGACCATGGCCCGTCCGTAAAAAGGGGGTCCCTCCCGCTTTGTATCACAAATTGCTATAGACACTGAAGAATTTCTTTCCCACCAGATTTGTTTTCGCTAGGCGGGTTTTGGGTGTGAGTCACTGGGTAAACAAGAGCGGTGATGGGGAACCAGTTAGGAGTGGAATTTTCCACGGGCAGAGGGATTGTTGGGGGGAGTTACGGGGTGGGGATGGTGGGCAATGGGACAGAGGGGGCGGCGGGCGGGGAGGTTGGTTGAATGAAGTGGGAGGGTTTGATTGTAGGCGGCTTGCAGAGGCAAGCAGATGAAAACGGGTATGGGGCTGAACCACATTAAATAATGCTGGCTGCCCAATGGGATGGTGTTTGCTATTGCTTAGCAACAAAGCTATTTGTACAGTATTCATTCATTTTCATATTTTATGCCACAGGTCGGTTGCAATGCGCCTGGATGCTATTCTGCAACTCGTTTAGGTGGCGTAGAGAACAACAATAATGCATCGGTTTATTCAACATTCAGTATTATCCGAAAACGCGAAGGCAGTTCTGTTAAATGTGGCAAGGGCATTTTTTTTCACCGCGCTAAATTATAAGTTGGAGCATTTCTAAGGTGTCGGCTTTACCTGACATTTCGTTGTTGGTTTTCTTTGCTTATTTTATGTTCACACAATTTAGAAGATGTATTTTAACATAAGGCTACATGTGAAATGCGTACATTTTTTGTATGTTGCTAAATATGTGACGACCTACAATAGATCTGTATTTAAAATGGCAATTCAGACTAATTTGTTGAGTGGAAACATCCTCTTCAGTGTGTTTACTAGCAGCGTTCAAAAGTCAATATCGAAACAGCTTGAACCCGTTAACTAATGTGTTCTCTTGGATTGCTCCTTGTAACGGTTTTAGGGCCCTATTCTTCCGTGGGGCATCGGAAAATAAATTTGCTACCTTTTGTCATTGAGGTAAAGTGGGTTTAAAAGGTTGTTTTTCCCACTGTACAGATGGCGTTGCCTTTGTAAATGGGTATGGAAGCCTTTGTTTATAACGTAATGCAGTCAGAGTCGAGCGTGTGTGGGAGATGATGGCTTAGAGACAAGATGGGATGTTAATCTCTTCCCCTTTGTCATGGCTTCTCCTCACAGAGGGCATTTGGCCTGGCTTGACATTTGTGTGTCTGTGTTAACTCGCAGAGACACATTTGATTTTCCTATTAAATTTTCAATGGTCACCATAGGCCTAATTTAATATTTATAACAACTGTTTAAAAAAATACAACGAATTTATATATTCAACAACCACAATTGCAGAGGCCCAAAGATTGTGGTCCACAATTCCAAGTGAGCAGTGCAAACGACCATAATCGTAGTATGTCTCCAGCTGTGATTTAGCGAATAATAGAAAAGCGGGAAGAAGGAAATGGTGAAAGGGAGGGTGGATTAGCAAAAGATATAAAAGAGAAGGGAAAAGGAGGTCTGGTCAGGAAACAATGAATGAAAGGGTGTTTACATAATCTGTCTCATTTGGAAAAAAACAGCATTGAAATTGTAGATTTTTACTTGCCTCTATTTACATGTGTAACATTCATTAGTACTCGGGGTGAATATTACCTTATAAAGCCCCTACTTGGTTATCACAAAACCTTTCCTTTCATTATATTTTCCCCTGTCAGTTAGATTGATATCTTTGATGTATGAATGCCTGCAAATTATTATTTTAAGTTTGGTCTCCTGTGTCCTTTATCAATTCTTCTCTTCATTTGCCTCAAATGCCACCTATGTATTTGTAACACAAACCAACAACGTTGGCCACCTTCAGTCGTTAGTTTTGGTGGTTTGTGCTTGTATATCACTGCCATGCATCGATTTCTGCATTCATCAATGTTTGGGTATTAGTCTCTTGTAAATTATTGTTTGTTTGAATGGATGTATGTATTTTGTAGCCTTTTCTCCCCAGACCTATCAAGGGTGTTTAAAAAAATCACTTGTTACCTTTTCTGCAATTTCTATTATTGGGTAAGTAATACGGAGTAATATTTGTCTAATCTCCAGCCATATTGTTTGTGGCTTTTGCATTCCCGCAAATATATTCCAACGGTGCTGTCGATGTCCTCCTTACTTAAGAGATGAAGAGATTTCCGTTCGGAGGTTTTACAGCCAGTGGTGCATCACCTTGTGTCAGAAAACCATTCTGGAATATGATGTCACTTAACGGCTTTGAAAACATTTCACTTTTGCCTTACCAACCGCACTAGGGCAGCTCATACGTCATTATCACATGCGACCTCAGTGTTCCCCTGCCTTTCGCCCTGTGTCTGCCGGGATAGGCTCCGGCTCACGGCGACCCTGTACAGGATTAAGCGGTTTCTGAAAATGGATGGATGGATGGCATACTGTTTGTCATTTCTGGAGTAAGCCAGATGAAGTGGAAAACACCAATTGTATAATTTTTTTGTACCGTCATTGGTGATCAGGGAAAGACCATCAACTCACTACACTTGGGAGCCTCGATTAATTACAGGTGGTTGTATAGATTTGATTCCAGGATCCTCAGTGCTGGTTTTCCAGTTCTGTGTGCCACGCAGATATGAATTATTTTCAACGAGTGGCTGGCCAATACACAAGGTTTCCCATTCTCCTTCCTGTTATCTATGATCTGTGAATAAAAATAGCCTGAACAGTGATGTGCTAAATTCATCATATTATCTGTGATCATTCGTGATTAATTGTGATGATGATGATGTATTGCTATGATGACAGTGATGGATATCTTTGAGGATTATAGTCATTGTGGTACCCTTCATTAATAGAAACCGCAGTCACCACTGCGGTTGATGATCGATGGTGAAAATAATGATTGATGGTTGCCTTCGCCAATGCCAGTCACTGCCTGCAAGAGACCTTTTCCGAACTGGCTTTGACACGGCATTCAGAGATGTTGACGGCCACGCAGTCAACATCTCTGCCCAAGTAAATGCGTACATTTTGAGAATAACGTAGTAATAATAATAATAATAGCGTTTTATATAGCGCCTTTCACCGGAGGGTCACAAAGCGCTGCACAAGGGCCGCAAAGAGAACGGCATGTCAACAATGAAAGAAAATAAAAACCAAAGGAACAAAAAAGATTAAATGATTAAGGCTGCTTCGAATATACTGAAAGGTCGTGAAACTGGCAATCTTAAGAGCGGCAAAAATCTGCCAGCGTCCCCTAAGGGGAAGATGCTGGTGCCACAATGCAACAAAAATTATGAAAAAGATGTGTTCACGTCATTGAGGTTGTTGTCTTTGCTGCCATCTCCAGAGGCTGTCAGTGCCGCCGCTGTTGTTGAAAGGCACAGAACATTCGACTATACGCGATCCTTCACAATAAATAAATCCATTCATCCATTGTTATTGTTATCCGTCCACTATTGGTATATCTGTACTGCGCACTACATTTATCCTATTTGCCTCGTATTTGTGAAGACAGATCACATCAGTGGGCAGGGATGTTGGAATCTGTCCTGGATCCCCGCTTTCACCAACTCACACTCACCTGTGCTGTGCAGTTAGGTCAAACATCCCCCTGACTCACGGTACGGGAAGGCCTTCATCCACCGGTACCGCTGACAATGTGCCATAATTACAATTATGGTGGATAATATTCATGGCAAAGGGGAGTGTTTTAGGTCTTCATCAGGAAATAAACACTTTTCTGCAACATTTCTAATCCTTTAAGGGGCCCCTGCATCGCAGATAAAATGACTTTTATTATGTAAGCAGCACTGTAGTTATGCCTCTGATTTTCTTTAACCAACTCCATTTTTCTCACTCCCATCTTGTGTCTTGCACAGCTTGGAAGTCAATACGCTTGTTTATTAAAATGCCGATTGTTGCTGGCCGCTGGGAATTTTGGACCTTTGCTCAGCAATTGTGATTTGAAACAAATGCACAATGGTTTGTAGATATGAAGCACTGTTTTTCTTTGGAAAATAACTCATTGCCTTGTTACACGTGTATGATAAGAACTTGAGGCGTTTAAACAATAATATACTAAGTTTTTGGCGATAGTGTAAAATGGCCGTGAAACTAGATCGGATCAGACTAAAATCAATTTAAACTGCATTACCCATCATTTATTGACAAAATGTAATTTGTAACACATGTTTATCATCACCAGATGTGAGTCAATAGTCAGTGGCTTATTTTATCATTGAGACAAACTTACTGGGTCCCTGCTTTGCAATACTATCATTTTTTGTATTCTAAACCCAGTGTTTTTTTCCTTAAAGCATTTTGTTATTAATGAATTAGTTCTCCAACTAGAGCACTGCATGTGTTTTGGTCAAAGAAGGTTTCTGTTGGGCCAGCACATAATATAGCTCATCTGGTAAGCGTACAAAGAGTGGCACCGTTATACAATAATTGTGCTATATGAATTTAGCATAGTATATTAATGTATGTAGATTTACACGTTGGGTCTCATTGCCAGCATCCAATGGCCTCCTTCTCTAAGGTTTGCCCCATAGTATTTAATGATTCCCACATTTACAACAAACAGTGTACTTTCGTAATGTTTCACAGCACTGCCGACAGAGATGAGACTCAAACTGAGGAAGTTTGAAAATGTGCCGTCCCATTGACAAGTCTACAAACCACGAGACTAAACTCCTTGACTGTCCAGAAACTGTAGTACTCTATAGTTGCAAGAATTATCAACATAGCTGGCCAGTGCTTCATCTCCCTGTGTTTGTGTGACTGGTGGACTTTTATGGTAAAGTTGTTTTTCAACTTGATGAAAGCTATGCTTGAATCTTCCAGACAAAATGTATAGTTTGTGTAGATCGCTACCGCACAAAAACCTTTGACTTATGACCATTTTGTCACAGGTGTAAGTATACTTCAAATACTTGGTAAACGTAAAATGTGTTTGTCTTAATAAATCTCGCAATCCGTGGCAGTCTATCACATCTCTTGAGCTTGAGAAAGAAAGCACTTTATTATTTATGTTTAAAAATACTTTTACTCAATCAATTACCATCAGGTCTGGCAGACTTCCTTCCCTTTTTACTAGAATGTTTCCTTTGTATTAACAGTTGCTATTTTTATTCCATTTTACAGAAGAAATTCCCCCCCCACACACCCCCGATGATAAATTTACATGTCAAGAGTTTTTGACTGCATAGTACAGTAGTTATTCTGTTTAAAAAAAAAGTAATAATCCATTTCAGACTAAAGTGTTAAAATTTCACGGTAATACCGTTAGAGAAATTCTGGCTTAAAAAACCACCTCTACAAATGCCATTACAGTACTCTTACCGTCTTCGCTTTTAAATATATACCTTTAAGAAATAGGGTCTAAATATACCCGTATATCTGTAAATATACCCGTATATGAGCCCTGTGTCTGCCGGGATAGGATCCGGCTCACCGTGACCCTGTACAGGATTAAGCGGTTTCTGACAATGTATGGATGGATGTTTTACACGTCAAAAAATCATCGATGAAGAAATCAAGCCCGCTTGGTAATATTTGACAAGCTGGCAGGGTGGCCCATGGTGGTAGGTGACCGTGTGGCTGGGTGGACGGGTGGGTGGGTGGGATTCTCGATATAAACCAGTGGTGGGG